>LPNX010185010.1:14026-91096 GCA_001517045.1 Pseudotsuga menziesii
ATCCTTAGAAATCAAATCTGCTTTATTCCTAGCCTCCTAGGCGCCTATCTGCTTTTTCTGCTTTATTGCCTGCTTTTTCAGTGTTTTAAGGCACATGGGAAAGCTAGACTAGGTGAGGTGAACTTGTTTTTTGTCCTACACATCCTCCTCTCTTTTCTCCATGAAAAAGCATGTATGAGCTGCCATTCCACCACTCTTTAGCTTGCCTATGCCTTTTTGCCAATTCATGAGCTCCATGACAGATTTGGGATCAGCTTTTTACACCTATGGGGGATTTGCTTATTTTTGGTAAGCCTGCTTCATGCTAGCTTTGGATGCTTCCTCATGCATTCAATTTCTTTATGTATTCTATTTATTCAGCAGCCTATGATTTTACAGGGTTGGCTATTTTACACTCAGTTAATATAATTTTGTGTTACAGCTCCATATTCAGTCTCTCTTGTTAGCAATTTTACATGATCAATTGATAATTGTTGTGGGTAAAATTAATCTGTTGCTGGACTGAATTTCTACACTTATGAGGCACCCTATTCTATATTTAGGATGCACATTTTATATCCTCAGCTCAAAACTTTGGTGGCAAATTCTTAGCCTCCATCATGCAGGTTTCCATCTCCTTTAGTGATCTGTTCTTTCTCTCAGCAA
The DNA here is from genome assembly GCA_001517045.1 of Pseudotsuga menziesii. Lineage (NCBI taxonomy): Eukaryota > Viridiplantae > Streptophyta > Pinopsida > Pinales > Pinaceae > Pseudotsuga > Pseudotsuga menziesii. Next base: position 14,672 of record LPNX010185010.1, read on the forward strand.
CACCATTTTGCTATGGTGTGTAAGGAATCGAATGCTGCATCTGAATACCTGCATCTTTACAATACTGAATGAACTCAAAATTGACATAATCACCACCATTTTCAGATCTGAGGATCTTGAGTTTCCTCCCAAACAGGTTTTCAACCAAGGCTCTAAAGACTTTGAAGAGGTCAAAAACTTATGACTTATGCTTTAGGAATTGAACCCAACAATACCTGGAAAAGTCATCTATGCATGTCAGTGCATATTTGGCTTGACTCATGGACATGTGAGGGAATGGACCAGAAATGTCACTGTGGATCAGCTCAAGAGGTGCAGAGGTTCTCTCATGACTAGCTTTCTCATACTTGTGCTTTGGGTGTTTTCCTAGGATACAACCTTAACAGACTCCCTTATAAAAGTTGATCTTTGGTAACCCTATGAACATATACTTTTCACTCAAATAAGAAAGATACTAGTAGTTAATATGGCCAAATATTTCATGCCAAAGATTGCTTTCTTCATTAGCATGAATCAGAAGAGGAGAGGGGTCTGAGTAGGGTATAAAATGGGAAAACTTGTATACCTTTGAAGTGTGATAAACAACACCTTTTGCTATGACTTTAACATTTGAAATCTCAGTGATTTCAACATCATCAAGGGAGAATATGACCTTCTTTGGAGACCTAGTATGAGTCATTTGATACACTGACAAGAGATTGGAGGCAAGACCTAGAACATACAACACATTATTGAAACTACCATGGTCAAGACCAATCCTACCCTTCCCCAAACTGTCAGTGAGAGAGTCATATCCCAAAACTATTGGTGGTCCTTTTGATATGTCAAGAGAGCTGGATGTCTCTTTTGTCAAAACCATGTGTCTAGAAGCTCCAGAATACATGATGAAGCTAGGTGAGCTTGATGTGCCAGCAACTAAGGCATGTACTCTCTCTTTGTCTTATGAATTTGATCCTCCTGCCTTCTTATTTGAGAAATCAGGAAGGGAGATGTTATTCTTCTCCAGGAGTTGGGTCAACATGTCAATTTGCTTCTTCATACAAGAGCTCTCAAGATGATAGCCCTTACTACAGTATGCGCACTTGCTCATTTATCCTTTGTTCTTCTTCTTCTGGGAGTTCTTCTTGGAACCTTGGGGCTCCTCTTGAGAATTAGACTTGTCTCTCTTTTGCTAAGGTGGATTTTTAGCTTTTTTCTTGATTTTTGAATCCACCCTTGAATCTCCATCAACCAAATCTTGGTCTTTGGAAGGTTTGATAGTTCCAATCATCACCAACTTATCTTGCTCCTATGTGAGGGATTCCATGAAATCTGTAAGCTTAGGCATCTTCCAGGCACGAGCTGTCAACTTGGTGGTATGGAAGGTAAAAAAAAACACTGAATAGTCAGGACCAATATTAGAGAGTATGGCCAAGACTATTTTCCTTTCCTTCTTTTCGATCCCACACTATTTCAAATACAAAACAAGGGCCTTAAACTTAGAAAAGTAGAGTTGTAATGATTCGAAGCTACTAGGACTCAAGGAGATTGGCTCATTCTCGATTTGATGTCCTCTCATCTCATCTGTCTTTCCAAAAATCTCTTCTATCTTCTCCCACACTTCATTAGGTGATGTCAATCCATCAAGATGGAAGAGGAGGTATCTTGAAATGCTCAGACACAAAAGACCATAAGCCTCATCTCTCCTATTGTGCCATTTAATTTTCTCTGTAGATGCATTGGGCTCTACCTTAGTTTCCATAATCACCCTGTAGAGACCTTTCTCTCCCAACAATATCTCCATATTATCTTTCCACGCAAATAAATTGAATGGAGTCAAGAGATCTTCTGAGATTGGTCCATACCTCAGAAAATGTGCCCTTCAGTCAGCAGAATCCACTCCCCTTCAATGATGTCGAACCTGAAATAAAAATTTGGAAGGAGAGAAATCAAACTACAAAGGATCCTATACCATGTGGAAATTGAACCCAAGAGAAAGATCAATTACACTCACAAAATTGCTAATCAAACATGCAAAATTAACACCAAAGCAGACTGAAATTGGAGCATAACACTAATCTGTATTGAGTAAGTGTACAATATCATATATTATGAATTAATAGGCTGCTATAATATATAATTACATGAGAGAATCAAATGCATAAATATTCCATTCGAAATATTCAAAAAACAGGCTTACCAAATCTAGGCAAATCCCCCATAGGTGCATAAAGCAGTTTTCAAATCTAAGTAGATGATCATGAATTTGATAATTCAAGTGGGAAAGATAAAGAGGAATGGAAATACAACTCATACATTTATTTATTTGGAGAAAAGGAGGGAGGATGATGTGGGAAAAAAACAAGTCAACTACACCTAGTCTAGCTTTTCCTTTTGCCTTAAATCAGAAATAAAACAAGGCAGTTTTTCAGAAAAATCAAATATGTGCTTTAGAGAATCTGGAATAAAGTAGACATGATAAATTGGGTTTCTAGGATGTTTCCTAAGTGCTCCATGACTCATTTTTAGCATGTGTTGACTTCTAGGATGTGTAGAAGGCAACTAGCATAGATTGGAATCTAGGAAACTAGGCAATAAGACAAAAATAATTAAATTAATGTCTAATGTAGGTAACTCTGGGTTTATTATTCTAATATTTCCCCCCATGGAATATTCCTCATGATCATAGGGATTTCATGCATCACACATGTGCTAGGTTCTCATGGCTAAGCCAAAAACCCGATTTTCAATCTGCACTATGACTCTACAAAATGTGTTAGCATCATCATTTGTTAGATAATTTCATAATCAAAACCATTTACCCACTACCCATGGTAGTTTTGTTTGTTATGCAGCTAAGAATATGTTGAAACCCTTTACCAACAGCTATGTTAATTGTTCAACTTGTCCCATCAAGGCCCAATGTTCCAATCCACAGCTCTGATACCACAATGTAGTGCCCTACAATGTTGGTATCAGTGGGTATTCTTATCTCTTTTAACTTCTCATCCTGGCCCATCCAAGAACAATGCTGTAACTCACAGCTCTGATACCACAATGTAACATCCCCATACCCCATAATGCAGATAATTTAAAACAATTTTCCTCGAGAACACTTGTTCTCTTTTCAAACATAGGGCATGGGTTTTAACACACACTCCAACCTTCATTCTCAAGATTGGAAAGAATTGTAACAACCCTTCCTCCCTTTAGAGATCCCTTTTGCGACTGGAAACACCACTTTCACTTTAGACTTGTTCCTTTTGTACTTCACCCTCCTCCTTCTGACTTCCGCCCTTTCAACCTTGGAACTTGTAAGTCAGAAACTCAGGGTGCAATAGAACACTTAAACGACTCCTCTGCCTTTCTCCTTCCATACATCTGCTTTCCGCCTTCCACACTTCTACTTGCTGTCTTCTGCACCTTGAAAATCAGAAAACTCAAAGGATTGATGAAGTGGATTAGCAACCTTTCACCTTCCACCTTCAACCTTCCGCAGGTGGATATCGGGGTGTGGAAGCACAACGAATCTGCCCTATTCAACTTTTCCACTTCCGGTTTTTGCCTTCCACCTTCTGTAACGAATTCCAAGGGGAAAAAACTCAAAAATTATTACCTTAGCTGCATTTTTTTCCTTGTAACAATCTTCTATCCTCTATTAACTTGGGAAAAAGCATTACAGAGATAAGAGGCATGTACATAAGTAAAATGCATAAAACACACAAGGTGTTAGCACTCATGCTAAATTTTGATTAAGCGTCGGTGATAATGGGCTGTCATGAGGGGGTATAGCCATAAAGTTTCTAAGATTGAAAACTTTGAGGTAGATAAAGGATCCTATATTAAGCTTGAGCGAAGAATCCAGTGATCCCTTGGCACTTAAGAGGACCTAGGTGGATCCACTCACCACAAGGAGCAGGCAACGTGGAGCAACAGAGGTCGATGATTTTGCGACCGAAGAGGCACACAAAGAACTAGACTACGAGGGTGTGCAAAATCCAGGCTCGTCCTTTTTTCCTAATGATCATGATTAGGGCGGACCAGATCTACCATTGAGAACCTTTTCGTCGCCCAAATATGCATGATGGATAAAGCAGAAGATGGCCACAAAATGGGGGAAGTCCCCACACGTTTGGACGGTAGTGAGCGGACAACGATCAGATCGACGGCCCTGATTGTGGTTGCAGCAAGAAAATGTGCGACAGATAAGGGAAGGAGACAAGGCAAAACCATGTAGGGCCCTCTGGTTTTCTACGATGGAGATTTAGTGAGGTAAGCAATCGATGATCTTGAACTATATCACGACAGAAACTTGCATGAAGGTTAACTAATAAGCGGAGCATGAAGTAGGGAAATGACCGTGCCATTGAACAGACGCGACGCAACCCAAGAAATTTCCACAGTCGTGATCTTTCGCACTGTCAAAGGTTTGAAAAGAGAGAAAGGGAAAGGGGGAATTCGGAATGGAAACTAAGGCTTATAACATCAACGCCGTAGATCCAATCTCAAGGAGATAGACAGCTAGGAAACGTCGTACCTCTAGGATGGATCAGATTGCAAAAGAACCAGATCTACGATCAGAGACCTCCAACATGGACCAAAGATGTGAAGTAGGTAAGAATGTGGGAAAATATAAATATTATCATGCAGGGAAAGGCACGGCATTATTTTATTCTTTGGAGCATCTGAAAGCGAGAGATGGAATAGTGCAAGAGAAGCTAGTGCGTGCGGTGACGCAGAGCCACTTATTGAATATTACTAGGTAATCCTTTGTCCCCTTTTGCCACCTTAAAATGAAAATGTCTCAGTCTGCAAGCCCAAAATTTCAAAACCTGGAATTTTTGAAGGTAGAAGAGGCTTTTGGGGATAGAGATGTCGAGATATCTGATACTCTTCTCCTACAAGGACTAATTATAAATGTCAAGGAGAAGTTGAGTTTGCTCAAAGACTAGGGCACTGATATCCATAACCTACAGTAGTCCTTTTTCCATCTGTTCGCAACCAAGAAAACCCCAAGGTGCCTTGAATTTGTTTCTTGGTCCATTGATAAATACTCTATCTCCGAGAAGGTTATGATGGATTCTACCGATGCCATAACCCTATTCCCAGTTCGTATGTCAGCTGTTAGGAAGGCCTTGTCGACCCTTGATGAATTTACCATGAAATCCGAGCATCACTCAGAGGAGTCCCTACTGCAGCACTTCAAAAAGTCCCTGGCTGAAATAAAAGAAGATTTCTTTAAGAAATACCTCAAGCCTGATGTTTACCTATCGTTCCAACCATTCCCTTTCATTTCTGACCTATTCAATATAGAAACTCAATGCACCATCACATTATTAAGTCAATTCCTTGGCCTAGACACCGATAAATACATCATCGAACCCCTTCTCTGTCTGGTTTTTACCCTGAGCACCTGCCTAGTTGAGTCGTGCGAGCCAGGTCAGTTCTCACAAGTGGCATGCCCCAGGTTCAATGAATTTCTTGCCAAGAATATCCATACCCAATTGGTGACTTTTAGCATGACTAGGACCTTCAGGTTCCAATAGTACTTAATGAAAATGTTTCTCACCCACAACGAGAAAAACATGTTGTTGCCCGAGATGGTGTTGACCAAAGAGATGAGCAGAGACTACACCAACTTCATTAATTTCCTTATGGTGTTGGTATACGATGTCATGTTCCAAAAGAATTTTCCCAGAGTGTTTCCTGAAATGGAGACTATCTTGCAACCCTCTATGGAGAATAGGGTAGGTGATTGGTTTTTGTTGGAAAATGGAATGGTTATCCGGTTGTATGGTTTCACTCATCCCCCTCATATGTTGCCCACTTTGATTACCCCTAGGGTTTTTTCTTTGGATTACATCAGGAAGAAGCTAACAGTGGAATCTGAACACTTCTTAAAGCACAAAAATTCTACCGACATCAAATACCCCTGGGCTATGGGACCTTTCACTATTAAGAACAGAAATGCTCTTACAATAGTTGAAAATTTTTTGAATGAAATGGGAATTCCTGTGGAACCTACAATTGAGTATGACCCTCATCATGTCATCTTGAAAAGAAAGAAAACTCTCAAGCTAAAGGATTTCAAGCACGAGTAGGTGGTTGGGTTAGCAGAGGCTGCTAATTGGAATGACTACCCAACAGAAACCCCAAGGATGTTGACAGTGAGGAATATTCTGACTCTTCTGTGAGGGACATCACATCATTGATGCATGATATTTTAGATATGGTTGTAGCAGCGATGAAAGTCACTCCTCTAGCCAGTTGCTTCGATAAAGCAAGTAAGCGAGGAGTTTCAGACCCCATGGATACCGAAGACGAAGATATTGCTAGGTCTCCGAAGAGACAGAATATGGAGGAAGAGGGAAAATTGGCCCCTAGGTCCCTAGAAGGAAAAAAGGAACAAGACACTATAACAAACAGAACTGCCTTTGAAGTCAAAGAATATTCTTTCGCAGACATCCCGACCAGTTCCATGCCCCATTTCAGGGATATAAGAGAGTTTTTGGATAAATACAGGGAAACCAAGGAGGCGACCGCTGAAGAAGTCTGGAAGTTGTCCACAAAAGTGAGGAATATTTCAATTACAGACGTGACACTTATTGTTGTGAGGGATCAGATCCACAACACCTTGAAGGTGGCCCTAACGACAAGCAACAGGGTTGTTGGAATAGGGGTGAACCTGGAAGACATCCCCGTCCCAGACCTGATACATTTCCATAAACAAACTTGGGACATCCTGTTCACAAAATTGTTGAGAACCACCCTAAAATTATCTAATCTAGAGGTCACCAAGAGAAATATTGAAAATCAATTAAGGTAAGAAAAGGTGGAGAATCGGGCACGTCAGGCGCAGATAAAAAATATGTAGGACAATATCCTAGTTGTCGAAATCCATGTGGACAAGGGAGCAGGAACGAAGCAGCTGTTAGAGGAGAAAGAGAAGTCAATTCATCTTCTTAATAATAAGCTACACATTACTGCTACTCAGTTATTAGGGGGACCAGAACTAGCCATGAAGGAGGAGGAAAAGGAAAACCAGAAGAATGAATTGCTAGACTATGGAGCAAGGCTACTGAAATTTGTTGATAAATAAAATCAATGGCAGAAGGACATGACCTCTACAGCAGACAATGAGAAGATATGGAAGGAAATACACAATGAGATAGAGAGGAAGCTGCAAGGGGGAGAGAGGGAAGTGGAAGAGAGGATGGTAGTTGTTGTAGCACAGGTAGGAAAACAAACCATAGTAGAGGCTATGTCTCAGGTGAGTCTAAAGGATGTGGAATTAACGAGGTTAAGACACCAGAACAGGGTCTTAGAAGATATGGCAGTGCAAAAGGACTAGGAAAGGAAATCTTGTGAGGCCAAGTCTCGAGATTGGGAGGCCAAATGTAACGAACTAAAAACAAAGAATGACAAGTTAACTAAGAAGATGACAAGCCAATCGTAGGTCCAAGGAGAAAAACACTTGATTTGGGATGCTATTATTGAGGAGTCCAGCAAGTTCATGCCTTACTTGGACTACATTTTAGACAAATATTTGGTTATCTACTCATCCAGATAAGCATAGACATTGGAAAGGGAGAAAAACAATAAAAATCCAATTGAATATGCCAACAACGCTAGTGATTCCTGTTGTACAGGATTATACACCTAATAACCTAAGGTCTGGGGTTACCAACATACTCAATTACTTGCAGACAATTGACTTCTAAAGTGCAGAATAAGAAATAGGAAGATCAAAAGGACTTACTTGTTAAACGAAGGTCGATCCTTGCTAATCTTCTTCTTCTCTGTTCCACTTCCAAAGTCTTCAAGATTGCTCCTCTTTCACCTGTCAAGAAACACTTTTCCAGATACAAGATGATTCATATATGTATAAGCAGGTTAGATAAATCACATATAATATGCATAAGCATAAATAATTATCAAACCAATACACATGAAACACATATGGAAGAAGTAATATCTTTATTATCAATAATGGAAAGAGTTCAGATACAACCCAACGCCTGAGACAAGGACTCCTCTACAACCAAAGGATTCTGAGTTCCACTACTCCAAAGACTTCTGTATAAACTCCACCAGCATAACTTTGCTCTCCAAGTGTAAGTAATCAACACCCTCCCCAAGGCCTGTATTTATATGGGTGAAATAAGGCAGTTCTCGAAGGTTAGGGAGGTTACAACAGTTAAGGAAATTAAGTTAAATAACTTAACTAATCTCCTATTAGCACGAGTGTTTTTATGTTTTAATGTTGAGACACATTCATGGGTCTGTAGTAGAGAAACCCGCAAATGATTTGCGACTATGTATAAGAGAAACCCGCAAATACATGGATTCACGACTTGCTGTAAAGAAGACTCGCGAGTGATGCGCGAGTTGTATATAAGGATAGTCGCGGATACATCTCAACATAGGTAAAAATGGAAAAGTGACTAGCTGGATGGTGAAAGAATGTATTTCATGACAAGCCAAGCTATAGTGTTTTAGGCAAACCTCTATCCATAAGTGTCCTTTTGTGTGCCAACATGAGGGATGTCGGCACTCAGACGGAGAGGTGCCATTCAGGTGTGTAACAGATGCCCCCTAATGTGTGAGGTCAGAGGGGAACGATGGCCGAAATACATTATAATATTCATCTTTGGAGAACTCAGAAATCCAATGGAGCAGAGAGAGTACCTGAAACAAAACATAGTAATGTCATATACAAAGTTACATTTGAGGATGCTATGTTCAATTTACTGGAACATTAGCTCCTTTACAATATTTGATTACATCATATGATATGGGTAGAAAACCACGTATATTACAAAGGTGGATCGAAGCCACAATATACAATAATGATGAGTCTTCAAAGATCTGGAAGCTATGTAAATAGATCGAACATAATCTTGCGCAACTTAGTCTATATGTGAGAGACTAAGGTCTTCATAAAGGATCCCAAAGAACCAGTACAATCCAAGCCATGTGAATAAGGGTAAGCTGAAGTCGAACATGGAGAGGATTCAACAGTTTGTCAACCAATAGGTGATAATTGACAACTGAAGCAAAGGAGTTCACCAATGATGAAAGTTAATCCAGAGGTATGATCGTCAAATCTCTAGGTCTTCGTCATCAGGAAGTACTGAAACGGAACCATGCTGTGATAAGGAAGGCAACATATCCTCCAACGGATCACAAGAGTGACTAGGAACTGGGAAAAAGAAGGGAGACACAAATAGATAACAGATATAACAATGATGGGATCAGGTGATAGATCAAACATTGGGTAGAGTCCTTGAATAGTGAGCACAACACAGAGATGACCCAAGGCAGCATACAACGGATAGATAGAACAACTAGACTTATCTGTCATGTAGGAGACATGATCAGATTCCCCAGGATAATGGACAAGAGGAGGAGTAAGAAACTCAAAGTAATAGCTGAACACAAGTGTATACTGAAACATGGATATTGGAAAGCAAAGAGTGCTATGTTCAAGGATGACATGCTGCCATTATGGAAAACAAGAGAAAACTTCTTCCTTACCTTCCCTGTTAAATTTTAACGAGTCCAGGAAAGTAAACTCGGTTCCCTCTTCATTTTTTAACAAGCTTGAAGAGATGGGAAAATAATGCTTGATACACTGATCCGTGGATTTAATGAGCCCGAACTAGTACATGCTCAAACGGTGTTTTCACATTTAGAGAGTCTGGAAACTCCAAAGAAGACTCCAAGGGGGTCCTTTTTCGTCCAATTTAGTGTCTTGAGGCTAAAAAAGTATAAAACAAACCACAGAAGAACTCTCTTAACTTCCGAAGAAGAAAAGGTGCACCTTTTTTGTACTTAGTCAGGGAGGTCCGAAAAAGGTTAAATTACCACCTACCCAATGCTCCTTTCAAAACAGCATAAGATAGCTTGAGTTTTACAAGTGTGAAGGAAAGCAAGATCACTCGGAAAGATCCATTTGGTTACGAGAAATGGGGCTTACAACAATAAACTCGTTGCTTTGTTCTTTAGTGTTTAACGAGCATGACAAAGACACAAAGTACACTCGAAATCTTTTTCATGTTTGGGTCCAAATCACGAAAAAGAGAAAACTAAGCTCAAACAGGGTGTTCCTTTTCCGTAAATTTAGTCCCTCAGGTCCGGAAAAGTGATAAACCTATACCTGAGAATACTCTTCTCAATTCAAAAGAAAAGAGAGTGATCCTTTCTCGTATTATTCCGCATGGTTCGAGAAAGAGATAACCTACCACCAATGTGGATGCCCGTTCACATATTCTTAACAACCTTGAACGGATGAGATAAATTGGTAGTCAAGTCTTTTTTGAAGGAGTCAGACTTGGGCCTAAAGAAACTCCATAAGGTCGGGGAGTCCTATAAAGGGATAGCTTGTAAGAAGAGACTCAAAAGAAGCTCTAATTGGTGTGAAAAATAGCTACGAGGAAACCCTTGGGCCTGAAACAGTGACGGCATGAGTACCAAAGGATGGCAAAGGCATAATAAGATGACACTCATGAAATAAGGATCCTAGCCACGGAAGAACAATGGTAGAGACAAGGGACTAATGGCTTAGAATACCATAGTTCGTGGCAAAACGTTGAATACTAAGGTTAATGTGGAGTGATAAGATACCAACATGTGTTGGAGATAGCAAAACCACCCTATAGAAGCATCAACACTTTGTAAAAGTTGGTAAACCTGTTCCAAGGCACAAAGAGGGTGATATTAGTCAATTGACATTTCAAACTATATAAAAAGACCCACTTTACGAAATATTATTTCTATAAATAGCTTGAAAATTAAAACATTTCTCACCATTTGCACTTTTTGGACCAAAAAGGAAAGTTTACTCTCTATCTTTGATCGATTACTGTGGACAATTGGACCGTCGGAATCTGGATCCGTCAGCTTTAGGTAACTCTACACCCTAAGCCCTTCAATTTGATCCAAACAAATATCAAAGTTAATGGTTAATTCAGTATTTTGCATCATCCCAAATTACATCATGGTGCATTCGCGGGTTGCAAGGAGTAAAATTCGCGAATACACGTTTTACTCATGAGTTTCCTAACTAGGCAGTCGTGAATGACTTGCGGCTTTCCTAATTAGACAGTCGCGAATGCTGCGCGATGGGTGAAAACTCAAAATTTATGCACAATTTTTTATTTTTTAAAGATGAAATACTGAACCAAATTGTGTGTATTTGCCAGGAAAAATATGGTGCTGGAATGGAGGGAAAGAGAGCATGAAATAATGGATCATGCGGTGCTCCAAAGTGCGCCCACAATACATGCATTGAGAACTTGTGGGCTGCTGAATTTCTTTTGCACATCGCCCATGCGGGCAAATGTCCGCTTACTGGAATTCATGGTCAATTACTGGGATCATGACATGGGGATGTTCAATCTTCAAGGTGAGACCTTAGAGCTTACCGTAGAGGATATATATTTCATAACCGGGTTATCACAACAGGGAGCACCGGTGAACTTGGAGGGCACTGGCAGGGGTGGAGACCCCTTGGGTGTCCAAAACTATGTTGACATGTTCTGTACACCGGGTACGCAAAAGAGGGGCAGCAGTGTTATTATTGCAGACATCCAGGATTTCACACTCCAGGTACTAGCTAGTACTATTGTGAGACTTTCAGGATCATCAGGGTTGCATATGGCCACCAGGAATCAAATGAGGGTGGCAGTTGATTGCTTTAGAGGTGCTCTCTATGATTGGTGCTCGGGAGTGCTCCCCATCATGAAGAGGCAACTATCCAACTGTAGGAGAGGAAGACGCAAAAATTTTGGCTATGCTAGCATACTAGTAGAATTCTTTGAGAGGGAGTACCAGCTATGAGCCCTGCGATACCACTACAGGTCTGACATCCACGTCAGCCGAGGCTGAGCTGGTGGGGAGATATCTTCCTCCGTCAAGGAGGAGGAGACATAGTACATAAAGTCTATGATGATGACTTTTATATATGGTGGGAACGACAGCTGCCGGCATTGGAGCAGTTTCCATACGCTGGGATGGATTTCCGAGGTGATCCCGACCTTGTCCTCCCTCCAGGAGGAATATGGGGTGAGATGGGTAAGTGATTTTTTAATTTTTTATCATTTTCAAATTTTTATGAATTTTTGAAATGATAGTGATATACATATGTACAAGTCTTAATCCGATTTATGTGTCAAAATGCAGATATTGGACCAGTCCGCCCTGAAGGGCACCCTCGCATGTCCGTGCGTCCAGTTGTAGGAGGAGACCTAGGATTGGTTCGGGTACTAGAGGGGAAGCTGGCCAGGCTGACCCAGTGAGTACCTACGATATGGATTGAGCACATACCTACAGCCATGCAGGAGTTTGTAGTGGGTGTTCCACCGGTGTGGCTACGACTGTTTAGGCGAGTAGCTAGAGTATTACTTGTATACAGAGATGCGGTGGAGGCTGCCAAGGCTGAGGAGGCTGAGGAAGCCAGGGTGCCTAGAGATCATGGGGACCAAGGTGGTCCCAGTGGCCAGGGTGGTTAGGCTTAGTTCTAGGGCATTTTGATGGATGATGATCCACATTTTGTATATTTTGTATATGACGAGATCTACGGATCAGACTCGATCTATCTATAGACAGATATTTTACATATATATGTATATATATATATATATATATATATAGATTTTTGGTTGTCGGCTTATTTACAAGTGTTCTTTACATGTATGCTGTATATTTTATGAAATGTGTGTGAGATGCCAATCCAAAATATAATTAGCATATGCATCAGTCAATGAATTTTGATTACGTGAAATATGATTAAAAGTAATAACTTCAAAATGTCTTTCCAATAAACGAATTTGCATGAACTGACGTAACAAGGTAGGATTTTGTACCTGATAAGCTTGATTGAGCTGGGAAACTACCAACTGAGAATCTAAACGGACCTCAAGTTGGGTGATGCCACATGAAAAAGCATCCCATAGGAGCTCAATAACAGCCCTATACTCAGCAACATTATTAGAAGTAGGACCTAGACAAGCACCACTAGTGGCAACAAGTTGTCCTGTGGGAGAATAGATAACCCATGATGCCGAAGCTAGTTTACAAGTGTGACGACTGGTGCCATCAGTGAAACCTACATACATTTCGGAAGACATCTACAACAACCAGTAGATAATATAAAAAACAAAAACTGACAACCTATTGTACATAAAATACATACAATAAAAATACAAGAAAAAGTGTTAAGCCTAAGCATAGTACTTCTTCAGGTAGAGCCCATTTCTAGGCTCAGGCAGCTTATTCCCATCATAATCCACTAACTCATATGCACCTTTACTCAATACTTTTGACACAACATAGGGTCCTAACCACATAGCCTTGAATTTTCCTGCCCCCAAGGATTATTTATCTTGGTCCCAAAGCAAGACAAGTTCCCCTTTAGAGAAAACCCTAGGTTTGACCGTTTTATCATATTGAGATTTCACCCTATTTTTATGAGCCTGATTGGCAGTAAATGCATCTCTACGTTGCTCATCAAGGTGTTCTAGATGTACTAGATGTTCTTCAAGCTCAGTCGTGTCAGGTAACACATGAATGGCTATCTTCAAGGACGGGATTTCGCATTCAATCGAAGTAACTGCTTCCACCTCGTGAACGAGTTGGAAAGGTGAATAAACCGTGGCAGTCTTAACATTAGTTTTCTAAGCCCAAAGAGTAGGATATAACATGATATGCCAATTAGAATGGGCTGTATCAATTGTCCGTTTAAGGATAGTTTTCAAAGTCTTGTTTACAGCCTCAACCTGACCATTTGCTTGTGGATAGTATGGAGAAGAATGTTCTTGTCGAAATCCGAGCATGGTGGTCAGTTCCGTCATCATGTTATTTTGAAAATGACTGCCATGGTCAGTGACAATCACTTTGGGAATACCAAACCTTGCAATAATTTGATTGAAAACAAAGAAAGCTACAGTTTCCCCGTTATCTTTGAAAGTAGGCATTGCCTCTGCCCATTTCATAAAATAGTCAACAGCGACAATGATGTATTTATGCCCCCCAGTCAAGACTGGGTTGCATGTCATATAATTGATCCCCCATTTCATGAAGGGGCCTACCGAGACAACAGGAAATAACAGAGCAAGATGCAACTGCATTTTTCTGGTGTAAAGCTGACACGGATGACAGCGCTTCATGGCTTCCACACAATCTTTAAAGATTGTGGGCCAGAAATAACCAGCACGCAATATCTTCTGGACCGTTGCTAACCCAGATAAATGACCCCCACATGCTCCACTATGGGAATCATTTAGGACAATCTCCGCTTCCTCATGATTAAGGCAGCGACGCAAGACGGAATCTACCCCTCGTCAATATAATGTATCTCCTATAATGAGGTAGTTCTTGGCATGAAGGCGTAACTTACGTCGTTCCTCCCTAGAGTAAGCGGCAAGATACTTCAAAGTCTAGAGATATATAAGAATATCCCCGTGCCAAGGATCAGAGGTAGATATCAAGAAGATATGCTCATCTGGGAATGAGTCATCCTCAACCGCTACATTTTCTTCAGTGGGAATTTCTGCTATTAGCTCAGCAAAAACTAAGGACTTTTTAGACTTAGCGGATTGAAAATCCAAGTCAAACTCCTAAAGAATGACTATCCACTTGTTGAATTTTCCCCCAAAAATCCGTTGGGATAAAACATATTGGAACGGATTCACATCCACCACTACTGTTGTGGTCCTCAGTAAAATGTAGTGGCGCAACCTCTGCATAGCATAAACAACTGCTAAGGATAACTTCTCGACGTGGGAGTATCTAAGCTCAGGTCCGGCCAAAGCACGGCTAAGATAATAAACGACATGCTCAACGAGCTTATCGTCCTCCTGGACTAGTACTACCCCAATGGTCAACTCCAACGCAACCAGATATAATATAAAATCCCTAGAATAATCTGGTGGACGTAATAAAGGAGCCGACAGCAAAGCTTTTTTCAATGCCTCGAACGCAAGTTGTGCGGTTTCATACCATACAAAAGGAGTGTCTTGTTTGAGCAAGCGCATGAAACCTTTAGTGATCTTGGCATAATTAATGATAAAACATCGAAGAAAGTTGGACTTTCGTTGCAGGCTTTGAAGTTGCCTGAGAGAACGAGGAGGAGGCATATTTACAATGGCCTCAACTTTTAGTGGATCCACCTGAATGCCTCTACTAGATACGATGAATCTGAGTAATCTTCCTGACTCGACACAGAAAACACACTTGTGGGGATTCAAGCGAATTTTATAGTATCTGCATCTTTCAAAAATCAACCTCAAATGATCTGGATGCTGGACCCTCTTGCGAGAATGTGCAGGCAGATCATCAAGGTACGGTTCAACAATGGATTTTATGTCGTGAAAAGCAAAGTTCATGGCTCGTTGAAAGGTGGCCCTAGCATTTTTCAATCCAAAGGGAATTTTTCTATACGCAAATGTACCCCAAGGGAAAAATGAAAGCAGTTTTATGTTGGTCTTCCGGTTTGATTTGGATTTGATTGTAGCCGGAGAAACCATCCATAAACGAAAACACTTCACTCCCCGCACATGCATCTATGATCTGGTCAATGAATGGTGTGGGGTAATTTTCCTTAGGACAGGCTTTATTGAGGTCTCTAAAGTCAGTACAAATGCGAATAGTCCCTTTCTTTTTATCAACAGAAACAGGGTTGGATACCCATTCAGTCAAAGCTATGGGATATATAAAACCAGCTTTCAAGAGCTTTTCAACTTCTGCCTTTCCAGCCGCCGCTTTACGCGGGTTCACGGGTCTTAATTTCTATCGAACCGGCTTGGCATCAGGATAGGTTCAGATTTCATGTTGAACAATAGATGGATCAATGCCTGGCATCTCCTCATATGACCAGGCAAAGATATCGCGAAATTCCTTGAAAAGGGCAGTGTAGATGGCAATCTCCTCCGGAGAGCAGTTTGCACCTATATAGATGTTTTCCGTGACATATGGATTCACAGAGATATTGATGGGTATAGTGGTGGAAATGTTTTCCATATTCCCCTCAGAAAACACCCATTCCCTAGGCAAAGGGTTGATAGGTACCTCAATATCATCTGACAGTCTCACTTTAAACTCTTGGTTTTCTATCTTGCTCAGATCTGGAAGGAAATAGGATCGATGATGAAGATCCTCACAAATCTTATCACGTCCACTCATAGCTTCCAGAATAGCTTCATCGGAAGGTAAAACTGTATCTAAGAAATCTATGGAATGTAAATATTTTTCTGCCCATATGGGAAAATAGACTTCTTCCAAATCATCTGAGACTAATAGAGGATCTGGAATGGGATCATCAGTAGCTTGAACGATGGCTTGATAAGCTACCTCTACTGTCGATAAGGGCACTTTTGGTTCATGGGGAGTTGGGAGGACCCAAGGATCAGTCCTATCAACAACCGTAGTGATGGAATTCCCCACAATAGTAGAACCAATGTAATTCACTAGGGCTGGAAGGTCAAATGTGCCCATCAATGATGCGTACATTCCAGCTCCCAAGCTCTGTGCAGTAGGTTTGGCCTGATCAACCAATGGCACAATGGATTCCTTAGACTCTAAACATCCTTTTCAGGTAAAATCAAGTTGGTCAACAGTAACCAACTTGCTCTCATGTGGAAAAACCACGACATGAAGAACAGTCGATGCAACAGCAGACATTGCATAAGTCCAATTCCTTCCCAGAAGCAAATTATAGTCCAAGGGAGCATCAATCACTTCAACTTCAACAGACACTACTTTGCCTACCAACTTAAGCTCGAAAGCCAACAAGATACCATGAGGATGGAAGGATCTTCCATCGAAAGCAGTAAGTAAATTGTTTGATGGGACCAGCTCTGGGGATCCAAGAGATTTCCAGCAGGCCAGGGACATAACACATGTAGAGGCTCCCTCATCAACAACTGCCCTTCCAATGGTCTTACCACCATGGACGACATCTATTGATAGGGTTACATGGTAAGGGAGGCGAATTTTGACATCAGACAGATTGAATTTTGCCATGAGACTCGAAGAATCCATGCTACCTAAAGCTGCTAAGAGAGCATCCCGCTGGGCAGGACAACTCTGTAACACCTCTAAAGATGACATTGCACACAGGGTTTGAGCTAAATCTTCAACCACTGAGTAGTTTGAAGCATCCCTAGCATTAGGGTTATGCAAAGTCTTCTTGAAAACACCTTTCGGTATCTTTGGCATAGTTTCGGCAGGTTTTTCTATCGTGAGAGGGTTGGAAGGTTCAACTACAGCTTTACCCTTCTCAGAAGTCTCAGTTTCATAGTTTTTGTTCCTGGTTTGAAACAAAGTCAAAGATCGAACCATGTTGATATAATTAGGGTCAAGGGCAGTTTGAGTGCCCCCTGCTACATTAGAAGTTGAAGCTGAGTTCTGTCCTTGGGGAAACGGGTCCTTTAGGACAGCCGATTGTTGAGCTTTGAGTAGCTTCTGGGCTTGATCCATAAGGGGACAAAGGTGAGTAAGGTGGTCCTCTTGGCACAACTTACAAGGGAACTTGACCTTCTTCTTTTCTTTTTTGCCCCCATCAGCATTGTTCGCGGGCTTTGGCTTGTTTTGATTTCCTTCTCCCTTCTTACCTTTCTTTTTCTTCCCGTCGGACTGCTGATTGCCCTTCTGAGAGGTTTGAGCAAAGACATTTGCATTCTGGGGAGAGGGGGCAGCCTTTGTTGCCTCCGCCGTAGATTGTTTGACAGACAACTGGTGAAGTTTCTTAGTTAAAGACTCTACAATGGGAGAGTTAACATACCCAACCACACCATCGGCATGGGGTCCAGTCTTAGGCTTCTCTGCCTCGTGCGAAGGCCTCGGTGCCTCAAGGATGATCTCATACAAGATCCCAGACTGTGAATAAATCAAGTCTAACTGCTGGGCCCTGAGTATGGCTTCTTCTTCATTCGTTACTCCTAATGTGGAAACATCCTTAGATATGTATGGCAACAGTGATTTAAGGAACCATTCTAATAGAAACTCAGGAGGAATGGTGGCTTTGATAAGGCTCTTTCGCCTCCTCCAATCTTGGATATGATCCAAGATGTGGGTAGCCTTGTTTTGTCTAAAAGTAGACAACAAGTCCGTTCTAAAATCGTATCGAACCGGAAGCTGAAAGTGGCTAAGGAAAGCACTAGCCAAATCCCAGAAACTACTAAAGGCAGCAGAAGGCAATTCAATATACCACTTTGCCACCGTACCTATCAAGGTCCTCTGGAATAGCCTCAATCTAATTGAATCCTCATTCAACGAATTGGAAGAACACCATAAGTGAAAAGTGGTGGCATGTGCCCCAGGATCTTCACCAGCTTTACCTTCGAACTTAGGGATGTCCGACGGCAATTTGGTGGGAACAGGTGGCCACAAGGGGTCATGCCTCACCGGGTCATTCATCAACTTTGACAAGTCTGGCAAGTTTAAAGTTGCCAGGAAAGGAAGTTTGGGCCTAACCGGGGTAGTAAATGTGCCACCTTGGGGATTCGAGGGACCTGCCCCCGAATGCCCATGGGTAAAAGTGGGGTTTCCCCCAGCCACCGGTTGTGAAGTGGGAAGGTTGCTTTGAAACGGATTCCATCCGTAAGCCACAGGATTTTGTGTGGGAGGTGCAGTGTAAGTGGTTCGGGCCGTCCCCATAGAAGCAGGGGTCTGAAAGAATGGAGCAGGTATCCCTCCGCTAAACAACGAAAAGGGAGAGCTCGTGTATGGGACCAAAATAGGGGTTTGGAAGATCTGCCCGTAAGAGGTGTTGCTCCCAAACTACACTCCTACATATGAAGGATATGGACCTACGTATGGACTGGATGGGGGAATGTGCCCCCCATTCCAAGGAAATCCTTGGACATAAGCCGAGGATCCTACCGGACCACTCTGGGTAGTGTAAGGGAAGGAAGAAGGAATGGTAGGTATACTAGGAATCCCAGCAACCGTGTTACCAGAAGTACCTCCTATGTTGGAGTGAACCGGTGGTTGAACCACCCGGCTCGCTGGAGTCAAAGGTGTAGAAGGCAAACTAGATCTAGGGGTACTTACTGGGGGAGGTAGTACCCCTTCAATCGGAAGGGTTGAGGTAAACACAAGAACTTTCTTCCGCAGAAGACATGACTCTACCCACAGGTAAACCTAGCACTGGTGAATCAAAAGGTCTAACCTGGACGATCACAGGATTGTTTAAATCAGTCAAGGAGGAGTTAAAATTTCTTGCAAACTCGTCATTCTGCAATTCTTCTATCTCAACTGTGTCAAGATTAAAATGGTTAGCAATGAGTTTCGGTTCACCAAGAGTCTCACTTATTCCTACAGGTTCGAATGAACCATCTGTGTCTAATCTCCTCCTTTGAGGTAAAGGTGGAGGCTCCAATGCAGTGATAGGAGGAAGGTTTCTCAACCTTCTTGACCTTCTAACAGGTTGGTCCTCCAGAATTAAAAATTTAACAAATCACACCCTAAGGCCAACTAAACACAGGCAAAACCACAGAGCATACACTAAAAAGTTCCTAGAGTCTCAAGCAATAAAACCAGGGTAAAAGATATACTTTCCCGAAGAAAGTTGATGAACGATTACTTGGCGTCCTTGAAGTGGTTCTTAGGCACAAGCGAAGGAATCACCCACCACCCTCCTACACTTTCAAGAAGGGTTACCTTCCAATCCCGTTCAAGGTGAACCAGAAATAGCCTTCCGGTTTACCTAGGTATGAACCCTAAAAGACAAGAGACTAAAGGCTACCTTGGCAATACCAACAATCCGGGGGGACAGTCGTCAGCCGAACTCGTACGCATGGGCAGGGTAGCTAAGCCCAAAAATCTGTCTAGGACAGAATCCCCAGATGCGTAAAATTCCTGGGTTATGTTTTGACAAGGATTCGGAGGGTTATCTCCTCTGTCCAAGCCTCCACGTGGCCTAGTGCTTAACTCCCGTTTGAGAGGATCTTCCTAGATACAGTGATAGAGTCAAGGATTTCCCTAGAGAAAGGTCCACTATGTTTGATTTTATAACTTGTGGGAAGTTTACACTTCTTAGCCCACAAGTCTAGCCTAAGCTAGTAGGTGAAAGGCCCCTATAAAAAAAAACTTACTAGTAAATTTTAATTTATGCGTTCATTTTAAAGGGTTGTTCTTTACTCAAGAGGAAATGGAGTGGTATACTGTATGATGTTTTGACTCAAACAAGAAATAAATGAAAGTAAAGGTGTATTCAAAGCAAAATTGCCATTATAAAAACAAACTTCTTTTTAATTTTTGCAAATATGTATTGATGAGAAAGCAACGATGAAAGAAACTAAGCCTATATTTTTGTAGTTTTTGATATAATATTTTTAAATTGAAATAAACACTACTTATGCAAAAATCACAATGCAAAATATTTAACTATGTTTTCTTTTCACTTTTAAAAATAATAAAAACTCTACTATGCATCTCCAATGCACTATGCTTCAGCAAACTTGACGCTTATAAACTGTATAAAAGTAACAAACTGAAGCAAACAGGCTGACAGGACCCAAAAGACCACCAACTAAGGGAGGCTAGGAACCCTAGCTTGGGTGCTACCAATGACAAAGAATCAATGTAGACTTATACAGGCAAGTGACAACCAGCCTCTGTCAGAAAACAGACTGGAAAAACTGAGCCCAAGACCCTTATCACTGATCTGGACCAAGACACTTTAACCCACAACCCAAACAGGACAAAACACTTCAGTATGCAAGCAGTAAATAAACCAAGCAAAAAGACTCAAGAGCTTCCGAAAAAGCAAGGAAATGTGATCACCAACAGTATTTAGACCCACTACACAGCATTCTTAAAGAAAGACCACTCAGAAACAGGGACCAAACAAAGAAAAGAACAAGCAAAACTTATCTTAAAAATCCCCACTTCCAGGAGTATTCGCGACTGTCACCAAGAGCAACTCGCGAGTGACTTGCGACTGTCTAGTATAACAACCCACGAATGCACAGTAGTATTCGCGACTGTCTGTAAAGAAAACCCGCGAATGGGTATAAAAATTTTCTCAAAAAAAATCAAAAAAACCCAAGACTTTCAAATGCTGAAGCAAGTATTGAAACAGGATAACAAATCACAAACAGACTCACAAGCAAAACTGGTCAGGAGGACAGAAAACAACCTACAGCAATCCGGGGTCCCCAGCGGAGTCGCCAGTTCTGTTGTACAGGATTATACACCTAATAACCTAAGGTTTGGGGTTACCAACATACTCAATTACTTGCAGACAATTGACTTCTAAACTGCAGAATAAGAAATAGGAAGATCAAAAGGACTTACTTGTTAAACGAAGGTTGATCCTTGCTAATATTCTTCTTCTCTGTTCCACTTCCAAACTCTTCAAGATTGCTCCTCTTTCACCTGTCAAGAAACACTTTTCCAGATACAAGATGATTCATATATGTATAAGCAGGTTAGATAAATCACATATAAGATGCATAAGCATAAATAATTATCAAACCAATACACATGAAACGCATATGGAAGAAGTAATCTCTTTATTATCAATAATGGAAAGAGTTCAGATACAACCCAACGCCTGAGACAAGGACTCCTCTGCAACCAAAGGATTCTAAGTTTCACTGCTCCAAAGACTTCTGTATAAACTCCACCAGCATAACTTTGCTCTCCAAGTGTAAGTAATAAACACCCTCCCCAAGGCCTGTATTTATATGGGTGAAATAAGGCAGTTCTCGAAGGTTAGGGAGGTTATAGCAGTTAAGGAAATTAAGTTAAATAACTTAACTAATCTCCTATTAGCGCGAGTGTTTTTATGTTTTAATGTTGAGACACATTCGCGGGTCTGTAGTAGAGAAACCCGCGAATGATTCACAACTATGTATAAGCGCAACCCGCGAATACATGGATTCGCAACTTGCTGTAAAGAAGACTCGCGAGTGATGCGCGAGTTGTATATAAGGATAGTCACGGATACATCTCAACATAGGTAAAAATGGCAAAGTGACTAGCTATATGGTGAAAGAATGTATTTCATGACAAGCCAAGCTATAGTGTTTTAGGCAAACCTCTATCCATAAGTGTCCTTTTGTGTGCCAACATGAGGGATGTCGGCACTCTGACGGAGAGGTGCCATTCAGGTGTATAACAATTCCCTAAATTGTCTATCAGAGAACAACATTAAGAATTCAAATATCAAGGAGAGTATTTCCATCATGACGTGGGAAATAAAGGTGATAAACAAGAATCGCCACATGGATACAGTCTAGGCGAAGGTTGATGTTTTGGTGCATCAGGTGAGGTGGTTCATTGAATATTTTGACTTCCTGACCAAGAAGGGAATCCCCTTTTTCTGGAGAGAAGGAGGTGCCATGCTAACCAAGGAAGACTATCACAAAATCCTAAATGCATGCAAATAAGACCTCCTGACCTTCACAGATATGACTCAATCATTGACAGGTGGGATCATAGTGGATAAACTAGCAGACGAATTCGATGTTTTTTTCACCTTCAGAGAAGAACACGCCCACCTCCAAATTTTTTTGTACCATGATCACTTTGAGCTACATATATTAGAAAATTAAATGGCCACGCTGGACTTACCAACTCTAGATCAATGGAATACTGTCAAAAGGTTTGGCAGGACTAGGTATCTTCTGAACGCCCCACCCGGGGAAGGGTCAAGCCAAACTGATTCATCACCAGACCGCTAGGAGTTTTCCAAGTCATCACTATCACAAAAAAAAATCTCAATCCCCATCAACATCATACCGGTATTTCCAAGCATGCTAGATATTCCCCACTGCCAGTATTATGTGCATAATAGGGCGGGCACACCCCCTCACCTATGTTGGAATATATTGTAACTAATTCAAGATTGATTCCCCAATTTTGTAAACCGAATTAGGATTTGTTTTGGGGTTGGTCCTAGGGGCCTCTGCGTTATAAATAGAACCTCCTCTTAAGAGGAAAGAGGTTGGACTGATTTACATCTTTGATTCCTCAACCCCAGTTTTTGTAGCTCATGATGCTTGTATTTAGTGTGTGCTCTCTCTCTGTTTATTTCATTTCCATATGTGTTATTTTCTTCTAATACATTTCTAGATTAGTAGGCAAGAATTCGCTCTTAGCTAAGTGCTCCTACATCATAAATCGTGTTTGTGATGTGATTATAATAGCTTTGACAAAATTCATCCATCGATAGGTGCTATGTTTTAGCTATTTCCTTTTGTCATTTTCTTCTAAAGGTGTTGCAAGGTATTCATCCATCGATAAGTGCCCCTTGTTGTGTTGGTATTTTCTCTTTCCTCTCACCATCGCCTAAAGGATATTTTGATAAATGTTGCACTTACTTTGCCTCATATCGTCGAAGAGAAAACCATTGTTCATTGCATGCTATAATAGCCTTAAACATTTCAGGATATTACTCCATCACCCAATGGTTTTGATTGTGTTTGTCTTTCCACCCTTTATTTTGTAATTTTCCTGTTACTAGCAGAAATCTAGTCTTTTGTGTGCGTGTTTAAAGATAAATGTGTATGTGAATGCTACCGTGACAAGAGAGAGACCTCTCTAACTACCTTAGCTAGAAGGTAGTCTAAAGCTGGTTTGAAATGGTTACCCCTGTGACTTCCTAAAGCAACCATAGAAAAATTACAGGGTTCTAACATCTTGGCGTCATTGCCAGGGAGCAAATGAGCAAATCATCCCTAGGAAAAACGACATTGCTCAGTTCTATGACCTGGTTGAGCAGTCATTCTTAGACACATATTGGTTTTATATGCTCTGGCGACTCCACTCAAGGCCTTTGAAGGTGACTCCACTAGGAACCCTGAACACCCAGAAGCTACAAAGTTTTTCAAAGGTTCCATGGCAACTCTACTGGGGAAAATGATACCAATATAGCAGAGCGTGGAATGACATGGTGAAAGATGAGGTACTATGTCGCCTTTCTCCAATATTTCTTGTCCTTCCTAGTACATTTTTTAATATCTTTCCCTTGGCTGGTTAAAACATCTTTCCAATATCTTTCATGCTCAAGGAAAGACCCTAGACCCACACTTGTATATCCCTCTTTAAAGACCAAGAGATCCTCCTCTCCCTACACATATGCCTCAGACCAAGCCACTTCATCTAAACCCTAGGAGGCTTGTGATGCTATTATCGACTCTGTACATTTTCTGGAGCCCCAGACAGGGACCTCCAACCCTCATCTGATTTAGAACACCCTCTTCCCTCCTCCAAATGGGCCTCCTCAAATCCCCTGGTCAAAGGACCGTCGGTGACTTCAACCTTTCCTTTCCCCATTTCTGATTTTAAAGAGCCTTCATCACTCAACACTATAATCCCTCAACATTAAGCTAGCATTATATTAGGATCTTTAACTGAGAGAATAACAAGCACAACAATCAAACACAAGAGACAATGGACACATTGTTTTTCGTCAGGGAAACCATAAATGGAGAAAACCCCGCAACTTCCTCAAAGATAGAATCAGCACCAAAAGTAAAAACCCCAAAACAGTAAGATGATCTCTCGACAACAGTAACCTCTTTCTTTCTTTCCCCAGTGTCTTCTTCTTCCTCAGCTATGCGGTACAACTAAGTGTGAGTGAGTGTGTGATAAATAGAGAGGATAGCTCTCTATTTATACTAATTCTCGACTTGACTAAACCCTACTAGGGCTAACTTCCCTAGGAGAGTCTAATAACCCTAGTGCCCCGGAACTGCGGGGACTTTAACCCTTGACCAATAGGAGGGTTACCCACAATGACTTGATATGACTTGTTTACATTATAGAACCTCCCGATAGGAACATCGGGCCATGACATGACTCAAGTACTTGACAAATACATCCTGGAATAAACATCGGGTTACAATACATAAGAAATACAAGTGAATACATTCTGAAGTTACAATTACATCAACAATCCCTCTTAAATAGGAAGGTATTCTCTCGACACAATTTATCAGCACAAGTCTTCTTCTCTGTATCATCTGTATCATCGTCAAGCTCTCATCATCTTCATCACTGGATCTGGATAATCATCACTGGATCTGGATCATCACTCGATCTGGATCATCATCACTAGATCTGGATCATCACTGGACATCATCATTGTATCTGGATCATCACTCAATATAGATAATCACTGGATCTAGATCATCACTCGATATGGATCATCACGGGTGCTATCTCATGATTCTTCTCATCATAGGAATTCTACAGAGCCAGCCCTTTTTCATGTTGGTTGTAGGCCTAGCATCCATGTAGGTCTTCTTCAGTGCTTATATATGACTTTAATTCAGAATGGCCCACCCAGCACTTACATCTGACCATGAGAGGAACACATCCAACACCATGTCAAAAAGGCACATCTAGCACTCACATCTGACCATGCAGGAACACATCCCACAACCCTGTCAGAAAGTCCCAACACTCACATTCACCTGCATTATAGGACAAAACTACTATCATCTGTGAAAAGGATCAGCACTTACAACCACCAGCATGATAGGACACAACTACTTTCATCTGTGGAAAGGCATAGCACTCACATGCACCAGCATGATAGGACACACCTACTATCATCTGTGAAAAGGATCAGTACTTACAATCACCAGCATGGTAGGACACACCGACTACCATCTGTGAAAAGGCACAACACTTACAATCACCAGCATGGTAGGACACACCTACTACCATTTGTGAAAAGGAACAACACTTACATCTGACCATGGAAGGAACTTAATCCTATAACCATGTCAGAAGGGCACTCAGTCCCAAACTGAGGGTTCCTGGTAACTGACCAAGTGCCTCCATTCTCCCAGAGAATGGAAACAGCCCTTATATATGATCAAGTGGGAACACATCCCTCAATCACATCAGAATGGCCATGCACTCATATCTGATCATGTGAGAACACATCCCACAGTCATATCAAAACGGCCCTCAGTCCCAGACTAAGATTTCCTGGTAACTGACCAGGTACCTCCATTCAAAGAATGGAAACAACCCTTATATTTGATCAAGTGGTAACACATCCCTCAATCACATCAGAATGGCCATGCACTCACATCTGATCATGTAAGACTACATCTTATAATCGTATAAAAAAGGCCCTTAGTCCTAGACCGAGTATTCCTGGTAACTGACCAGGCACCTCCATTCAAAGAATGGCAATAACCCTTATATCTGATCATGTAGAAACCAATCCTACAGTCATATCAGAATGGCTCAGTACTCATATATGACATGGAAGGAACCAATCCTCTCACCATGATAGAATGGCTCAGCCCTTATATCTAACCATGGAAGAAACCAATCCTCTCACCATGTCAGAATGGCTCACAGACTCATCACTTCCCCTTGGAAGGAACCTCGATCTAGAGAACAACAAGCTTCTCCCTGAAGTACTCAAACTTCATTCTATCCAATGGATTCATCAACACATTAGCTGTCTATTCGTCCATTGCAACATACTAGAGCTTCACTGCTCCCCTCTGCACCATATCCCTGATATAGTGATACTTGTTCTTGATATGCTTCGACTTGTCATGGAACACCGGGTTCTCCGACAACTTCACACAACTCTGGTTGTCGCAATATATATAAGTAGCATCCAACTGGAGATCAAATAAATCAAACAATAGCTTCCTTATTCATACTACCTCACAACTAATTGAACAAGCTTCAACATACTCTGCTTCAGTTGTAGTCAGTGCCACACGGGATTGCTTCCTGCTAAACCAAGAGATCACACCTGATCCCATACTGAAGCAACACCATGAAGTGCTCTTCCTATTGATGGCACTGCCTGCCCAATCTGAATCAACATAACCCTCTAAGTTAATCTTCTAACTCGCCTCATACTTGAGCCCATAATCAACTGTACCCCTCAGGTACCTCAGAATATGCTTTGCAGCAATTAAGTGAACATGTCTCAGATCTGTCAGGAACTGGCTCAAGATGTTCATAGCAAAGCAAATATTTGGTCTCGTGTTCGTCAGGTACATCAAGGACCTAATCATCTAACGATACATCGTAGCATCAACCGCTTCTGATGAAACATCACTCAATAGCTTCAGGTTTGATGCCATAGGTGTGGTCATGGCCTTGCAGTCCATCATCCCAAATCTCATCAGGATCTCTATTGTATATTTCCCTTGTCCTAGGGAAATTCCATCTACATTCTACCACACCTCCATGCTTAGAAAATAATGCATCATACCCAAGTCCTTGATTTCAAACTCGGCAGCAAGCTTCCTCTTTGTATCAGCAATCAACCCATCCATACCTATTACAAACAAATCATCTACATACAGTAGGAGCATCATAGGGTTGCCATCTTCAACCTTGTAGTAAAGGTTGGAATCTGCTTTACTTTTGGTAAAGCCCAAACTAGATAGAAAGTTGTCAATTCTATCGTACCATGTCCTGGGTGCCTGTTTCAAACCGTACAGGGGTTTCTTCAATCTACATACATGAGACTCCTTCTCATGTGTCTCAAAACCGAGTGGCTTCTCCACATACACTTCTTCTTCTACTACACCATTCAAGAAAGCATTCTTGACATCCATTTGGTATATCTTCCATTTCATCACTGCAGCTAGAGAAAGTACTGATCTTACGGAAGTGTATCTGGCTACAAGTGCAAAAGTTTCTTCATAATCTATTCCTTCTTTCTGGGAGAAACCACGAGCAACAAATATTGCTTTATATTTTTTAATGCTACCATCTGTAGCATGCTTGATCTTGTAGATCCATTTGGAAGTTACGACAGACTTCCCTTCTAGTCTTGGGACAACATCCCAAACATTTTTCTTCATGATCGATTGATACTCTTCGATCATAGCATCCTTCCATTCTATTGCTTCTTCATAATTGGAAGGTTCTTTATCGATGAAATCTCATAATAATGCTACATATCCGGAGCAGGATCTGGTCCTCTTTTTTTCTCTGTGATTCTCTTCTGGAGCCCCATATCTTTCCACACCTTGGATAGTTTCTTGTACCCAAGCAGGTTTCCTCTTATGAGGATTCTTCTCCTGAGGTGGATCTACAGGTTCTTGAGCTTCTTCAAATTCTCGATCTTCTTCTTGAGTTTCTTCATTCATGGTTGTATCATGAATCCTGGGTGCTTCTGTTTCTTCAGGTTCTTCAGCAGGTCTCTTTCTGGATTTGTTGTAAGCTGTGTCTTCATCAAATGTTACATCCCTGTTGATGTCGATCTTCTTGAATCCTAGGAAGTATATTCTGTAAGCCTTCGAGCTTTCAGAGTATCCCAAAAATATACCCTTCTTTCCTGAAGGATCTAATTTTGTCCTCTTCTCTTTTGGAATGTGTATGTACACTAGACAACCGAATAATCTGAGATGGATGACTTCTGGTTTCTTGCCAGAAAATACTTCTTCAGGTGTCTTGTTCTTGAGTGCTCTGTGTGGAGTATGGTTTTGTTCATACACCGTTGTTCTGGTAGCTTCTTCCCATAGATGCATAGGAAGATTTTGATCATGAAGCATAGCTCTTGCAGCTTCCATGATAGTTCTATTCTTCCTTTCTGCAATCCCATTCTATTGTTGATTATATGGAGTGGATAACTCCCTCTTAATCCTTGAGTCTTTGCATAACTCTTTGAATTCATTCGATGTGAATTCTCCACCATTATCTGATCGAAAATTCTTGATCTTATTTTCAATGTGGTTCTCAATCAAGGCCTTGAATTCCTTGAACTTGCTGAAAACTTCATCTTTGTTCTTCATGAAGTAAATCCATGTCTTCCTAGAAAATTCATCAATGAAAGAAACATAGTATACATACCCGCTTAGTGATGTTGATGAAATTGGTCCGCATACATTGGAGTGGATGATTTACAAGATTCCTTTTGCTTTGCACTCGCTAATTGGAAATGTCTTCTTTGTGTTCTTTCCTTTCGCACATCCTTTGCAGACCCCATCATGTTTTGCTTGAATTTCTAGAAGACCTTCAATAGCTTTGCTTGCAAGTGGTAGTGCTCTGTAATGCACATGTGCAAGCCTTCTATGCCAAAGTTCATTTGGCTCTACTGTGTCATGGACCAAGGCTTGTTCTGGATGGCCCTTTAATCTGTATAATCCTTATTCTTGTTCCCCAATCACTACTGCATCATCAATAGTCTTTCCTTTTGGACACATGATGACTTGACCATCTATAAATGCAACCCGCATTCCTTTTGCATCTAATGCAGATATGGAGAGGAGATTCTTCTTTAGTCCTGGTATAAACAATACTTCCGTCATTGTCATAGACATTCTAGAGTCTAGCTTATAGGAGGATTCCCCACTACCTTTTATTGGATACTGGTAGTCATCTCCGAGCTTCACCTTATGAGGTGATTCATGTTCTGATAGTTTCACAAAGGATTCCTTGAATCTTGTCATATGTTTGGAAGCCCCACTGTCTATAAGCCAATCATTGCTTCCATGAGTAATGTTTCCCGTGAGAGCAGAAATCAAAAAATATTCTTCATCACTTGAAGAATCTTCACTTTCATATCTGGTTCTCTTTGTGGAAGGTTCATCATCCTCTGCAGCATGAGCATGATGTCTTCTCTTGTTTCCCTTCTTCTTGTGAGAGACATTTTTGTTTCTAGGACATTCTCTAGCATAGTGTCCTTTCTCATCACATGTATAACATCTAATTCTAGACAAATATTTTCTAGTGTTATCTTTGTGAGAGTGCTTACCTCTGGGGTGATGAGAACTTCCTCTAGTTTTCTTGGAGTGTACCATGAGAGCTTGATCTTCACTTCCCATCTTTTCTTCTCGAGCTGCTATTTGAGCTTCTTCTTGAGAGCACTCTTCCCATAGTTTGTTGAACTTGACTAACTTCTTTTTGGCACAGATTCTTTGAATATACGAGTCCCATGATCTAGGGAGACCATTTAAGGTGGTCATTACAATCTCTGAATTCTCCACTTCTCCATCTATTGCTTCTAGTTGTTCCTTGATCTGAGAGACTCTTGTAAAGTAAGACTGGATGGTTTCTGCATTCTGGATCTTTACATTCTTTTGTTGGTTTCTCAAATTCATCTTCTGGTTTATGTTCTTCCCTTCAAACAATTTGGTTATGGAATCAAACATACCTTTAGGGAGGACACCTGTGGTATGAGGTGATCCTTGATTGAATCAGCAATGATCCTCTTTTCCATAACCAACTTCTTCTTATGTAAGGCCTTATCCTCATCTCCCTCTAGAACTGGAACCTCCTTACTAATATAGGAGTCCAACTCATTTTCTTCCAGGACCAGTGAGATCATATACTTCTAGGCTCGGAAGTTATCAACTCCCTCAATATTTTCATCAAGATTGGTATGATGAGACATCTTAACTGAGAACCCCAAATGGAAATACAAAATATTTAGATCTTACCAGGTCAAGATGTCAGATCTAGATTTGGAGCTAAAATTTTGTAGTGTTGGTTCAAGAGCAGATTAGGGTTTTGCTTTTCCGGAGTTTTGTCCAACCAAATGCTTTGATCTTGATCTCTAAACTTCGATTTTGAAGAGGAGATCAATCTAGGCCTAGGCTCACTGAAAAATTCCACTTCTGTGGAAATCCCTAATTTCCGGTAGTAGTGTTGGGTCCAAAACTCAAAAACCTTAGAATTGGATTCTGCTTCGACCGAAATATGCACTCTAGGTAGGAGAGTTATACCAACCTTCTTTTGCTGAAAATTTGTGGAGAGAGATCCACAAAGTAGGAAGCCCTAGTTCCCACATCTGCATAGTTTCTTCTTCTCAGGTTAGCTCTGATACCATGTTAGATTTTTAACATTAAGCTAGCATTATATTAGGATCTTTAACTAAGAGAATAACAAGCACAACAATCAAACACAAGATACAATGAACACATTGTTTTTCCTTGGGGAAACCATAAATAGAGAAAACCCCACAACTTCCTCAAAGATAGAATCAGCACCAAAAGTAAAAACCCCAAAACAGTAAGATGATCTCTCGACAGTAGTAACCTCTTTCTTTCTTGCCCCAGTGTCTTCTTCTTCCTCAGCTGTGTGCTACAACTGAGTGTGAGTGAGTGTGTGATAAATAGAGAGGATAGCTCTCTATTTATACTAATTCCTAACTTGACTAAACCCTACTAGGGCTGACTTCTCTAGGAGAGTCTAATAACCCTAGTGCCCTGAAACTGCGGGGACTTTAACCCTTGACCAATAAGAGGGTTACCCACAATGACTTGACATGACTTGTTTACATTATAGAACCTCTCGATAGGAACATCGGGGCATGACATGACTCAAGTACATTACAAATACATCCCAGAAAAAAGATCGGGTTACAATACATAAGAAATACAAGTGAATACATTCTGAAGTTACAATTAGATCAACAGTTAAAACAGATTTCCAATATCTTTCATGCTCAAGGCAAGACCCTAGACCCACCCTTGTATATCCCTCTTTAAAGACCGAGAGATCCTCCTCTCCCTATACATATGCCTCAGACCAAACCCCTTCATCTGAACCCTAGGAGGCCCATGATGTTATTACCGACTATGTACATTTTTTAGAGC
Source organism: Pseudotsuga menziesii (assembly GCA_001517045.1). Lineage (NCBI taxonomy): Eukaryota > Viridiplantae > Streptophyta > Pinopsida > Pinales > Pinaceae > Pseudotsuga > Pseudotsuga menziesii. The sequence goes on from LPNX010185010.1 coordinate 46,195, forward strand.
CCCCAGACAGGGACCTCCAACCCTCGTATGATTTAGAACGCCCTAGGACCATCGGTGACTTCAACCTTTCCTTTCCCCATTTCTGATTTTAAAGATCCTTCATCACTCAACACTATAATCCCTCTCGAAGGATCTACCATAACCTCAGCAAGGGCCAAATTATTCGACCCCATACTTCTCCTTGCAATCCTTCATGACCTTCCCTAGGGGTACGCCCTAAGACTTAAATAATTTTCTGGTGAGAAGGGATATTCGGCCGAGAATCAGACGGGGTGGTTTGCAGACTTGACTAACCTAGAAGAAGTGGATCATGAAGATATTAAGGTTAGACTATTTTCCCAAAGCCTTGTTGGAGAGGCAAGGACATGGTTCACCATCCTTCTAGATATCTCCATCCTTGGTTATCAGGCTTTGGAGGACACCTTCAAAGAAAGGTGGGCAGAGAGGAAAGACCCCAGGAGATGTGTGTCTCAATTATATTCCATTAAGAGGGAAGAGAGCAAATCTATCTGAGAGTTCTCTGACATATTTATGAAAGTATATAACGTTATCCCTTCTAAGCTCAAACCTCCTCCTAGCGCTTCCCAGCTCCAGTACGTTGAAGCCTTTGATAGCGAATTCACCTTATGGCTTAGAGAAAGAAGGTTAGCCTCTTTGGAATACATGCTAAAAAATTCCATAGAGGTGGAGATGAACCTAACTGTTGTCAAGGACAAGGAGAGGGAAGAAGGAGAAAGAACAAAGAACAAGGATCTCCCCCAGCTTCTTCCCTTTGACACCCTAGAGACCACGATGAATGAAAGAATGAAGGTCATAGAAATTTGGATGGATGCATTCATGATGGACCACAGCCCCTGTCACGCGAGCATTCAAGAATTCAGAGGACCCCTGTGTACAGAGCAATTTCAAGATGCCCCTGAGGACCTATAGGAACACTTAGGGCCTTCTCTGGTAATTGAAGGGGAATAGGATGCACAGGAAAGGACACTTTTACACCTTGGCCCTGCTCTCCATGAAGAATACAGTCAGCGGGATGAACGTAACTACATGCCCTTATGCCTCATGTCACGTCCCCTCCCATCAATCTGATGCAAGGGAGGAAACATGACCCAACATCTTAGGCTTATTCTTCAATATCAGCCCCATACATTAGTAATAAATTCATGGATAAATAAAATCTTATGTGTGCATATCATTCTTAATAAACACAGCTAAATTACACACTATCCACATGCCATTTCATCATGCATCCATCATATAAACACAATGGAATAAACATAATAACACACACGCAGAAGGAAGTACATCTGCCTATTCCCTTCTAGGAAAAATAATGATACAACCACACAATAACCAATCCCATTCTCATTCTATGCACAGAATTCATGTCAACTAGCTTAATATAATCATATCATTCAATTAACATGAGTAATTAAACATGCAGAATAGAACACAAAATGATCACAATTTAACCCACAGAGAATACTTATCTTTAACTTTGAAACTTTCCAACAACTGGCTATGTGAGAGCAACGTTCCATCCAACCATATATCTCTATCCAGCCTATATTCTTTTGGCTAAGAGATCACCCCCGAGCTGGGATGTGTATCAACTAAGGACGAACTAAATAGGCTCACTTGCAGCCATGGTTTCACTCAACTGGTCATGCTAAGCCAACACATAGTTGGGTTTATCAAGCATGCAATAACACAGGAGGAGGATGCTAAGACAGTGAGATCAATCCTTGAGCTACACACATCTCAAGCTAAATTCAAGCGATCCAATCCTCTGTTCCAACATTCACACTTGGATTTCTCACAATTCTACCATCAAAATAACTCCCTCCCGTCACTGGATTTATGGGCTATAAAAACCGGGTTTTCCAATGGATTTCGAGGTATCTAATACTCTCAAATTCACCCCAAGGTTCATATATATCCATCCCCCATTGGATTTCACTGTCAAATACCAATTATGAGTGTTTTTGGCTCTTCAAAACGGGGGTTCTTGCAAAGTTGCGATTTTGGTTTTTTTCTTCTCATTGTTCGGCACGTGTAATGGATGGAATTGAAACTGCCATCTTCCACAATGGAATGGGAATGAAGAACCGATCCCATACCCTTCCAGAAACCTATGGTTCAATCCCACACCCCCTCACCACTCCCTAGTGGATACAGATGGCCCCTTCTCATTAGTTGCTTCCTTAGCCAGTTTTGGTATTTTATTGCATGATGTTTATTTACAACAATGTCCCATGGATTAATAGCACATGGGTAACATAATATATAATACTTTCCTTTTAACTAAAAAATTGAGCATCCACGAGCGAGGCCTTATCCTTGAGCTCCACGCTATGAAAGCATACATCACATGCATACGATATTTATATTAAAAGGTAATATATCCTAAGGGTCAAGATGGGGTATTACACTTCGCCTCATTTGATTTTCTGAAACAGAGGTTAAAAATTTCAAATTGAGTGCAGAAAATGGGGATTGAGGATGAGGTCATGGAATGGTTTAGAATGCCTGATTAGGGAAGTGGACAAATGGCATATGTTGTACATCCTAGTTTCTCTTCCTATGAGCACACAGATGAGCAGTCCGGGCCTATACAAGAGGAGTATTACAATTTGTTTGATGAAGAAAGTAGCCTACCTGTTGCGAGCCTTGTCTGTAGGAATTTTGAGGGAGTTTTCAGACCTCCCTTGTACGATGAATACGAGGATAGCTGCTTAGAAGACGAGGTTCCTAAATGGTACGTTTCTTCCTGCTCTTCTAGTTCATAATGCTTGTGTCAAGAAGAGTGTGGCTCACTGGATGCTATTGAAAACATTTCCTATGGAACGCAGGAGGAAGAACAGGGTGTGGTTTTTGGAATTTGGGATGAGGACACTGAGGTTGCAGGTATAGATTGTCATCAATTCCCATTGCATGAGTGTTTTAAAGAACACTCGAGCAGTCTACAGGGGAAGACATAGTTGGAGCAGCAATCATGGAGCTAGAAAATGCTGGGAGAAGTTCAGGGAAGTCATGGGTTTTATGATCTGGTGGCTGAGTATGTGGAGTAGCATGGTCATGATAGGTGTATAGAGAGATTTTCGAAGGGATTTCATGACCCAAGGGCCACACCCATGGGGAAGCTGCATGATGAGAATGATAGGATGTTTATGTGCGGTGAAAATCAGAGGTTCAAAAATAACCTCCTATCACCATGTTTCACATTACTTTCCTCCGTCAAGCAGGAAAGAAAGGCCTACAAATGTAGTCACCTGCTTGATAGGCTTCACTGGAATTCGGAATTCACTTGAATAGGCGGTAATACTTGTGTAAATTAGGGTAGGTAGGATCGAATAAGCTCAGCCTGGTGATCATTTTATTTATGGTATTTTTCATTTTTATTGTCATCTATTCGGCTTTTGTTTTCAGAACGTGTTGGTAAGCTTTCAAGAAGGAACCACAAGCTGGCCCAATGGATCAGGCACATGGTCTATGCAGGTTCTTTGCTACCTCATGAGGAGGATAGCATCCCCGAGTTGCATCCGCTATTAGCACTCGTGCTAAATATTAAATAAGCATGGGTGATAATGGGCTATCAGGAGGGAGTATAGCCAGAAAATTTATCATCTTGATGACTTTGAGGTAGATAAAGGATCCTATATTAATCCCAAGTGAAGAATCCAGTGACCCCTTGGAACTTAAGCGGACCCGGTCGGAACTAGTCACCACAAGGAGCAGGCAGTGAGGAGCAGCAGAGGTTGATGATTTTGCGACAGAAGAGGCACGCATAGAACAAGACTACAAGGGCGCACAAAATCCATGGCTCATCCTATTTTCCCAATGATCACGATTGGGATGGACCAAATCTATGGTTGAGAACCTTTTCATCGCCCAAATATGCACGATTGATAAAGAAGAAGATGGTCGTGAAATGAGGGAAGGCCCCACACATTTGGATGGTAGTGAGCAGACAAGGATTAGATCGATAGCCATGATTTTGGTCACAACAAGAAAGTGTGTGACGGATGAGTGAAGGGGATAAGGAAAAACCACGTAGGGCCCTCTCATTTTCTATGACAGATATTTAGCGAGGTAAGTGATCAATGACCTTGATCTGTATTGTGGAAGAAACTAGCGTGAAGGTTAACTAACAAGCGGAGCGCGAAGCAGGGAAATGGATGCACCATTGGACGGATGCGACGCAACGTGAGAAATTTCCATGGGTGTGATCTATCATGTTGTCAAATGTTTGAAAAGAAAGAAAGGGAAAAAGGGGAATTCGGAATGAAAAGTACAGCTTATAACATCAACGACGTAGATCCACTCTCGAGGAGATAGATGGCCAGGAAAGGTTGTACCTCTAGGATGGATCGGAATTCAAACAAACTAGATCTATGATTGGAGACCTCCCACATGGAGCAAAGATGTGAAGTAGGTAAGAATGCAGAAAAATATAAAGATTATCGTGCAGGGAAAGGAATGACATCATTTTATTCTCCAGAGCATTTGAAAGCAAGAGTTGAAACAATGCAGAACCATCTAAAGCATGTGGCAACCCAGAGCCACTTGTTGAATATTACCATGTAATCCTTTGTCCCCTTCCGCCACCTTAAAACAAAAATGTCTCAGTCTGCAAGCCCGAAAGTTCAAAACCTAGAATTTTTTAAGGTAGAAGTGGATTTCAGGGATAGAGACGTCGAGATATTCAATACTCTTCTCCTACATGGACCAATTAGCGATGTCAAGGAGAAGTTGAGGTTTCTCAAATACTAGGGTACTGATATCCATAACCTACACCAGTCCTTTTTCCATCTTTTCACAAACGAGCAAACCCCAAGGTACCCTGAATTCGTTTCCTGTTGCATTGATAAATACTCTATCTCCAAGAGGGTTATTATGGACACTATCGGTGCCATAACCCTATGCCCAGTCTGTTCATCATCTATTAGGAAGGCCCTGTCAACCCCTGATGAAATTACCATAAAATCCAAGCATTATTCAGACAAGTCCCTACTGCAACACTTCAAAAAGTCCCTAGCTAAAATAAAAGAAGATTTATTTAAGAAATTCCTCAAGCCTGATATTAACCTATCGTTCCAACCGTTCCCTTTCATTTTTTACCTATTCAATGAAGAAACCCAATGCGCAATCACATTGTTAATTCAATTCCTTGTCCTAGACACTGATAAATACATCACTGAGCCCCTTATTAGTCTTCTTTTTACCCTGAGCACCTGCTCGGTTGAGTCGTGCGAGCCAGGTCAGTTCTCACAAGTGTCGTGCCTTAGGTTTGATGAATTTATCGCCGAGAATATCCATACCCAAATGGTTAATTTTAGTAGGACTAGTACCTTCAGGTTCCAATCCTACTTGATGAAGATGTTTCTCGCCCACAACAAGAAAAAGATGTTGTTTCCCGAGATGGTGCTGACCAAAAACATGAGCAGAGACTACACCATGTTCATGAATTTCCTTATGGCGGCGATATATGATGTCATGTTCCAAAAGAAGTTTCCTAGAGTGTTGCCTAAAATGGAGAACATGGTAGGAGACTAGTTTTTATTGGAAAATGGAATGGTCATCCGATTGTATGGTTTCACTCGTCCCCCTCATATGTCGTCCACTTTCCTTACCCGGGTTTTCTCTTTGGAGTACATTAGACAGAAGCTAACGATGGAAGTCGAACACTTCTTGAAGCACAAAAATTCTACCAACATCAAATACCCTTGGGCTATGGTCCCTATCACTTTAAGAATAGAAATGCTCTTACCATTGTTGAAATTTTGATGAATGAAATGGGGTTTCTTGTGGAACCAACAATTGAGTATGACCCTCATCATGCCATCTCGAAAATAAGGACAGCTCTCAAGCTAAAGGATTTCAAGCATGAGGAGGTGGTTGGGTTAGCAGAGGCTGCTAATTGGAATGACTACCCCAAGAGAAACCCCAAGGACGTTGATAGGGAGGAATATTTTGACTCTTCTGTGAAGGAGATCACATCACCAATGCTTGATATTTCATATTGTTAGGATATTTAGACACTTAGGAGTTAGTTAAGATCAACTTGTGTAATATATCTGTTAGGTAAAAGTGTGTTTCTTTAGTATGAATTTGTAAATATTCTAATCTGATAGTTACGATATGTTCTAGACATAGAGTAATCCGACGGTTACGATATGTTCTAGACATAGAGTAATCCGACGGTTCAACTTCTCTTAGATCATACCTACCATTGATTTGTGGCTTAACACCTGATTGGTCTATGATCTTTATTTAAAGAGCATAGAGGGTCCTTGGCTAGTTGATCGATTATGAGAAGCTCATGTAACTTTCTTTCTTTTGCATAATAAATTGCTCCAAGTAGTTATTTGGCTAGGGCCATGGACTGTTTCCCTCTCAAGGGTTTTAACCACATGACAAACATCGGTGTTTTGATCTATGATCTATTTGTGTGAATCAGTTTCTGAAGGTGTTCAGTATTTTTAGACTACCCCGTGTACCCGAACATGGTATCAAAGATTTTATGAAGAGTCGCTTTCGGTTTTGATATAGATCTGGAACTGGTGTTGCCGAAAATTTGAAATGGTTTTTTTTTCTAGATTTTCTATGCATTTTTGGCCTATGGGAGTTGTTCCATTGCATCCAGAGCGCTGTTTCCATTGGAAAATAGTTTTCATTTCACGAGAAACCATTTCTGTTTGCTTCAGAAACATCCATTTAGGCAAATATTAAGGTATAATGTTACAGTGACGGAATTGTTTTTTTTTAATCTCTCATATTTTATCAATTTATTATTATATCTTTAATGTTTTAGTCTCGGACTATTGTTTTCCCTAACTGCGTATGCTCTTTGCCGTGCAACTTGCGTGATCGCGGTAAATCAGAAACAGTAAGGGAAATTTTTATTTTCTTGTCTTCTCAACTACGTATGCTCTTTGTCGTGCACCTTGTGCGATCACGGCAAATCAGAAACAACGAGAAAACTTGAAAACGTAGACTTTTTGGGTAAGCTAACCAAGATCTAACCCCATTGTGTGGGAAAAAAAAAATTGTTTTCATTTTTTTTTGTGATTTGCAGGAAAAGAAAGCAAGCACGGAAAACGAGAGAGAAGAGTAAAAAAAATCCCCCTTCCTCTTTCCATACTTTTACGTACCTTTTAAACTTAGCTCACTTGGTCCAAAGTTGTTTTACACCTTAATAAGTCTTGAGTTCAAGTCTTATCAAGCTACTTTTTAATGCATGCAATTTCTATTTTCAAGTTACTTTATTGTAAAAGTGCATCTCACATAAATAAAATAAAATAAAAGTGAGTCACTTAAGTCTTTTAATTTATTGCTGCACTATTTAAAAGTAACATTATTGTAAAAGTGAACATCACTTATTCTACAAAAGTGATTCACTTCAAAGCAACTTAATTGTAAAAGTGATTGTCAAAGGTTAATCTTGGGAAGAGGGGCTTCTTTTTTTAGTTGGTCAAGTTAATATCTGCCACATCACTATTAGGTACATCTTCAACACTTTCTTTGATCAAGCATAACTTCATCATCCGAAATCAGTTTTAAGTGCCGTTTTTTTTTAAACTGCATATTTTTTCATGATCTTTGCATCCAAATAGTCAATTCCTATTATTTCAGCCATTATTTTATATTAGGGCCGCCCCTTGTGATATTATACTTACAAGTTCTAACTATTTCTCATGGAAATCTCGTATGGAGGATGTTCTGCGAAGTAGAGGACTTTTCAGGATAACCTCAAGGAAAGAAACAGAACCCACTGATGATGATAAGAAAATTAAATGGGCAAATCGATGTGATGAAGCTTGTGGATTGATTGGGATGTCAATCTCCAATGATTTGCGACTCCACATATCTGGAATTGATGAACCTAATCTCACTTGGGAAAAGTTGGAATCTGAGTTTGGTAAACACAATGAAATTTGGGGTCATCAACTTGAGAATGAGTTGCTTTCCTTGAATCCAAATGATTTTACATGCATTCAAGACTATTTATCTAAGTATAAAACTCTTAGACTATTATGTGCCGAATGCAAGATTAAGAAAGAAGACAAACAATGTATTTATCATATTCTTTCAAAACTCGGACCTACATATTATGTTTTTGTATCTACATTCTACTCCATGAAAGAATCCTTGACTACAGCTAGCTATCAAGAGCCTAGCCTTGAATCCTTTTGTGATTCCTTAATTAGAGAGAAATATAAGCTCATTCATCTTGGAATAATTAACAATGCAGATACATCTAGGAAATCCTTATTGTCCCAACAGAAAGAAAATTCCAAGCCTCCCAAGAAACAGAATTTTCGCAATAATAAGGCAAACAACAAGGGTCCCAAACCCTCTCAGTCAGCTCCTCCTTTAAAAAATGACAAAGGATCCAAGAAAAAAGGAAATAAGACTGAGCATCATTGCAATTTTTGTGGGAAAGATAATCATGATGTGTCATAACCCCAAATTTTCAAGAAAATTTAAAATTTTTAAATAGTATATATTCTCTTCTTAACTGTAGTCATTAAGTGAATTAATTAGTTTTATGCTACTATAATTATCACTGATTGATCTTTTGATTAAACTTAACCTTAAAGAAATAGTTTCTTCTCAGTCACTGATTTGTTTTCTGCTTGCGACTACAAGGGGGATTGTCATGACAGACTGGGCTTACTTAGCTTCCGAGCTAATGCAGCAGTTTTCCTTCTCTTACAGATATACAGGTAATGTTCGGGTCGCTGCTAACAAATATCTAAAGTATTAGATAACGATTTGCTGTACAAATTCATTCAGTAAAAGTATAAGCATGATAGCCAGATTTACCAGGCTTCTAAAGGTAAAGCTTTTCCTGTAATCTCCTTTAAGATCTTACTGATAGAAAGTTGAATTTTACTAGTGAATATGATAGCTACTTTTCCTTTATAGTAGCAGGATTAATTATCCCTAGGGAGTACTGAACCATTTGATGAGTTTACTGTAATGCAAATATAGAAGTAAATAAATGTTTCTTATCTAGCATTGTAAATATAACTGGGTTACCATATCCAGATCTAATTCTACTCATCCGTAGTTACTGCAACATGCCAAGTTAAAATTCAGAATATGTTTTGATTTGCAATTTCAATGTAAAGGATATGGTAGTTAAAAAAAATATCAACATATACTTTTCTTACTTCAAGCATTTATCAAGTTTATTGCATGTTACAAGTATTCCTTTAATACTTTTAAGGATCTGCATTATTTTGGAATACTACTTTTATTTTCATGATCAAAGTTTGTATGGAAACAAACCTTTTCAAAAACATTCCTAGGTTTATTATACTTATGAGTAGAATATTATTTCTATTATGTGGGATTATAGAACCTTTTCATACTTATATACTCAAATGTCAATTACAATGTTCTTGTCCATATTATCAAGCCAAGAATGCTGAGTTTTCTCAAGCTATCAGTCAGATATTGACTTATAAAAATATTTTATAACCCTTGGACTCGAATTTGATAAAATCTAATTATCACTAAGAAAATGAATCTAAGACTACTAACAGGATATCATTCTACTAGCAAGTATCCAAGAGTAAACCATAATCCAAAATTCACATAGTGGGTTTACTATATTATTATAGACTTTTATAATTTAATCTTATTCCTTTTATCTTCCATTATAAACTTAGGACAGGACAATTTGTAATACGAAGTAGAATTATAAGCAAATTATGTCATAGTAACCAACCTTACTCTTTTGCTTTATATAAGTCATCACCTCCCAAGATAACTCTCCAAACCTAAGTATATGAGATCAACAATGAACAAAATCTATAGAGCAATGTTTTATATGCATTATTCTATTATTCATATGTGACTATATGAGACTAATGATAATCCAAAATCTTTTGAGTTTGACAATCATTGATCCAATGTTTATATGCTTGAATTTGAAGTGCAGGTGATTTGACTATAGAGTATCGACCCTATGGAATCCCCGCGTTATGATTTGGTTTGAAAAATCATTGGAAAGAATCCCATCATGGAACTATAGAGTTCCCACCCACTGCATGCAAATAAATTTAAGGGCTACGTGGGCTCTTCCCAGCCACGCACTGTTGTTTAAAAAGGTTGACTTAACCCTAGTCTTCACTTCTCCACTGCCTGCGTGCCTTGGCCGCTCTGCAAGACCTCTGCAATTCCTCCTGCTCCTTCTCGCTACTCGCACTGTCTGCTAGCTGACTCCTTTGCTGGTTTGTTTTCTTGTGGTTTCGCTGCCACACTGTGTGGAGGTTTACTGTATCATGCAGTTGCTGCTGGCCATTGAGTTGTATTATAAAACCCTAGGATTTCTCCATCGTGATTGGTAATTCTTTAGATTTCCACGAGCTCCACCTTCTCTGCAACGAATGAAGGGTTTACCCTTCCTCCTGCTCATGGTAGTTTTACTGTTCGTTGGTGGCCATATCTCTTTCAAACTCTAAGGTATTGCAGAGTCTTCTTTGACTGTCTACTTTAAATAATAGTTTAATAATTGCATTCTTATGAGGGTTTTAATATTAAACTGTTCCTTCTCGCTGCAGGGTCGGACTCCTCCTCATGGCGTGGATGGTGCAAGGCTTCGACCGTTGGCTTTCTCCGGTAAGCCTAGTTTTAACCACGGCGTTCCCTCCTTGATGGTTCTTAGGGAAATTAGGGGATTTGGTTTCGTACTGTATATCTTTTGCTGTTACTTGGGTTCATTTGGTGAACCCTAACACTGTTAAAGAGTTCGGCTCTTTGTTATTATGGAAACTTGGCTGAATCCGAGACTGTGGGTTTTTGGGTTTTGTTTGAAAACTGTGTACAGCATGCAAGAGAATGTAATATTGTTTGTATAGGCTGTAAGTTTGCTTTAATGTAAATATTACTGGCAGCCGTGAGGTTCCAAGAGGATAAAATCCATCCTTAGTACATTTTTAAGCTTTTTTAACAGGGTTTACCCTATATTTGGAGCTATGCGCTGCCTATACTATCTTTAATTAAATGTTATGTTACTGTACAGTTTTAATTCCATTACTGTTTAAAATTTTGACTTATTAAGTTTTATCTGTCTTCGTACAATGGGTTCTTGTTAATTTTGAATAAAATACTTGGTATATTTTAAGTTATCAGTTCGTGGTACTTGCTGGTAGATTTTTACAGCATTTTGATAATATACAGAGTTAATGATTTTATAAACTGTTATAAGAGTTATACTTATCAGATTGAAATAATTTCAAGGTTCCAAATGACATTAAAAGTCATTTGACTGTATCACCATACTTACAGGTTTTTATACTGTAAAAATTCCTGCTAATGAGAAGAGATAAACTATTACTGTAATTTCTAAATAATATAAATTTATATACAATACTTAATAGGATATTAAGATCATTGTTTAATAATACCCTGGTTATTATTCCTGTAATACTTATTACTGTTGTTATTTGTTCTGCTTATAATCTCTTATAATTATTACCTTTTATATTTATATAATTAATAATAGTTATCCTTAGTTTATAAATAATCTGTGAACAAGATGATTTCTAGTTATTAGATATAGTTTAACTTCAAGGTTGAGCATACTGCCATTCTGGAAATTATTTACTGTTCAGATAAGCATTTCATTCTTATTATTAAAATATCATTAGGGTTTATGTACTTGGTTAAAATTTTACTTTCTAAATAAAATAATTTGTATAAGTTAATATTTTATCTATACCCTTTATTAATACAGGGTTTCAATGTATTTGTTTTTACAATAAAAAAAACTGTCAACATACTTATAGTTCAGACGGTATAATTTACTTCTGAACTATTTTTAAAATAATAAGAACCCCACTTTATTTTAACAGAAATACTATGCCTATATGTATAAAATAAAAGTATATTATTATTACTCCTATAATATTCATATTATCTTTCTAAGATTACTAAGCCTTCCTGTTTTTACCTTTAATTTATCTTGTAAACATGTTTAAGAGATAACACTTGTTATTTAAAATCTTGTGTAATTTATGTTATATTATCTTTATTCTTTTGTAAGTAATTTGTTTTATTAGTTATAATGTCTGTTTATAAATCCAGAGTTTGGTTAACTCTATCTAAAGTTTATCTTTATAAGCATAGATCTTAATCTTTAATCAAACAAAAGAGTAACAGTTCTGGAACTGTTTGAACTCAGTCTAGAATAAAAGAAAGAAAGTAATGAAATAAATACATCATATAGACATTCATAAAATCTAGACCTTTCTGCTTTGACAGTAGTATCTGATCATTGTAAAATTATTCTTATTTTCAATTTATTATTAGACAAAATAGTAGTGAAGTTACTCTGATTTAAAAAGAAGAAACTATAAGGTTGAACAAGAATAAATCTAGTCTAAGTCTGTTGTTTATTCCTTACCATATAATATTATTGAAAATAGCATACAGTTCCAGGAATTAGTTTTTAACTAAGACTCCTACAACTGTTAATAAAATATCTTTTCTAAAGGATAGATAAAGAAGCAAACTACTACTATGAAATCTCATCATGCTATTTTTACTTAAATTTACCCATGTACTGGAGTACGGTCTGGTAAAACCCAGATGTGGAAAAATACAGTGGGTATTTATCTTTCATCGGCAGATTCTATTACTGATACTAAAAACATCTACTTCACTAAACCAGTAAAACATTCATATCATAACATTTTACCATTTACAGTTTATTAAAACATAGACAGTTAAGTGACAGAACCTGCTTCAGCCTTGGACAACAACAGCAATGGGAGGCCGTTCCTCCCTACCAACTCCTGGAGAGCGCTCAAACAGCGAATTCTCAGGACCCCCGAGCTTGCTCTGGTCCCCCTGGCTGGAACTAGGTGCAACAATGGTCAGATACCAGTCCTCAACTCAATATTAATCCAGAACTTATCAGTAAGTTCTCCCAGCTATCAAGCTGTAATAAACCAAGTTACTGCAGCAATCCTCTCAGAACAACTTCCTTACTGTTTTCCCTCTTTCCTCAATGAATTTCCTGAATATCATTCACCTGAATGAATTCTCTCTGGAAAATATCTGAGCAGCATCAGCTCTCTTCATTGAGTATTTTTAAAAGATTGCCTCGGTCTTTTTGGGTTAGTTGTCATTTAATGAGCCACCTGCTCTGATCCCACTTTCTTGGGGGATCATGACCCCAATTATAGGGAAGTTGCCACCTGCAACTTAGGAAGTGTTTGAGGATGCTGCCACTTGTCTTTTTCCCTCCACCTAGTTCCATCCACCAGTTTGACCAGTAACCTCTTTTTAACAGCTCTCCCATGCTGTTGTCTCCACAATTTATTTATTAATAATAAAATATTCTGAATTACATTCCACTTCTGTTGACTCTGCTGAGTCATCAGTTCCTACTTAGCATTAATTTAACATAATGTCTCAGGAATATAATAAAAACAATAATCATTATTTTACAAAATTGGGGTATGTGACATGATGAATCTAAATATTTTGAGAAGATGGCAACCTTGGAAGCAGCAATGAAGAAGCACCACATCAGCCTAGATTCGTCTTCAGGATCTAACTCTCATGGACATGCACTTTGTGCTTCTGGTTACTCTTATACTGCATCTTCTTCTTCTACTTCAAATGAATGGCTCATTGATTCTGGAGCATCTTATCATATGGCTAAGGATCAAGCCATATTTTCTAATATGCATGAATGTAACAGCAAACAAATATTTCTTGGTGATGATAGATCTCTAAGTGTTGTAGGATATAGAACAATTCCAATAGAAAATGGTCATTTTAGTGATGTAATTTGTGTTCCAAAAATTTCCTGCAATTTGTTATCAGTCTATCAAATCACTCATTCGGGTGAAGATAAAACTGTGACGTTTACACCTCATCAAGTTGTAATCAAGGATTTTGAAAATCCTCAAAATGTCCTTTCTATTGGAACTGTTGATGATATTACCAGGTTGTACAAATTTAACAACTTCGGGTCATCACCTTTTCCTTCAGTTTTTGTTGCTCATAGTGATAACTTGAACAAACTTTGGCATGAGCAATTTGGTCACTTAAATTATCGCTCATTGCAAGAACTATGTAAAAACAATATGGTGACTGGTCTTCAGCTGGTATCTTGCAAGGATGGTGTTTGTTCTGATTGTGTACTCAAAAAACATCATCGGGACAGTTTTGACAAATGTGCCTCTTGGCACGCCTCGGTTCCCTTAGAGCTTGTGCATAGTGACTTGTGTGGCCCTCTTCCATCTACTTCCTTTTCTGGTTTCAAATATTTCTTAACTTTCATTGATGACTACTCCAGACGCACTTGGGTTTACTTCCTAAAACTTAAGAGTGAAGTCTTTAACATGTTCTTGGCCTACAAGGCCCTTGTTGAAAAATAATCTGGTCATCAAATTATTAAGTTAAGATCTGACAATGGAGGAGAATATGTTAACAACAAGTTCACTACTTTTTGCACTGAACAAGGAATCCAACAACAGCACATTGTTCCATATACACCACAACAAAATGGTGTAGTTGAACGGAATAACCGCACTTTAAAAGAAATGGCTAATTGTATGATCCAATCTAAGGGACAAAGTCTTCAATATTGGGCTGAGGCCATAAATTATGCAAATTACATAGTTAATCGCACACCCACTAAAGTTTTACAAGGTATAACACAGGAAGAATCATGGACTAAAACTAAACCATATGTAAGTCACTTTCGTTTGTTTGGTTGTGAAGCATGGGCTCACATTCCGGATGAAAAATAGAAAGCATTGCAGCCTAAAAGTGAAAAGTGCATATTTGTTGGATATTCTGAAGATATAAAAGGTTATAGACTTCTTCATCCACATTCTCATGATATAATCATTAGAAGAGATGTTAAATTTGATGAAAATCTCTTGGCCTGCAAGCCTAACTTGGCGGGTGTGCCATCTTTGGCCTGCAAGCCTGATTCGGCGATTGTGCCTTCTTCTTCTTCTTCTTCTTCCAGCTTCCTTGATAGGTTTCCAACTCCAGTTTCTGATGATGATAGTGAGGATGAAAATCCACCTCCGCCTGCTCATGTTCCTCCAATTGCACCAGCATCAATGCCTCCTCGATGGGTCCGTTCAACATGTGAAGCAGCTGATGATCTTGCCGGTGATCCTAGAGATCAACGTCGAACACGTTCTTAGTTTTAGCGAGCCTCTTCTCTTTTGGCTCAAGTTTTCAAGAATCATGATCCAGAAAGTTTTGTAGAAACTTCATGAAATCCAGATTGGGATGCAGCTATGGATGAATAATATCATTCCTTAATGGCAAACGATACTTGGGATCTTGTTCCTCTTCCAAAAGGAAGAAAACTTGTCAGATGTAAATGGGTCTACAGAACTAAGTATGCATCAGATGGAAGTGTTGAAAGACTTAAGGAAAGGTTAGTTTCCAAAGCTTTTTCCCAAGTTGAAGGGATTGACTACAATGAAACCTTTTCCCCTGTAGAAAAAATGAATTCCATCCGCCTTGTTCTTTCCCTTGCAGCCTTACATAACTGGGAATTCCATCAAATGGATGTCAAGTCTGCCTTTTTACATGGTGATTTACAAGAGGAAATTTACATGGAACAACCTCCTAGATATGTTCAGGATAACTCTAGCCTTGTCTATCTCCTTAAGAAATCCTTATATGGCCTTAAGCAAGCTCCTAGAGCTTGGTATGCCAAAATGGATAGCTTTCTCCTTGACACTGGTTTTTCTAGATGCCATTCTGACCCCAATGTCTATACCAAGAAAGTAGGAAACCATCTCATCATACTTATTCTTTATGTTGATGATCTTATCCTTACTGGTAGTGACCCTAACCTTATAACCCATGTGAAATCCAATCTTAAGCAAAATTTTGAAATGTCAGACTTAGGACATTTGCATTATTTTCTTGGTCTCCAAGTCTTGGAAACCAAATAAGGAATCTTTCTTTCCAAGTCTAAGTATGATTGTGACCTTCTTCGTCGCTTTCACATGGAAGATTGTAAACCAGACCCTTCTCCCTTCCAGTCTGGAGTCAAAATTTCTGCCACTTGTACTTTCCCTAAAGTAGATGCCACCTTGTATCATTAACTTATTGGTAGTCTTTTATACTTGACTCATTCCCATCCTGACCTTTCCTTTGCCATTGGTCATGTTTCATGTTATATGCAAACTCCTCATGAAAGTCACTGGAAAGCGGCAAAAAAAATACTTCGATATATTCGAGGTACAATTCAGTTTGGGATTCATTAAAGTATATAGGGGGAAACCTTTGCTGGTTGGTTTCACTGATTCAGATTGGGCTGGCGATCCTAATGATTGAAAGTCTACTGCAGGTTATGTTTTCAGTCTGGGATCTGGACCTGTCACTTGGGCTTGTAAGAAACAACAAGCTCTTGCTCTTTCTTCAGCAGAAGTAGAATATCGAGCCGCAGTTAATGCCAGTCGGGAAGCTTTATGGCTTTGACAGATCCTTTCAGAGTTTGGATTCGAGCAGCAGCAGCCTACCCCACTTTGGTGCGACAATCAAAGTGCCATCAAGCTTGCCAAATATCCAGTTCTATATTAGTGCAGCAAACACATTGAGCTACACATGCACTTCATCAGAAATATTGTTCATGATTGTGTTATTGAAGTGCTCTATTCCCCAACAAATGATCAAGTTGCAGGCATCTTCACCAAGTCTCTTACAGAAGCGAAGTTTTCTAAACTTTGGTCTATGTTAGGAGTTTCAAGAATGTGTCCTTAAGGGGGATAGGCTCTAATGCCTCCTTCCTTCTCCTAATAGTGTCACTTTTGTAAATCCTTCAATCCTATCACAAGTTGTTCTTAAGGGGGGATGTTAGGATATTTATACACTTAGGAGTTAGTAAAGATCAACTTGTGTAATATATCCATTAGGTAAAAGTGTGTTTCTTTAGTATGCATTAGTATGCATTTGTAAATATTCTAATTTGATGCTTACGATATGTTCTAGACATAGAGTAATCCGATGGTTAAACTTATCTTAGATCATACCTACCATTAATCCATGGCTTAACACCCGATTGGTCTATGATCTCTATTTAAAGAGCATAGAGGTTCATTGGCTAGTTGATCGATTATGAGAAGCTCATGTAAGTTTCTTTCTTTGGCATAATAAATTGCTCCAAGTAGCTATTTGGTTGGGGCCATGGACTGTTTCCCTCTCGAGGGTTTTAACCACGTGACAAACATCGGTGTGTTGATCTATGATCTATTTGTGTGAAGTGGTTTCTAAAGGTGTTCGGTCTTTTGGGAGTACCCTATGTACTCGAACACATATCTGGTCGCAGCAGTGACGAAAGTCACTCCTATGGCCAGTTGCTTCGATAGAGCAAGTGAGCGAGGAGGTTCAGACCCCATGGATACTGAATATGAAGATACTGCTAGGTCTCCAAAGAGACAGAAGACATAGGAAGAGGGACAATTTGCCCCTATATCCACAGAAGGAAAAAAGTAACAAGATACTACGACAAACAGAAATACCTTTGAATTCAAAGGATATTCTTTCGTGGACACCCCGACCAATTCAATGCCCCATTTCATGGATATGAGAGAGTTGTTGGATAAATACAGAGAAACCAAGGAGGCGACCGCTGAAGAAGTTCGGAAGCTATCCACAAAAGTGAGGAAGATTTCCAATCGAGCCGTGTCACTTATTATTGTGAGGAATTAGATCCACAACACCTTGAAGGTGGTACTAATGACAAACAACAAGGTTGCTGAAATATGGGTGAACCTGGAAGACCTCCTCGTCCCATACCTGATTCACTTCCACAAACAAACTGGGGACATACTATTCACAGACTTGCTGAGAACCACCCTGAAGTTATCTAACCTATAGGTCACCAAGAGAAAGATTGAAAATCAATTAAGGAAATAAAATATAGAGAATCGGGCACGTCATGCGTAGATCAAAAAGTTGCAGGGCGATCTCCTAGCTGTCAAAATCCATGCAGACAAGGGAGCAGGAACCAAGAAAATGTTAGGGGAGAACAAGAAGTCCATTCAGCTGCTTAAGAAGACGCTACACATCCCTTCTACTCAATTATTAAAGGGACCAAAAGTGGTCATGGTGGAGGAGGAAAAGGAAAACCTGAAGAATGAATTGTTGGACTACAGAGTGAGGATACTGAAATTTGCTGATAAAGAGAAGCAATGGTAGAAGGACATGACCTCGGCAGTAGACAATGAGAAGAGATGGAAGGAAATACACGATGAGATAGAGAGGAAGCTGCAAGGAGGAGAGAGGGAAGTGGAAGAGAAGATGGTAGTTCCTGTAGCACAAACAGGCGAACAGACCATAGTAGAGGCTATGTCTCAAGTGAGTCTAAAGGATGTGGAATTAAGAGGGTTAAGACATCAAAACAGGGTCTTGGAAGATATGACAGTGCAAAAGGAGTAGGATAGGAAATCCTGGGAGGCCAAGTCTCGAGACTGGGAGGCCAAATGTAAGGAACTGAAAACAAAGAATGACAAGTTAACTAAGAAGGTGATAGGCTAGTTGCAGGTACAGGGAGAAAAACACCTGATTTGGGATCCTATTATTGAGGAGGACAACAAGTTCATGCCTTACTTGGACTACATTTTAAACAAAGAGTTGGTTATCTACTCATCCATACAAGCATTGACATTAGCGAGGGAGGAAATCAATAAAAATTCAATCGAATATGCTAACAACGCTAGTGATTTCCTAAACCATCTGTCATAGAATGACCTTAAGAAAGCAAATATCAAGGACAAAATTTCCATCATGATGTGGGCAAGAAAGGTGATAAACAAGCATCACCACGTGAATATGGTCCTGTTGGCCTGATTTTCTGACCTAGGCCAATAAGGAGGTTTTTCCCACACAATCAGCTTAAAACAGCGTCTGGTGTGTTTGGATTAGAAAAACCTCGCAGGTTATGGTCCTGCTACCAGCTGATTTTTCTCTTAAGGAGAAAATTAAAATCAGCAAAATCTAACCTATACTAATGTTATTTCTATCTAAATGAATCCTATAAATAATTTCTGCTATCTAAATAGTCTTATGATTGCTTTCTTAAGGAAAGACTCCAATAAGAGTTTTTCTGAATATAAAGACTTTTAAAAAGTATGTTAAAATTATACAAATTGATTTAACAGCTGTTAACTGAAATATACTAAAATAAAACTTAATCTAAACTATTCTATCTATCCTATCTCAGCTGAGAGCGATGCTAAATACTAGATTAATTATTAATTAATAATAGATGAACAAAAAGACAAAGTGCACAATTTAAATAGAAACATTTAAATTACACATAATAAGTCACTCTGTAATAACTAAACTGAAAAACTGAAAATAAACAGTTATTTCAATTTTCTGAAATTAATTAATAATTAATGATCAACATAGCTATTTGAATCCAAAAATGATGTCTAATATAAAATCACTGTAAAAATACAAATGATATTTTTAACAGACAGAAGTGTATATCATTATAGCTTAAGTTTATAGTAAAAATACTAATAAACACAATCCTAACGATATATTTATTCAAAATGCGATATTGAGCAGATGAAGTAAAAATTGTAATTAAACACAAGTATAGCAAAGCATACTGTATTAATATTAAGATAGAAGATAAGATGCTGAAATATATAATATATCCAAAACAATAATACCAGTAATGATATCAGTCTGTATATGTCCAGTTGTATCTCACATCCAAAGATTCAACTTCAGGAATGAAACAACACCAGCAACAAAATATATTTCCAGTGTGTTTTCTTCAAACACTCCATCACCTAGTTCATCAAAATTCCTAACTTATATAATACTATGATTCAGTTTTCTCCATCAATGTTACATGCAACATTATAGGGTTCCTATAACTATAAAGAGAATCGAATCTTTTTTATCAAACACCTGTCATTATAAACAGAAAAACGACTAGCCTGAATGTTTGCTGATTTGAAGGTACTTGGTAAATTCATGGCCATTGTTGAAACTCCAGCCTTCAACAAACAGCCACATCTCCCAGCCAACACATTAACATCATCCTGGAAGTTTGGAGAAGAGTAATGACATATCCACCTGTATTCAAACAAACAAAGCATCTCATTAAAACCAGTAAAAACAGGTGTAACAAAATAAACCAAAATTTAAATGTATGCCTGTAAAATCTGCGATTTTACAGGCATGCATAACAAAATATTTTATTACCTATTTGACAGTGACACAAGAAATGAGAATAACCATCAAGTTCTACTTTGAAGATCAACTACTCTTCGGGCTTCAGTTAATTTGGCTTTCAGCCTGATAATCTTTAACTTATGTTTCTCTATTTGCTCAAGTAGGTGCTGATTCGTATCTATTATTGACCTCTTTTCTCTTTTATATTGATTCTTTTTAGTATTTACTTCTTTCCACCTGCTAATCCAACTCAAAAACTCCTCTCTAAATGTTCTATTTTCTTCTTCTATCAATGCTGCATTGGATTGACAATGCTTAAGTTCATCCTTCAACTCTGTAATCTTGCTCTGGTATGTCTTGTCTAGTACTTACTGTAGGGTTTCTTCATTATTGGCTACCTGAGGAGAATTAGAGTCATCAATGTTTTGAACAGATGACTGGGGACTGATAAAAGATGGTTCAGGGTCTGCAATGCAGGTGTTCATACATGATTGAGCGACCTCGGCCTTACCCAATTCTGTCACGTTTTCAACTAATCTTGTATTATTATCCTTTATCAGACTGGATTTATTTAAATGAGTAGTGACATGTACTGATGATGGGCTGTCGTCTTCAATATGGATGACTGCAGGCTGAGTGTCCTATCGATTAGCCATAGGAGTCGAAATTGAAGGTTTCATACTCCTAGTAACCCTCCTTGAAAATACAAGATTGTCTGACTCAAACTCTCCTTTATCATAGCATACTTGAGCTAGATGATCTAGCTTATACATAGATGCTCTGTCATGTTTACGTGGACTAGCTGGTTCGGAGAAATTTTTACAATCAACAAAGTTAACAGTTTTGCTTTCAATTAACCTTTCCTCTGTTTTTGCAGGAGTACAAGGACATCTATCAGATAGGGGCTGGTTCAAGCCTGTTTCAAAACAACAGGGAACTGAATTATCGACATTGTCATTACTAACCCCATCATTTAAAGATAGATTTGCTTCACCGAACCCTTTTCCCTCTGATTCAGTTTCAGGAGTGTTATTAACCTCAGGTTTAGCAGCCTTTCTTTTCCTGCGGGTTTTTGGAGAGGGGTTCGGCCAATATTGGGTCGGCCCCAAATCACACTCGGTTAAAAATTCATCCCACGTCTTGCCATTTAAAGACAATTGATGTTACACTATAATCTTGACTAATCCGTGGTGGAAAAGACTTCTATCAGGGTTGTTAAAACTTCGAACCGCCTGTGACATCTTCTTTAAACTTTGCCATAGATAAAATGGCAAATTAAACCTACAACCCTGTAATGCTAATAGGAGTCTTAAATGGTAATAGTGTAAATGGGAGAAACGTCCATCACAGGACAAATACCTGACCAGAATTTCGTAAAAAGCTCTCCATTCAGGCTTCAAAAACTTGACAGGGACACCTACCTTCAGTTTAGTATTATCGGGCAATGGCAGCAGTAGAGATAAACACCTTTTCTTATTAACCTTACTACCTTTGAACCAGTGTTCTCCAACTTGCGGGAGTTTAGTTGCCTCTGCTATCTTGTATTCATTGATAACGAACTTAAAATCCCCTCTCTGCACAACGTCGTCCTTTAAATTTATGGCAAAAATTTTGGTCACTTCTGCATGATGGTCATCAAAACACTTAAAGAATTGCCCCCACCCAATTTTCTCGAAACGCATGGCTATCTTCTCATCTGCTTCTATGAGCTCTAAACCAGAGATTTTGAAACGGTTCAATGGAGCCATAACCTCCTCGACACTACCCTGGTTTCGGAATGGATTGAATGGCGATGTGAAGATGGAGGTAATAGGTATCCAAGTGTATGACACAATGTGCAAACTTCGCATGCTTTGGATCTGACAGATATGAGACCTCTGGACTTGGCCATTTTTAGCCGAAACTTAGCAATAATGAGTGCTACAGCCAACGTTATGTTATAACACATGCATAATCCATGACTTAGCCACGACTATCAGTGAAATTGAACCAAATCAACATAGCAAAGATCTTGTGATTGATGGACCGTAAACCAAAATATTGATTACTTACAGTGATCATAATGAGCACGTACATCGTTAGGAAATGGAATGAGTATCAACATTAACTCTTGTTAATACGATGCATCGATATAGTCACAGCTGTCGGTTTATCATGAGGCACAAGCCACATCTCTATGCCAACTCAGTGATCCGAGTGACAAGCGTTATCAATTTGACACATGGCTCTCGTAAACTCTGTCAATTAATGGTCTCCTCTAGCTTTAGCATGAAAGGTGGTAGCATTCAAGGCGATATAGTAACAAAATTATATACCCTAATATTTCATATGTCAACTAGCTAATAACTTGATTTAACATGACTATCATGTATATACATTAAATTTCATAGATTTAGTTTTAAATCTCTCAAAAAAAATCCCATCAATTAATATCTGAAATTAAATTTGATAGGAAGCTAAGTGGTAAAACTATAATATATGAAAATCCCATATGATAGTCATTATATTTACTAACTACATATATACAATTTCTCACAAAGTCATGGTTAGGCATTATATATGGAATATGAACATTAGGTTTAATAAGAGTTTTGATTGAATGAGTTACCTTTAGTTCTCAAAGTTTAGAACTCATAATACCTTACCCATATCCAGCTCATACTATGTTTCATTGATTTCCCTTTGGCATACTATCCTTTTGAGTTTTTTAAATCATATATAATCATATAAATTTATTTTAATGATTGAATTGATTATATGGGATTTTATGAAACTGACTTATTAAACTGACAGCTGCTAACTGCCAAGTTCACGAACATGTTTTCACCAACTTCTAACATATCATTTTACTTTTCTCCAATTGAGAGTACCTTCAGAATCAAAGATTCTAAAGGCACTCTATTATAATTTTTGAGTAAAATATAAAAGAGAGCTAATCTCCCTTCATCCTAATGGAATATGAAGGGGTTGTTGCTGGCTTCCAACAAATGGTGACAACCTGGGTGAACTAGTTATCCCTGCTCATACAAAATGATAAAACGAAATCTTAAAACCTGTTAAAAAACAATCAAAAATTCTTTATCTACATCAACCATTATTCATTCATATTCATAAGTATAACTTAGAAATATTCCATCTTTTGAAAAAGAAATTAAATTAGGGAGAAACTTACAATATCTTGGTCGAAACAAAGTACTTCATAGTAAGGATAACCTATACCATCAACCTAGAGTAAAGAAATCTACTTCTCTGAAATCTTTCCAGAATCTGTTCCGTAACATAATAATTTTATTTTGTTTCCTTTTCATTTCTTTTAAAACAATAATTCTGCCTGAAGACTACTATCTGGGTATGGTATCCCAATGTGACAGTATCATTCACGAGAGCTGTCTGAAATAAGCAAGTCAGCTCGTGATGAGACCTCTTGTCTTTTAATTTTTTAAATCAAAAGCCATCACCCTGGTGATCAGAAATGGAGTTATTCCAGACAGCACCGATGATCATGATTAGGCGGCTCGTGATGAGACCTCCTTTTCTTCAGTCAAAAGTTATGTTTTATTCTCAATTTCATCTTTTAAATTTCATAAAATTAGAGATCATTACCCAGCATGGTGACCAAACGGTAATGTCAGTCATTAATATCACCAGAAAATGAATCAGCTGGATCATGATGAGACCCCTTATCTTTTAGTTTTTAAACCAAAAGCCATTATTAGTTTCCTAATAATGTCATACTAGTGATATTTGTGATTCTGATTGGACCGGCTTATTACTAAGACCTTCCGTCTCTCATTTTAGCATTTTATTGATTGGAACAAATCCTAAAATAGTTTTCAGATGGTAAATACTTTTCTAAGACTAATGGCAGAGGTTTGTAAGAGTTTTTCAAAAGTACAAGCTTCGAAGAAGATATTAAATAAGCTTATCCCTACTTCTATAAGGAAAATAACAAGATGATGAATAATCTGTGAAACACTTACAAATAAAAACACTGAAGGTCTTTTACAGATTTTAAGAGAATTTGATCATCCTGAACAAATTTTAAAAGATTTCAGTCTAGTATCATAATGTTTCAGGCTTATGAGTAAACTGATTTTATTTATATACATTTATTTTTACAGCTATTAACTAAAATTACTGACTGATTATATATACAAAATTTGACAGTTTGAAATTTTTACTTAACAGAGATAACAGAATGATGTTGAAAAGTTATAAAAGTTTTATGAATTACTCATCATCCTTAATTCCATGGACTATAATTCAGTTTATATACAAAATCATAAATTTATTTACAGACATCAATCATAGTTTATGTAAATAAAAATATAAATTTATTTACAAACAACAAACAAATTATATACATTTTAAGTCAGAAAAATATTAACAGAAATATTTTTTCAGGATCAGCCCATTCACTGGGAATGTTTTGGACTGTCCTTCAAGTGTTTGCAACGGAAAGGTACTTGGACCTAATTTCTCAGAAATAACAAAGGGACCTAACCACAGTTTCTGAAACTTAGTATGGTCTCCCTTTTCCTCGTGAACTTTATCCCATTTTAAAACTAAGTCTCCCACCTGAAATTCTCGATTGGAACTAAAGGATTGGTCAAACCATGATTTCACGATCTGTTGATGTTTTGTAAAGTGTTGTTTTGACTTTTCTCTTTCTTCCTCCAGTTTTAGCAATGTATTAATTCTCTTTTCCATTGCTGGACATTCTTCATCTTGAACAGACTGAGATAACTGTAATGAAGGTAAGAACAGATTAGGTGGTAAAATAGCTTCAGTTCCATATACTAAGAAGAATGGTGAGTTACCTATCGCAGCCTTAGGAGTTACTCTGTCTGCCCAAAGGGCATTGACCAATTCTGTATGCCAATTACGGTGGTGAACTGAAATAGTTCTTTTGAGAATTTTCAATAAATTTTTATTTGTTGATTCAGCTAGACCATTCCCATGAGGATGATAGTTAGCTGAATATCTGATTCTTATTCCCTTCTCTAAAGCAAACTGAGTTAACTCGATTGATGAAAAATATGAAGCATTATCAAAGACGAGGGAATCAGGAATACCAAATCTTGTTATGATAAAGAATTCCAAAAATAATATAACCTGATTGGTATTTACAACTTTTAATGGTGCAGCTTCCACCCAACGAGTAAGATAATCGGCCGCAATTATTATATATTTGTGTTGCATGGATGAGGGAGGATTTATTGGACCTACTATATCAATACCCCATTGCTGAAAGGGTCTTTCAGCTAAAACAGGTTGTAAAGGAAAAGTAGGTTTTTTAACCCTTCCCGCAGCAAGTTGACATTCTTGGCATTTTTTGACAAAGGTATAGGAATCTCGGAACAAGGTAGGCCAATAATAACCAGCCCTGAGAATTTTATGCATAGTGGTCTCTCCACCAAAATGACCTCCTTCTGGTCCAGAATGTAATTCTTTCAGAATTACTTCTATTTCTTCTTTATTTAGACATCGAAGGTATACTCCGTCTGAATTTCTCCGAAAGAGGATATTATCAATTAATAAATAAGGAGTAGACTTCAATCTGAGTGCTCTTTTCTTCTTTGGTTCTAAGTAATCAGGGGTAGCCACTGTTTCCAAAAGTATCCGTATGTCTGTATACCAAGAATCTTGAGGTGGTGGATTAAAAAAAATTCCCTGGTAAGTAAAACCTCTTCAATGATAGTTTCAGCTTTATCATCAGGTAAGTGAGCAACTTCAGCAGCTAACTTACATAGCCCTTGGCCTTTGACTATCATTGAGGGTTTAATTTCTAAGTCATATTCTTGAAGAGCTGTCATCCAAGGTGCCCTCTTTTCACCTAAGTCTTTCTGTACTAACAAGTTTCTGACTGAGGAATAAGGGACGATTATTTTTTTTTTATATTTTAGTAATTATGGACAAAAATGTTTAACAGCTTTAAAAACGGCAAAGGCTTGTTTATCAACTTCATGGTAATTAAGTTCAGCACCTTTGAAATTTGAACTCATGAAGGAGATTGGGACTTCATTATTCTGTTGATTTAATTGAGTTAAAACTGCTGCATATGAAATATCAGAAGCAAAAGTATACAATATGAAATCCTTATTAAAATCTGGGCTTAGGAGGCTAGGAGCTTCTGAAATGGCTTCTAAAATTTTCTAAAATGATTCTTTTTCAGTTTGTCCCCAATTAAAAACAGCATCTTTCTTAATCATTTTCTGCAAAGGACGTATGATCTCGAAAAAACTGGGAATGAATCTCCTAACAAAATTTATTTTACCAAGAAATGACTGCATTGCTTTCTTGCTAGAAGGATAAGTTATCTTTGAAATGGCTTGGTTCCTTTCAGGATCAATCATGATTCCGTGCTTTGAAACCACGCAACCTAATAAGATACCTTCTGAAACAACAAATATTGTCTTTTTAGGATTTAAGGATATTCCAAATTTTCTGCATCGTTCAAATACTTTTTTAAGATGGTTAAGATGATCAGGTCGATGTTTAGAATATACAATAACGTCATCCAAGTAGACAACAACGGAATGGTTGATTAGGCCTCTAAAGGCAATATTCATTGCCCATTGAAAGGTTGCTCCCGCATTGATTAACCCAAAGGGCATCTTGCGGTAGGCATATGTTCCCCATGGATTTTTAAAAGCAGTTTTCAGTTGATCATCTGGGGAAACCAATATCTGGTTGTATCCTAAGAAACCATCAAGAAGTGATAGTATCTCAGCCCAGACACCTTTTGAAGAATTTGTTCCATGGGAGGAACTGGGTAATTATCCTTCTCAGAAGCTTTATTCAGATTTCTAAAATCTACACATAATCTAATATCCCTGTTTTTCTTCCTAACTGGAACTAAGTTTGCTACCCATTGAGTATGTCTAATGGGGAAAATGATCTTGGCAGCTAACAATTTATTCAATTCCTTTTTTATTGTTGGTTCTAGTGACGGGTGATATTTCCTTAACTTCTGTTGGAAAGGTTTTGACTCCTATTTAATTGGAATTATATGTTACATGACTTGTGTGTTGAAGGTTTTCAGGTCATCATATGTCCAAGCAAAGACATCTTTAAATTCTTTAAACAATTTCATGAAAGCTGTTTTTTCTACAGGGTTGCAGTCTATTCCAAGATTTATAGTTTGGGGATTTAGTTCTGTTCCTAATTTTATGGTTTCATATCTCATTCGAGAGATGTTTGTTTTACAATTAGGAACAGACCTAAACTTATCCTGCAGATCAAATATTAGAAGGATATTGGTACTGGGGGCTGACATCAACAAAGGCACGATGATCATTATGAATGGATATGGTAACTTGCTATTTAAATTTGGGAAAGGTGGTCATTCTCGTCGTTTTAGTTGCTTTATTTCCTGCATGCAACCCCTATTATTTTGTTCGAATAAGAGGTTTTTAATATTGGTGTGGTTTAGAATGTAGATTGGTATGAGAGTATGGGGGAAATTCAATCCAAGGGATGAAGGATGACCAAAGGGAGGGCCCCTAATGGTGAGGTAAGTATAAAAAGGGCCCATAAATGAGTATCTATGGAAGCTTGCTACTTCAAGTTGGGGACCTCCTTTGAGATTCAAGGTGAGCTCGAGTCCCTAGAGGTTGGTTTATGGGATGAGTTTGATGATGAGAAGCTACAAATAGAAAAAATGGTGTTGGAAGACTGGGTATTGACCTAGGCAATAATGTTGTGCACTTAGGGTTTTATGAACATGCAGTGGCCCTTTTCAGGATGATGAAAAATATGATGGGTCAAGTTTTATGGGAGTTCCATCAGAAAGAGGAGAGATCGGATTTTCCAGTCCAAAGCTGGAAGGAGCATCATGTGGAATCCCAGACAATGCATATGAAGCTTGATGCAATCACAAAGGACTTGGGGATTCAGGTTCTAATGCCATTTGTTGTGCTAATTGGTACTGAATTAGGGACTGGTTTTACCTGTTCAAAAGATTTTTCAACTGAACAAAAATCATTTATTACCGAAAATTCCCATAGATTTTCGTCATGAGTGACTTCGTCAATTGCTACATCTTTAAAGGTATCCTCGTTCGTCAGAAAATTCAGTACCTGCACATCATTGTCAAATACACGCCAGTTAAAGATATTATCAGGTATGGAAGGTCTAAAAATCAATTCAACTGAAAAGAAATTTGATGTAAGATTTTCTAATGGAATTAACTTTGATGCTACATTCGCCAACAAATATGCTTCTTGATTTTGACTTCTAGGAACATAATTTATGTTAAATGCATCAAAATGTAAGATAAGGTTCCATACCTCTTTTTGATAACTCTGTAAATGTTCAGATAAACAGTGAATAGAGTTACGAACCTGTCTGACAATGATCTCGGAATCTCCGTATACAATTAATTATTTGATGCCCAAATCAATTGATTTTTTCAAACCTTGTATTAAAGCTTCATATTCCATCATATTTTTTGTACAACTAAAGTCCATTCTACAAGCTATACAGGTTTTATTTCCCTGAGGGTCCACCAGTAGGCAACCAGCTCCTGCTCCTTCTTTAGATTTTGCACCATCAAAATATAAAGTCCAGATAGAACTATGCACAACCACTTTACTTTCTATAATATTCACAATATTCAGATTATCTACATCATTAATGGTTTCCTTGAGTGAAGAGTTAGGAGAAACAAATGTCACATTACAAATTTCAGATTGTTGTTTATTTTCAGATAAGGCAGAATTTTCAGCTTTAAAATTACCAAATCCTAACTCATACATGTAATTCCCCATAATACAATCTGAAAATAAAACAGGTTCGCTAGGATCATGCAGTTTTGTGACGGTATGAACACATGCATAATCCATGACTTAGCCATGACTATCAGTGAAATTGAACCAAATCAACATAGCAAAGATCTTGTGATTGATGGACCGTAAACCAAAATATTGATTACTTACAGTGATCATAATGAGCACGTACATCGTTAGGAAATGGAATGACTATCAACATTAACTCTTGTTAATACGATGCATCGATATAGTCACAGCTGTCGGTTTATCATGAGGCACAAGACACATCTCTATGTCAACTCAGTGATCCGAGTGACAAGCGTTATTAATTTGACACATGGCTCTCGTAAACTCTGTCAATTAATGGTCTCCTCTAGCTTTAGCGTGAAAGGTGGTAGCATTCAAGACGATATAGCAACTGTTACGGAGAGAAATTCCCATGGCTTAGGGTACCACAATAGACAGCTAGACTCCAGAAATCAATCTTTCCCAATATGCAATAAAAATAAAATGTCTAACACTAAAGGATCGAACCTTGTACCTTATTCTGGACGGTTGAAGTAGATCCCCGTTGAGCTTTCCAATCTTCAGCTTGAATTGATATAATACTTCCTCAACAATAAGTAAACAATACAAGCATACTATATATCATGGTGTTAGATCTATTCTGGCATATATAATCAATAATGTAAAAGCATTTGACATATTCCAATGGATACAATATTCATTCAAATACACATTACTGGACAGGAAAAGATATTTCTATTAATAAGAATCAGAGATTACAAGTGACAACCTCTGACGGCACGTCTGCGAACCGGAGAAACTGAATCCCCCACTTGGGCCTCCACCACCTCAATCCTCCATCACTCAAATAGCAAGCTCACTAGCAAAAAGCAAGCTTGGGAAGAACACAACAGTGCTCCAAGGGACAAAGGGATGCAGACTCAAGCATACGTTTTGGCAACAATGGACTATAGTTTCGTTACTCTCAATTCTCTCTTATGCTTTCAATGTCTCAAGGGGTTCCTTATATAGATTTTCAAATGGATATTAAAAGGTCGAATCTGTGCGATCTCAAGGAATATGGAAGGCCAGGAGTCATATGAGTCGGATCCAAGTCAAGGAAAACTCCAAAAGGATTTGGAGTATGTACACATCCCGATGTACGCGACTATAGGGGTAATATCCACGTATGTACACGGTTATCGGGGTAAAAGCAACGTATATCAATTTTCTTATGTTTTTAGGGATGATCAAGGACACATCAAAAGACAAAAATTAGTCCATAGGGGCTAATGAGTCTGCAACGGGACAGGGGAAGGCCATACAATGTGTGATTCACCTAGTGTGGTGAAATCCGCTATAACAGATGCCCCCTAATGTATGAGATCAGAGGGGTTATCTGATGGCCAAAATACATTATAAGTCCATCCCAGAAGTGGAGTGATGAAGGTACCCAAATGGAAGACCAGCCACCCCATCAGCATAGTACAATAATACAACTCTGCATATAACTGCAAATACATATAGCAGTCCCGGATACATAGGAGTACAATGGCCATGAATAGGCATGAAACATGATAACACATATGTGGTCATCGCCACGTACAATATACATAGATCAGAATCTCCATGATGAAGATATAGAAAGGACCATGATCTCCACAAAGGCTGAAGATCTACAATAGATCAAGATCTCCATAGTGGCTAGAAATGTCTGACATATACTGGAACAAGTCACGAGAGCTGAAATCTCATGAACACTGGCACGATCAAGGAGGTAGCATATAATGGATGCCACCAATCTGGAAGGTCTTCTACACACACCGCTACGAGTACATGTCCTACTATGCGAATAGAGGTGTCGAGGTCGAACATAGTAGTCCATTGTCTGATTATCGATCATTGATGTATACCGTTAACAGACGCGAGATCACCCACCAATAATGAAAATGGGAATCAAGGTACTAGAGTGAAAACTAACAAGTGTGAATAAATGTGTTGAGGTCAAACACTTGAGAGAATCCATCGATCAGGGGACATTGATGTATTCCCAAAACTGTCGATGGCAAGAGAACCTGCCACTGATGACTGCAAGTCTCAAGGCACTCACAATGACTCTAGAATCCAATCCCAGAATAAATGATCTGAATTCGATGGGATGAAATCTGCTGGAAGGATGGCATTAGGGCATCCCCCATCATCCAACACGAGGTACTCAGCAAGGCTGTATAATATGGAAGGACTCGATCATAAGGTGCACGAACTAGTAACTGTACCAGGAATGGCCGACTCAGGTTTCAACTTCCTTTGAACAAGAGCATAAAAGCGTATGGTGACTGAATGAAGGCAGCATAGACTCGATATACAAACTGGGACATCTCTATGACGCAGGAGGCATCAATAAAGGCTCCATAGGGACTGGACGCATAACCAGTCGATGGAGATAAACTCAGATAAACGAGTTGTTGGGGCGTGTACCTTAAGGGTCTTTAGTTTTGGTAACTCCGTAGGTTTTGTGAAAATCTTGTAAGCGGAGCTGCGACTCAAAATAGTCTTAGGGGTGTTGGGGGTAAGTCAAAACCCCTTTTTGTAATCAACCCATGGGTTAAGTCCAGGGTTTAGGGTTTGTAGCGCACATGGTTTAAATCCATGGTTTTGTAATAGTGCGCCATATAAATAGGCACTTGTGTAAAGAAATAAGGTTAGGTTTTATGATGTAAGAGGAATTAAGGCGAAGATAAGGTTTTTTGTAAGAAGAAGTTTAAGTCCCAGCTGTGTGCGTGGACGACCTCTGCAACTGTGTGCGCAGAGGGTTTTTGTAAGAGGTTAAGAAAGATCTGCAGCTGTGTGCGCAGAGGCCTGCTACTGTGTGTGCGAATTTTAAGGACTTGAAGGGATTTGCAGCTGAGTGCGCAGATCAGAACTGTGATTTTGTAGAGAGTTGAATAAAACACAGTTCTGTGGACGTAGCCCCTACACTGGGGGTGAACCACGTTATATTTGGTGTTGTGGTTCTTGTGTTGTTTTTGTTTCTATTTATCTTTTATGCATTGATAATTAGATATATCTGATAAATAAGATCGCTGCTAATAATAGCTTCGCTGTGAATTCCCAGTAACGGGCTAAGCAAGTCATTGTGTGTTTATTTAAATGCGAAGTTATATATATGAATGTCGAAGCTCTGTGTTAATTGATTATAAGCTAGTAAAGACTAAAGGTACAGTAATCCCCCTCTTCTACTTGCAGAAACCTAATTCTACGGAACCCCATAGCTGTTTCGGGTGAGACTGCAACCTGTTCGCGGGTTGTTGCCGAAAGGGCCAACACTGTGGGTCTTTTGTTGGTGTGAAGCAAAAGGTTTCAACCCGGGTCTGCCCTATTGCCCAACAAAGTGGTTCCGTTGACGGTTGAACTCCGTATCTGCGCAAGAGGGGTTTACGTCGTACCTAGAGGGCTATGTTCTGGAGGCCCTCTGTGAAGGAAATCGATGATTGGCTTGATAAGACTTATCTGAAAGTCGCTGAGCAAGAGAACAAAAAGACGCGTCGTAGTGCAAGAGAATTTTTGCATAGGTATGTTTTCTGTGATACTTATGAAATTTTCTTTGGTAGTATCCACATAGAATTGCACCAGTGGTTATCCAGGTTGGCCGAGAGAAGAACGAATGTGCGTGAAGGGTGGTTTCCTGTTTGGATCCCCGCAAGAGTTAACCTAGTGAAGAGTGTGGACAACGAGATATCCCACGCGGTTGATTTCTGGACCCCGCGGACCCTCGAGGCCTTAGTGGTGGAGTTTGCCATTGACACGCACACTTTCTTTAGCGAAGCCGAGCAACAGTTCTTCCGAGGACCAAGGGGTAAGCTTTTAAATTTATTGAGCTTGAAAATTAAAATGCTATTGGCTGAGAAAGGAATATTGTTGTTTGAATCAGACTGTTATATTTTGTACTACTAACATATGTTTGCAAGTGACAATACCCTCGCCGAGCAAAGGGGTTTGCTACGAATTGGAAAAAGGTACAAGAGAGATTTTTGGACCCTATTCCTTCGGTCAAGACACCGAGCCAGCTCCTACCAATCCGGAAGAGTCAGACCCTGAAGAAAACCCTTCGGTTGGAAACGCTCCGGTAACCCTCCCGCGTCGCCCTGTTATCCCTGAAATTTCGTCGCAGCCTGAAAGTCACTCTAGCCCGGGAAATCCTGTCACGGGACAGTCTCACCCAGTAAATTCCCCCCCCCCCCTGTTGACTTCCTGTCCCCCTCCCATTCCTCCCAGACCTACCATGGCCCACCTAACTGATGATATCAAGCTTCCTATTTTCAAATGGACTGGATCAGAGGATCTAGAACAATTCTGGTTTTTATGTGAAGCAGTGTGGAATGCTAAGAACATTACAGATCCAGCTGAAAGAAGCGCGCAGCTCATCACTTCCTTATGGGACTGGGCTTTGACCAGGTTCATGAAATTATCCAGTACTCAGAATCCTGCCTTAGCGGATATTAAGGCAACAATCCTCAAAGAGTTTAAGAAGCCCAAATCAAAGTCGCAGTGTATCACTGAGTTGAAAGAGATTCAACAGTGGCGTGGCGAATCAGTGTGGGACTTTGACCAGAGATTCAAAGTTCTACTGGACCAAGTCAGTTTCACCATTGGACCTGCGCAGCACAAGGAATGGTTTATTGCCACATTGTTACCGCATATTAGAACTCCACTTATACAACAGAAGGTTGTTGACCAGCAGGAGGCTCTGGAAATCGCAATGAAGCTTGAGACCGCCCCCGTCGAAGATAATTCTGGTATCATTCAAATCCAAGCACAGTTGGCTGCAATGGCTCTGGAGCTTCACGACATGAAGAAAGGCAAAACTGGGCGCAACGAGGTGTGGTGTACACACTGTCAAACAGAAGGTCACGACAGGGAACAGTGCCCTATGGTAAGAACTTACCTAAATACTGGTGCGCCAAACCCAGCTGTTTTGTACTGTGAAATCTGTCGGACAACTAGTCAGCATCGGCCTGAAAATTGCCAATTGCTCCAGAGGTATGTGCAAGTCCCTAAAAACCCATACTGCAAGTTCTGTAAGTCCGTAGGCCATAATGAAGATGAGTGTCGCAGTTATGACCTCATGAGAGAACGCACCTATGACACCTACCGGGTACAAAATGAAGGACAGAGTAATGATGGCTATGGTTACTGCGGGGGTGCATCCGGTAGGGGTGATTTTGGAGGCCGTGGTCATGGTGGCATGGCCAAAAGAGTTCGAGGCCAGGTGGTCTGCTATAACTGTAACCAAGCCGGGCATATGGCGAGGCACTATCGGAACCCCACTACGGCATGTCGGTATTGCTGCGCAGTAGATCATGTGAATGAACAGTGTCCCCAGCTGATAGTTAAGATTCAGGGAAACAACAGTGGCCCTACCCAGAATATTCAGTTGATTTCCATCGAGCAAAGACCTGCTGCAGCCATTAATGTTGTCACACGGAGTGGAGCTACGACGCACCTACAGAACACCGAGACACAGCTTTCTGAGGTGTGCGTTCGTAAGGCTCCCGCCAAAATCCCAGCACTTGATAGTACGCAAGACCGAGAACCAGTCATGGAGGCAAAGTGCCATCTTGGTGACCCCATCACAGCAGTAGTACCTGCGCAACAATCTCAGCAGGAGTCGCAGCCGCAAGATGCTTCAATGGATAAAGTAAGTACACTGTCCCCCTTTTTACAGAGTTGTATGAAACTCTTGTGGAATCCGAATGCTTTAAAGGAGTTGCAAAAAGTTCTTGCTTTCACAGAACCTCAGAGAAGAATTGATAAGGAGAAAACTGTTAATCGTGTCTGAAGAACGGGTAGGGAAATGAGATTGAATGTTCAGATAGGGGAATATGATATGACTGATGTCATTCTGGATCTAGGATCAGACGTAAATATTCTAACCAAGCAAACCTGGGAGCAAATGGGAAAACCTGCCCTTGCTTGGTCCCCCATACAGTTGAGGTTAGCCAATCAGCAAAGGATTGTGCCCCTAGGGAGAATTCTTAGTGTTCCAATAGATATTGACGGGGTCAGTACTCGAGCGGATTTTGAATTTATTGAGATCGTTGATGACAGCAATCCCTATCCATCCCTGTTAGGAATTGAGTGGGAAATGGCCAATGCTGCAGTCATTAACCTTAAGAAGAGACAAATGACCTTCGAAGGACAAGGTTTGAAAGTTATATTACCCCTAGACCCATCCCAAGGAGAAAGATATACATAACCCCTCAGAGACGAAGAACAGGATGTTGTGGAGCACATTTATAATATCACAGCGCAGGAAGAAGATTATACTGACCCCACTCCCGAAGGTATTATGGATTGGGAATGCGACAGCTCCTGTATGACCGACTCAGATGATGGTTTAGAGAGCTGGAAGAACCGATTGTATGAACTACATGGCCATAGGTGCGCCAGAATTACCAAGTCCCTCAGATGGCTTAGTTTGCAGACAAGAACCTTACCCGCCCCTGAGGGCTCGACAGACCCAGAGGAGTCCATTATGTCAGCTCCCACATAGATTCTGGAGCCACAGAAACTGGAGAATCTAGATGTAGCATTAGGAATCACCACCGCCAGAAGATCGACTGCCCATAAGCAGTGCTTTCATAGCTGGGAAGCTTGTCCGACATTCCTCCACCTGAGATTTATGGATCAGCCCCAGAGGGTGCGCAGCATTTTCGATGGGCAGCATATGCTGCGGGACCACCTGGAGCATTGTTACGGGGCATGGACACTTGTGCTTCAAACAGAAAACCCGTACATGGAGATTGGGCCTCCACACGCTGATGTGTCTTGTGCTAAAGGAATGACCCAGTTCCGCCCTCGCTAGCTGGCACAAAATGCTATGGGAGTGAAGCTCACAGTTTGGTCGCAGAACTTGTCTACAAATGCCAAAGGTAATTATCCGGCCGAAGGTCCCTATCACGACGCAGCTGTGATAATGGTTGTGCTGCAACATAAAAGCCGGCCATTGGAATATTTCTGATTTGGTGGCGTCGGTACTTTAATTGCTTTAATTACCTGTCCTAGGAGTACCCACCAAAATTTAGTGCCGTGGGAGCAGGACCCCTGTCAGATTTGGTGCCTTCAATGCACATTTATGAACGATCTGATCGATGGAGTGTATAAGAAAACACACGGGCATGGGAAAATCACATTCCGTGGTTTCACAGTTGAACTTATGTCTGGCGACCAAGAACTTCAGAAATTAGTGAGAGAATTTGAATGCACTGGTCTACGGCGCATTTTCCACCCTCCACCTCCGCCTGCAGCAAGTAAGGAGACTCTACCAGCACCGACTCCACCAATGCAAACCCAGTCTGCCAGGAAACAGTTTAAGCCTGAAGTTCGTTCTAAGCGGAACGAAGACCGACACAAGTAGTCTGGGAAAACATCAGAAGATTCCGGAATGGACCCGCCTGGTTCAGTAGAAATCCCAAGCGATGGCGAGGAGAATATTGCATCGCAGCGGCCACCATATTTCCTGCCTCTTCGACCAGGAGTCAAACCACCTCGGCAGAGTAAACAGTTCACAATAAGCACCCCTTCACTGCCACCGGGTGTGCAGCTTGTTGGGTCCATGATAGGAAAGATAGAGCGGCTTAAGTATTCTGACCATGATACAAGCGATCGTGTCAAGTTTTCACAGTTCGCACTAGAAACATATCCACACCTCGTCAAGTATGATGAGACCTCGGTGACATTATTAGAAATCAAACGGTGGGCTATTGGCTTGGATCGCACTGGCCTACTAAGGATGCTGGACGTTCCCCATTTTGGTCGCGGCACACAGGTGACCATAGTGGTTAAGTAGCTGTTAGCATTAGTTCATGATGGCCACCTATGGATAGGAGACAACAAAATCCCTATCAATGGCGAGCTCATTCAGAGGATCACTGGTTTAACAAAAGCAGGGCCTAATCCGGCTACCGAATTCCCATCGAAGCATGAGGATACAAAGCTTGCACAAACCATGAAGGAACGCTTTGGCCTGACAAAGGGCAAACATGGGTATCACACTTTTGCAATCCAGGAAAATCATATTTGCTTCGCAGCAGAGCTCTTAGCCTGCAAAGTAGTACGGAAGTGCAGGCCAACTAAGGTACCTGCCCCGGTTATCCGAATTGCTACAAACTGCACCGAAGGGTACAGCTACAACTGGGCCGATTATATTGCGCAGGATTTCCCGGAAGACGCCCGCGATGTGCAAGAGAAAGGTAGGCCCTTCCATTACTCATGGTTTCTTGTCCTCATCACACTAGTAGGGTGGCGTGAACCTCTTGAGACACAGTTTCCTCCTGCACCGGCAAACATGCCTAGCGCAGTCAGGTACGCATCACTTTGGGTTTCGCAGGATAAAGAACACCAACAGATGACAAAAAACAATTTGCCTTCTATATGATGGATATCCAGTTTCAAGTAGCCAAAACCCCACAGATCAGTCAGGAGTTATTCTCTCAATATGTGGGCGCAGCCACCTTCAGCGCCGACATGCACCATACCTTCATTCAGGCTTGCAAAGATCCACAACATCAATGGTTCAAGCTACCATATGTAGTCACTGAGGGTGATATCCAGGCCATAGTCAAGCACTGGCCGGTTGAATGGCTGAAAGATGTAGGAAAACAACCCCACGTTCCGGTCCCCATAGCTACCAATGTGGGCGCAGGTCCTAGCCAACCACAGCAGCAAGGTCTCCTGGAAGACAGTAAGGAATAGACTGAGTCGCAGCAGGATGACAGCATCCAGGGCGGAGAAGGGGAAACAGATGAAGAAGAAGGGCAGGACTCGGTCAAAACTACTCCAGACCCTAATAAGTAGGAGAAGCGTAAGATGCCCGAAGTATATGAAGACAGCAAACAGCAGACCCAAAAGAAAGTGAAGGCCTCAAAGGATAAGAATATCGACGACACACCCAGTGTGACAAGTGAAGAGCTTGATGTGGCTTTGTCGAAGACCACAGAAGTTATTACTAAGAAATGGTCAGAGTTTGCCACTGTACAATTGGATGTCATCAATGGCATCGCGCGGCACATATCGGAGCTGAAAGACTTATCCGCATAGTCGGTGACCAGCACTATATCTAGCAGTACTCTGATAAGTGCGTAGCCTGACCTAAGACAGTGGCCAGCTCAAGAAAACAAGGGCCAAGTCTCCACCGCTACCCTCATCACGACTGATGCAGCGTCTCGCGCAAAAATGTGCATGATAGTAGGAATTGATTACACCAAGATGTCCATGCCAGAACTGTCTCTCTGCCAGTCAGCTATCACAAAAGTAATCCAGGCCCGAAACCACTATTCCCAAATCCAGTTGGATGATACCAGGAAACAGAACGATAGCTTCGCAGCGCAACTGGAAGCATCAGAGCTGAGAAAAAGGGATGCAGAACATAAGCGAATTATATTGGTTCGAGTATTGGATGAATAATGTCGAAGCCTCCCTGACTTCGACGTGCAGCTGGTAGAGGAACCAGAGCAAAGACTGGCCAGGTTGAAAGACTATGCGCAGCAGTCCCGCAGTGAAATTGAGAAGCTCAAAGCAGAGCATGAGACTCAGATCGTGGAGCTTCAACTCCGCATTTGTCCAGGAAGTCCCCTTGAGGTCAAAGAACAATGCCGCACAGACATTCAAGCATCCACAGCAAAAATTTCAGACCTTGTCAGCGGCACAACAAAACTGTTAGAAGACAGTGTGGAGACCTGGACTATACTGCAGGCACATCCCAGAATTGGGCAATTGCAAGAAACCATTCGGCAGAAACAGGCAGAATTGGATGCAGTAAAAGCCGCAATTAAAACTCTACCGCCCATGGAGAAAATGGTCAAGGTAAAACGCAGCAACGAACTCTAGCACGAAATTGGATTATGTAGAGTAAACGCAATAGAAGTGGAAAATGATATGCAGCCGCTTATTAGCGAAGCACTTGAGCTGAGTATTGCCGCGGACATCCAACTTCAAGTTCTGAAGGAATACCAAGCATTCGCCCAGCAAAAGACCAATGAAACATCAGCCGTGGTATTGCAGGAGGTGGTCAGCAAGGAGCAAGCAGCCGATAACATCATGCAGGATCTCAACAAACGGTTCACTAGCCTCGCGGACAAAGTTCGCCTACCAGAGGAGCAGCAGAGTGTCCCGGGACGGGACACTAATGAGTCTTAGGGGCCTGTTGGGGGGTGTACCTTAAGGGTCTTTAGTTTTGGTAACTCTGCAGGTTTTGTGAAAATCTTGTAAGCGGAGTTGCGACTCAAAATAGTCTTAGGGGTGTTGGGGGTAAGTCAAAACCCCTTTTTGTAATCAACCCATGGGTTAAGTCCAGGGTTTAGGGTTTGTAGCGCACATGGTTTAAATCCATGGTTTTGTAATAGTGCGCCATATAAATAGGCACTTGTGTAAAGAAGTAAGGTTAGGTTTTATGATGTAAGAGGAATTAAGGTGAAGATAAGGTATTTTGTAAGAAAAAGGTTAAGTCCTAGCTGTGTGCGTGGACGACCTCTGCAGCTGTGTGCGCAGAGGGTTTTTGTAAGAGGTTAAGAAAGATCTGCAGCTGTGTGTGCAGAGGCCTACTGCTGTGTACACGGCTTTTAAGGACTTGAAGGGATCTGCAGCTGAGTGCGCAGATCAGAACTGTGATTTTGTAGCAAGTTGAATAAAACACAGTTCTGTGGACGTAGCCCCTACACTGGGGGTGAACCACGTTATATTTGGTGTTGTGGTTCTTGTGCTGTTTCTGTTTCTGTTTATCTTTTATGCATTGATAATTAGATATATCTGATAAATAAGATCGCTGCTAATAATAGCTTCGCTGTGAATTCCCAGTAACGAGCTAAGCAAGTCATTGTGTGTTTATTTAAATGCGAAGTTATATATATGAATGTCGAAGCTCTGTGTTAATTGATTATAAGCTAGTAAAGACTAAAGGTACAGCAATCCCCCTCTTCTGCTTGCATAAACCTGATTCTATGGCACCCCATAGCTATTTCGGGTGAGACTGCAACCTGTTCGCGGGTTGTTGCCGAAAGGGCCAACACTGTGGGTCTTTTGTTGGTGCAAAGCAAAAGGTTTCAACCCGGGTCTGCCCTATTGCCCAACACGAGTACAGCTCCTAAAGTCAAACTATAACCCAACCAATGGATGTGATATACAATGCTCTGTTCGAAGGAGACATGACTCGACAGCTGCCAAAGATAATATCTTTTCTTGTCCAGCATTTTGGTTTTTTTATTTTTTTGGTCTTTTTCAGTTATTTGAAAAGCTTGAAAAAAGAATAAACTAGCTTTATAGTTACAAACTAGGAGGAGATGAGTGTCATGAGGGCAAACAAACTAGTTCCAAGAAGTGGAACATACCTCTACTCAATGCAAGGATACATGTGTAGGATATCGACACTCGGGGGGAAATCCCCTCCCGGTAAAAAGGGAATCAAGCTGCGAAGGATATAAAGAAAGGCTCTGCATGGCTAGACATGAGACAAGCTCGGGCTATATGGCTGAAATGCAATGTCAGGGGAGCCGGCATAAAGCTCAATATGACAGGCAAAGCTCATGATAATGCATCCACAACTTGATACAAGGGAATTTGGGGGATCATGGCCAGCATAAGATCAAGAGGAGTATGAGGCTCTTGCTAAATGTCATGGCAATACTATACAATGGACTCCCACACCCTAAAAGGAGAAACATCGGCATGGGCACCAAATGCAAATAAGGTGCTAACTATGGTACCCATGTAAGGTGAGGCTCTACCACTCATATCATGCCACTTCTAAAGCAGCAAGAAGGTTCCGTGACATAATAGAGTGGGTTCGTACCTAAGGTTAAGATGGAACGGTCATAAGGCAATGCATAAGTGCAAGTGGATGTGAAATCCTAACCTATGTGCCAGTTCAGACATAATACCTGTGATAGGAACGAACGGGTCGAAACCTTGGAGAGAGTGTACAAAAATTGGATCCTACATGACAACCATATTAGTCCAAAACATCCCAAAATAGTCAATATAGAATCCAAACTATAGGATATAGGGAGGAATGATCATGACAATAGCACCCAAAGGAAACAATGCGGTGAACGATGGGACATAAAAAGGAAAGTAAGGTGTAGACCCAACGTTCACGCATCCACTACCACCCCCCATGAGGGTGACCACTGGTGTAAATACCGAGCGAAGGGAATAAAAGACCTCCACAAATGAAGTAGAAGATGGAATATGACCATTCCCAAATCAACGAGCATGGTAAGGGGTTGTGATGCCCCCAAGTCTAACACCAGTGTCTGTACTGGGACCAAGGACGGGTGATAGGATATCAGGCATGCCGAAAATAAAAGGACCCAAACTCAAGAGAGCATAAATATACTCAAGTAACCACGATCCCAAAGGCCAACTAGCGCACAAAGAGCACACTCCTAAGAAAATCTACAGCCAAAATACAAGCAAACCACGAGGAGGATATGTGAGCTCCCGAATGCAGTAGGTATGTCTCGCCTAGGAGAGGCTTGAAACTACCATACACTACAAGAGAAGGTACATAACCAATTATAGTGGCCCTCAGCTTCAACGCATAAAGTGACTGTGCCTTTCCACGCGGGTTTTTGGCCAAAAGTCACGTATGTGTGCCTATCCATGCTGCTTTTTGGCCTAAAGTCACGTACATACGCAGCTCTTCTTTATACAGTCACGTACATCCTCCCTTTTGGTGAGTCTGATGTTGGGGGAAGTTGTTGGGTGGGTTGTGAGTGTGGTTGGGTCTTCCTTGGGTCTGATGTTGTCTGTTGGATGCTTCTTTTGTGACCAGAGACTGCTTTTTCATTGATTTTTTCTTTGAAAGTAATTTTAGTCATTTTTCCCTTTTTGTTTTGCCATTAGTGCATTACTCTTTTTTTCTTGGGGTCTTGCTGGGCTTGTCTTTTATACTTGCTGCAGAGACTGAGAGTTTTAGATGACTTTTATTGCATTTTTCATTGTTTTATATTGAAAAATACAAAGTAGTTGCACTATTATTCGCATTTTAGATATGGATTTGAGGAGGTACTTGCATTGGATTGCTTGGATGAGAGTTGCATTTAGGCTTTCATATAGGAAGGATTGCATTGACATTCAGAAAAGAATATATATTTATGCATCTCATGTAGTGGCATACCCTATTTTTCATTTGACAAAGATTGCACTTAGCATTGTTTGTTATGGTGTGCATATTTATTTCACTGCTGAGTCATAATGTCATTAGTTGCACGGCCATTTCCCTTTTTGTAATTACAGCCAATTAAAATCAACGCAAAATAAAATGAATTACACTCTTTTCTTTTCTAGGGTGCACCAACAAGCTTAGGTTTTAGGATCTTGGAATAGTTCATTGTAAGTTAATTCTCCAAGATCACTAAATGACAACAATTAGGTGTCTATCCAGGGAGTGCGTGAAATCCTTGGTATAACCAGCGTTCTCAGGATCCTCCTCTCAAAAGGGAGTTAAGCACGAGGCGGTGTGAGCGTTTGTTGATTGGGATAACCCCTGGTTGATAACTGTGTAGCACCGGCAATATAGCCAGGATTGTATTCATATCTGGGGGCTCTTTCGAGAGTTTCGGGCTTTGCTACCCTGCCCATATGGTCAATCCCGCCTGCGACTATCTGCCTGAGATTTGATTATATTGAGGTGACCTTAGTGACCTTACCTAGGATATCGAGGGGGTACTTGTAGAGGTTATTCTGCATGTGTCCCGGCCAGGTAGAGGTCAGACAGCACAGTCGCTTTATGCGTTGAAGCTGAGGGCCACTATAATTGGTTACGTACCTCCACTTGTAGTGTATGGGAGTTTCATGCCTCTCCCAGGCGAGACATACCTACTACATTCGGGAGCTCACATATCCTCCCCGTGGTTTGTTTGTATTTTGGCTGTAGATTTTCTTAGGAGTGTGCTCTTTGTGCGCTAGTTGGCCTTTGAGATCGTGGTTACTTGAGTATATTTATGCTCTCTTGAGTTTGGGTCCTTTTATTTTCGGCATGACTGATATCCTATCACCCGTCCTTGGTCCCAGTACAGACACTGGTGTTATACTTCGGGGCATCACAACCCCTTACCGTGCTCGTTGATTTGGGAATGGTCATATTCCATCCTCTACTTCATTTGTGGAGGCCTTTTATTCCCTTCGCTTGGTCTTTACACCAGTGGTCACCCTCATGGGGGGTGGTAGTGGATGTGTGAACGTTGGGTCTACACCTTACTTTCATTTTTATGTCCCATCATTCACCGCATTGTTTCCTTTGGGTGCTATTGTCATGATCATTCCTCCCTATATCCTATAGTTTGGATTCTATATTGACTATTTTGGGATGTTTTGGACTAATATGGTTGTCATGTAGGATCCATTTTTTGTACACTCTCTCTGAGGTTTCGACCTGTTTGTTCCTATCACAGGTATTATGTCTACACTGGCATATAGGTTAGGTTCACCACCATTTTCATTTTGCATGACCTTATGACCATGTCACTATATCCTTAGGTACGAACCCACTCTATTATGTCATGGAACCTTCTTGCTACTATAGAAGTGGCATGATATGAGTGGTAGAGCCTCACCTTACATGGGTACCCTAGTTAGCATCTTATTTGCATTTGGTTCCCATGTCGATGTTTCTCCCTTTAGGGTGTGGGAGTCCGTTGTATAGTATTGCCATGACATTTAGCAAGAGCCTCATACTCCTCTTGATCTTATGATGGCCATGATCCCCCGGACTCCCTTGTATCAAGTTGTGGATGCATTATCATGAGCTTTTCCTGTCTTATTGAGCTTTATGTCAGCTCCCCTGACATTGCGTTTCAGCCATATAGCTCGAGCTTGTCTCATGTCTAGCCATGCAGAGCCTTTCTTTATATCCTTCGCAGCTTGATTCCCTTTTTACCGAGAGGGGATTTTCCCCCGAGTGTCGATATCCTACACATGTATCCTTGCATTGAGCATAGGTATGTTCCACTGCTTGGAACTAGTTTGTTTTCCCTCATGACACTCGTCTCCTCCTTGTTTGTAACTATAAAGCTAGTTTATTTTTTTTTCAAGATTTTCAAATAACTGAAAAAGACCAAAAAAATCAAAAAACCAAAAAGCCAGACAAGAAAAGATATTATCTTTGGCAACTGTCAAGTCGTGTCGCCTTCAAACAGAGTACTGTATATCACATACATTGGTTGGGTTATAGTTTGACTTTAGGAGCTGTACTCATTTATCTGAGTTTTATCTCCATCGACTGGTTATGCTTCCAATCCCTATGAAGCCTCTATTGATGCCTCCTGCATCATAGAGATGTCCCAGTTTGTATC
The DNA here is from genome assembly GCA_001517045.1 of Pseudotsuga menziesii. Lineage (NCBI taxonomy): Eukaryota > Viridiplantae > Streptophyta > Pinopsida > Pinales > Pinaceae > Pseudotsuga > Pseudotsuga menziesii. The sequence continues at coordinate 90,518 of LPNX010185010.1, forward strand.
TCGAGTCTATGATGCCTTCATTCAGTCACCATACGCTGTTATGCTCTTGTTCAAAGGAAGTTGAAACCTGAGTCGGCCATTCCTCAGTTATCTTGACTTTGCATGTCAGCCATTCCTGGTACAGTTACTGGTTCGTGCACCTTATGATCGAGTCCTTCCATATTATACAGCCTTGATGAGTACCTCATGTTGGATGATGGGGGATGCCCTAATGCCCTCCTTCCAGCGGATTTCATCCCATCGACTTTAGATCATTTATTCCGGGATTGGAGTCTAGAGTCATTGTGAGTGCCTTGAGACTTGTAGTCATCAGTGGCAGGTTCTCTCGCCATCGACAATTTTGGGAATACATCCATGTCCCCTGATCAATGGATTCTCTCAAGTGTTCGAACTCAACACATTTATTCACACTTGTTAGTTTGCACTCTAGTACCTTAATTCCCATTTTCATTATTGGTGGGTGATCTTGTGTCTGTTAATGGTATACATCAATGACCGGTAATCAGACGATGGACTACTATGTTTGACCTCGACACCTCTATTTGCATAGTAGGACATGTACTCGTAGCGGTGTGTGTA
>LPNX010185010.1:91210-117328 GCA_001517045.1 Pseudotsuga menziesii
GGCAGCTGTTATAGTGGATTTCACCACACTAGGTGAATCACACATTGTATGGCCTTCCCCTATCCTGCTGCAGGCTCATTAGCCCCTATGGACTACTTTTTGTCTTTTGATGTGTCCTTTATCATCCCTAAAAACATAAGAAAATTGATATACGCAGATTTTACCCCGATAACCGTGTACATACGCGGATATTACCCCTATAGTCGCGTACATCGGGATGTGTACATAATCCAAATCCTTTTGGAGTTTTCCTTGAATTGGATCCGACTCATATGACTCCTGGCCTTCCATATGCCTTGAGATCGCACGGATTTGACCTTTTAGTATCCCTTTGAAAAACTATATAAGGAACCCCTTGAGACATTGAAAGCATAAGAGAGAATTGAGAGTAACGAAACTATAGTCCATTGTTGCCAGAACTTATGCTTGAGTCTGCATCCCTTTGTCCCTTGGAGCACTGTTGTGTTCTTCCCAAGCTTTCCTTTTGCTAGTGAGCTTGCTATCTGAGTGATGGAGGATTGAGGTGGTGGAGGCCCAAGTGGGGGATTCAGTTTCTCCGGTTCGCAGACGTGCCGTCAGAGGTTGTCACTTGTAATCTCTGATTCATATTAATAGAAATATCTTTTCCTGTCCAGTAATGTGTATTTGAATGAATAGTGTATCCATTGGAATATGTCAAATGCTTTTACATTATTGATTATATATGCTAGAATAGATCTAACGCCATGATATATAGTATGCTTGTATTGTTTACTTATTGTTGAGGAAGTATTACATCAATTCAGAGTCGCCAATTCTGTTACGGAGAGAAATTCCTATGGCTTGGGGTACCACAACAGACATCTAGACTCCAGAAATCAATATTTCCCAATATGCAATAAAAATAAAATGTCTAACACTAAAGGATCGAACCTTGTACCTTATTCCGGACGGTTGAAGTAGATCCCCATTGAGCTTTCCAATATTTAGCTTGAATTGATATAATACTTCCTCAACAATAAGTAAACAATACAAGCATACTATATATCATGGTGTTAGATCTATTATAGCATATATAATCAATAATGTAAAAGCATTTGACATATTCCAATGGATACAATATTCATTCAAATACACATTACTGGACAGGAAAAGATATTTCTATTAATATGAGTCAGAGATTACAAGTGACAACCTCTGACAGCACATCTGCGAACCAGAGAAACTGAATCCCCCACTTGGGCCTCCACCACCTCAATCCTCCATCACTCGGATAGCAAGCTCACTAGCAAAAGGAAAGCTTGGGAAGAACACAATAGTGCTCTAAGGGACAAAGGGATGCAGACTCAAGCATAAGTTCTGGCAACAATGGACTATAGTTTCGTTACTCTCAATTCTCTCTTATGCTTTCAATGTCTCAAGGGGTTCCTTATATAGATTTTCAAAGGGATACTGAAAGGTCGAATCCGTGCGATCTCAAGGCATATGGAAGGCCAGGAGTCATATGAGTCGGATCCAAGTCAAGGAAAACTCCAAAAGGATTTGGATTATGTACACATCCCGATGTACGCGACTATAGGGTTAATATCCGCGTATGTATGCGGTTATCGGGGTAAAAGCCGCATATATCACTTTTCTTATGTTTTTAGGGATGATCAAGGACACATCAAAAGACAAAAAGTAGTCCATAGGGGCTAATGAGTCTGCAGCAGGACAGGGGAAGGCCATACAATGTGTGATTTGCCTAGTGTGGTGAAATCCGCTATAACAGTAACGAAATCATATACCGTAATATTTCATATGTCAACTAGCTAATAACTTGATTTAACGTGACTATCATGTATATACATTAAATTTCATAGATTTAGTTTTAAATCTCTCAAAAAAAATCCCATCAATTAATATCTGAAATTAAATTTGATAGGAAGCTAAGTGGTAAAAGTATAATATATGAAAATCCCATATGATAGTCATTATATTTACTAACTACATATATACAATTTCTCACAGAGTCATGGTTAGGCATTATATATGGAATATGAACATTAGGTTTAATAAGAGTTTTGATTGAATGAGTTACCTTTAGTTCTCAAAGTTTAGAACTCATAATACCTTACCCATATCCAGCTCAGACTGTGTTTCATTGATTTCCCTTTGGCATACTATCCTTTTGAGTTTTTTAAATCATATATAATCATATAAATTTATTTTAATGATTGAATTGATTATATCTGATTTTATGAAACTGACTTATTAAACTGACAGCTGCTAACTGCCAAGTTCACGAACATGTTTTCACCAACTTCTAACATATCATTTTACTTTTCTCCAATTGAGAGTACCTTTAGAATCAAAGATTCTGAAGGCACTCTATTATAATTTTTGAGTAAAATATAAAAGAGAGCTAATATCCCTTCATCCTAATGGAATATGAAGGGGTTGTTGCTAGCTGCCAATAGGTCCAAGCGAAGGTTGACATTTTTGTGCATCAGGTGATTCAGTTCATTGAAGATTTAAACTGCCTGACCAAGAAGGGACTCCCCTTTTGCTAGCGAGAAGGAGGCGACATGCTAACCAAGGAATAATACCATGAAATTATAATTGCGTGCATGTGGGACCACCTGAACTTTGCATATATGACTCAGTTATTGACAGGTGGGATCATAGTGGATAAGCTGGAAAACGAATTCAAAGTTTTGTTCGCCTTCAGAGAAGCATGCACCCACCTCCAAATATTGTCCTACCAAGATCACTTTGAGATACGCATATTAGCAAAGGAAATGGCCACGCTAGAATTACCAACTCCATATCAATGGAAGACAGTCGAAAGGTTTGGAAAGACTAGGTATCTTCTGAACGCACCACCCGAGGGACGGTCAAGACAAACAGAGTCAACACCAGACCGCTTGGAGTTTTCCAAGTCATCATTGTCACAACAAATGAGCACAATCCCCTTCACCATCGTACCAGTATTTCCAATCATGCTATATATTCCCCACCGCTGGGATTATGCGCATAATAGGGAGAGAGCGCCCCCTCACCTATGTTGAAATATATTATAACTGATTGAGGATTGATTCCCCAATTTTGTAAACCTACTTAGGCTCTGTTTTGGGGTTGGCCTCAGGGGCCCTTGCATTATAAATAGAATCTCCTCTCAGGAGGGAAGAGGTTGGACTGATTTACATTTTTTAGGCCTTAGTGCCGATTTTTGTAGCTCTACAACATTTTTTGGGAGCAGTAATGAATATATTTCTCTATGTTTATGAGATTCATCACAGTTCTTGTATTTAGTGTGTTCTCTCTCTCTCTGTTTTTTTCATTTTCATATGTGTTATTTTATGCCAATACATTTCTAGATTAGCATGCAGGAATTCGCTCTCAGCTAAGCGTTCCTACATTTGAAATTGTGTTTGTGATGTGACTGTAATAGCTTTGACAGAATTCATCCATCGATAGGTGCTCTATTTCAGTTGTTTCCCTTTTTCATTTTCTGTTAAAGGTGTTGCAAGGGATTCATCCATCAATAAGTTCCCCTTGCCACTCTGGGATTTTTCGTTTCCTCTCACCACCTCTTAAAGGATATTTTGCTAAATGCTACACTTACTTTGCCTCATATCACCGAAGAGAAAGGCACTTTTCATTGCATCATGTAATAGCCTTAAACATTTCAGACTGTGACTCTATCACCCAATGGTTTTGATTTTGTTTTTCTTTCCACCCTTTATTTTGTAATTGTCTTGTTACTAGCATAAATCTAGTCTTCTGTGTGCATGTTTAAAGATAAATGTGTATGTGAATGCTACCATGATAAGAGAGAGCCCTCTCTAACTGCCTTGGCTAGAAGGCAATCTAAAGCTAGTTTGAAATGTTTACCCCTGTGACTTCCTACAGCAACCATAGGAAAATTACAGGGTGCTAACACAAGGAATAATAAGAAAATACAGGGACATTCATACACTAGTAACCTCTACTTGATCATCAACAAGCATTCAAAATGAACATAGCAATTCATACGTAAATACATTGCATAACCAAGAAGGACGAAGAAAACTTATCTTGGTGATTAAGTTCTCCCACAACTAGCTATGTCGTTGCAATCTTCCACCCAACCATAGGCCAGTGTGTTCATTAATCTTTCAACACACTGTCACCCCCGAGTTGGGCATGATTTATATAAGGAACTAGGGAACATAGAATTACACACATCCAGACCAAATCCCACACACACAGTCAAGCCAACCTTCAGTTGGGTTCATCAGATTATCCAGCCAAGCCAACACCAGTTGGGTTTATCAGGATACAGGATTACAAGCCAACACTGTTGGGTTTCTCAGATTGTTCATAGTCAAGCCAGTAATTAGTTTAAGGACATGCCAAGCCAATAGATGGGTTTATTAGGATACCATCCAAGCCATCATTCAAGTTGGGTTTATCAGGCTGTCCAACCAAGTATTACTCACAAGGCCAAACACAACAAGACATAGCCAATCCAACATATGGGTTTATCAGGATGTTAAGGCAGTGGATAGGAATAACTGCTAAGCTAATGTGCTCATCCACGAATCTAATGCTTCCTTCACAAGATCTACCTGGCCTGGCATCCAAGTTGCCTACACACCCAACACAAGGAAGTGTTCCCTTATTTGCTCCATAGACTCTCGGGCTACACCTTCCCTTCCAAATCTCTTCAGGATGTGCAAAGTAGATTTACCAACCACTCTTATCTTATTGTGTGGTTCCACACTATGTTTATCAAGCACGAGTCTACATCTCTTCCACTCTTGATTCTTTTGTATAGTTCATACCTGAACCAGGGTGCGCAACATAGCCAAACATGATGTAACATAGAAAAAAAGGCTTTCACTTACTTTGTGACAAAGGATACCATTGAACAACAACGTTTGGGAAACTACAGATGACCACACTTGCTCATAAAATCGAGTGATCTCCACTTCTCATTCATTCAGCAAAACCATGAGACCCCTAAACTTCTGCATGGCTGAGGATGGAAAACAATAGGTGAACAAACCACAACAAAACACAGTTTTGCAAGCAGGATAAACGCATAGCACACAAGAATAGAGAGATGACTCTCCCCATCAAGAATCATGAATAACACAAATTGATCCAATGGTCACCGTGACTCAAGGATGAGGGATGGGCATGCATTCCCACGTGGGTTTACTTGCTGTAGAAGCAAGAACGCAGCCTCCCAAGATGTAAACCTGCAGACTGGCAGGATTTCTCAATCAAGCCATCAGACTGCCATGCATTTCTCTACCCAAGGCATTAACTGCCTCAAACAAATTCTGGAATAAATTGAAGATTTAGGACAGAGGTTGAAAATGTAGTTGAGGGTACATGGGTTTCCCCATTGACACCTGGTGACACCCTATTGTCTCAGGGGGTTTGACTAACTCCCCACCCTATCCCTTGTGGAATCAGGCCCCCATCTCTTTCACATTGCAATTTCATAGATGGATGTGGTATTTTATTAAATTATACATGTACATGATATTCAAAATGCTTTGTGTTTGACTTAGCACCAAAACCATAGTTATCAACATTGATCACCTATGCACAAAACACCAAATCAATGGCAGGGCCTTGGCCTTGAGATCCATGCCATGATCTCAATACAGTATATACATCATGTACAACCCAATACCAAGGGGTCAAAACCGGGGTATTAAATCCCCCTCCCCCTTACAACAACATTGTCCTCAATGCTTTACGAAATTGAACAAAAATGCTACACTGGCACCACCTCAATGCTCTACAAAAATTGAGCATAAATGGATGTGCAAATTGCATAGAATCCTCCATCTCCCAAGTAGCCTCCTCGGGACTGTGGTGCTTCCATTGCACCTTTACATGTCCTATGGCCTGATTCTAGAGCATGGTGACCTTCCTGTTGAGGATGCGCAATGGCTCAGTTTGGAAATCTCCCTTGAGTTCCACCTAAATCACATCCCAATAAATCACATGGTTAGGGTCATGTAAATATTTATTAAGAAAAGAAACATCAAAAACATTGTGAGCTCTAGTGCTAGCAAGAAATGCAATTCTATATGCAACTGGCCCTATTATTTCAAGCACATCAAACAGCCCACAATATCTAGGAGATAACTTGGAGTAACTTCCAAGTTTCAAAGAACTCTTTTTTTCCCTCGCTCTGAGGTAAACATGATCCCAAACATTGAACTCTCTATCCACTCTATGCCTTTCTGCATATCTTTTCTTTCTGTCCTGGGTTGCCTTCATATTCTACCTGATATTTGCAACCTCCTACTCCATCTCCTTGAGCAATTTTGGACCAAGAAAAATCCTATTCACTAGATTATCCCATGTCAAAAGTGTTCTACACCTTCTTCCATTCAAATATTCATAAGGACTCATCCCCAAGGATGATTTCTGTCCATTATTATAGGAAAACTCTACCAAGTGTAGATAATCCTCCCACTTTGATGGTTTGTCCATCACATACATGTGAATCATGTCTCCAAGCACTTGATTCACTATCTCTATCTGACCATCAGTCTGAGGATGGTAGGTAGTGTTGAAGTTCATATTTGTACCCAAATCTGTAAACAAACCCTTCTAAAAGTTAGAAGTGAACTTAGGATCCCTGTTAGATACTATTGCCTTAGGAAATCCATGCAATCTGGAAATATCCTTCATGAATATTTTTGCAATAGAATCAATCTTATTTGTAGACTTGACTGGCATAAAATGTGTTTCCTTTTTCAACTTTTCCACCACAACCATGATGGAATCGTGTTGTCTCCAAGTCATTGGAAATCTTGTAATAAAATAAATGGAAACAACTTCCCATTTCCATTATGGATCTCGAAAAGGATACAACAAACCTGTTGGGTGTTGATGCTCAACCTTCACCTACTGACATTTCATGCACCTTTAAATATACTTAGCAATATCCTTTTTCGTTCCTGGCCAAAAATACTGCTTTCTAGCAGTAGCAATTGTCTTCTCATATACTAGATGACCAAAATATAGAGCTTGATAGATCTCATCCATAACAACTCTCCTCAAATATGCTACATTTGGAATATAAACTATGTTTTTATAGGTAAGAATCCCATCTTATACCGATTTATATCCCTCATACCGCCTCTCAAGACTCTGATGCTGTAATTTTCCTTTCACCTGCACATACAATTCATCTTCAGTAGCATGATTAACAATCTTTTGTCTCAAATCTGCGAGATGTAGAATAGTTGGTGGTGGGGTATGGTTAAGACGCCCCCTAAGTTGAAAGGTTGTCGGTTCTAATCCCATCAGATACCAAAAAATCCAACCATGTTAAGGGTTGGTACGGTCTAGGCCGGGTGCGATCCCTGGGTGATTTTGACGGCTTAGATTCCTCTTGTTCATGGTTTCTTAGCCAATGGAAACCCTACTAGTCAAGGGGGTTCCACCACTTTGCCAACAAAAAAAAACTGTTGTCTCAAGTATGACTGGAAAATACTAAGAGATTCCAAGTGCATTTCATGCACTTTCCTGCTGAGTGCATCAGCCACTTTATTTTCTTTTCCTTTTATGTGTTTGATTTCAAAATAAAACTCACATAAAAACTCCATCCATCAAACTTTCCTAGCATTCAGAATTGGTTGATCAAACAAATACTTAAGACCACAATGGTATGTCCTCAACTCAAATTCTCTACCCATTAAGTAATGCATCCATATCTTGAGACCAAGTACTATGGATGGAAGTTCTAAATCATGAGTGACATAGTTCTTCTCATGATCCTTCAAATTTCTTGACTCATAGCATATCACGTGGTTGTCTTGCATAAGAAATCCTCCAAGTCCTTGACCACATCCATCAGTACGCACCACAAAATATTTTTTTGGGTCTGCAATCTTTAGAATGGGAGCACTTGTGAGAAGATTCTTCAGCTACTAGAATCTTTCCTCATACCTCGGTGTCCATTCAAATTTTATCCCCTTCCTTTGTAATGAAGTGATAGGATGTGCGACCCTGGAGAATCCTTCAATGAATCTCTTGTAGTAACCTTCCAGTCCCATAATATACCTTACATCAGTCACATTCCTTGGAGTATCTGAAATCCTAATTTCCTCAATCTTCTCAGGGTCCGCAAATATACCCTCATCTGAGATCATGTGACCCAAATAGTGAATCCTATCTTTATGAAAGTCACACCTGCTCCACTTTGCATACAACTTATGCTCCCTAAGCAATTGCAATGTCAATCTCATATGTTCTTCATGCTCTTCCTCATTCTTAGAATAAATGAGAATGTCATCAAGGAAGACAAAAACAAACTTATCTAAATACCTGCTAAAGACACTATTCACAAGGCACATAAATCTAGCTGGTGCATTTTTTAGACCAAATTGTACCACTACAAACTCATAATGTCCATAACTTCTTCTGAAGGTTATCTTATGAATATCTTCATCCTTGATTCTTACATGATGGTAACCAAACCTTGAGTCAATCTTGGAAAATACCTTTTCTCCTCTCATTTGATCAAAGAGGTCATCAATCCTAGGAAAAGGGTATTTATTCTTCACTATGACCTTTTACAGCTCTTTATAGTCAATACACAACCTGAGTGTACCATCTTTCTTCTTTACAAACAGAACTAGTGTTCCCCAAGGAGACACACTCTGCCTGATATACTAATTTTCCATTAGCTCTTGCAACTACATCTTCCGTTCTGGAATTTCTAGTGTGCTCATCCTATAATGTACCTTGGACACTAGTGCTACTCCTGGCATAAGTTTAATTGTGAAATCAACGTCCCTCTTTGGAGGAAGCCCTAGAATTTCATCAGGAAAAACATCCTTGAATTCCTGCAACACTTGAAAGTCCTCCAACCTAGGATTTTCATTCTCTACCGCCTCCAAAACATGGGTTGCATACACTCTGCAACCTTTCCTACAGAACTTCTTCACATGCATTGCTGAAATATGCCTAAAAGAAATCACCTTTGGAATGCCTCTTACAACCCTTAAGTTTCCTCCCTCATCTAAGCATTCAGAATTCTTGTTGTAACAATCAAGCTTTACTATGTGTGCTTCCAACCAATCCATTCCAATGAGGATATCATAGGAACCAAGTGGTATAACATTCAAATATGCATAAGTGACCAATCCATCCATAACCAATGGAAACTTTTCTACCACTTCACTGAACTTTCTCTTAGTCCTAGTGGCTAGCTGAACAAAGCATGGCTTGCTATGCTTTAACTTCTTAAAAGCACAAATCTCCACTACTCTAGGAGTAATGTAACTACGAGTAGATCCAGGGTCAATTAAAACATAAACAGATTGCTCATCAATCTTACCTGCAACTTCACTCACCTTTAATTGATGGTCTGCCTGGCTGTCCTCCAGTGCTACATAAATCCTAGGAACAGTCCTTGCAATTCGACCCACATTTTCTGCTTCTTGAATGTTATGAGATTTCCTTACAAAATCATCCTCAAGTGGACAATTCATGCACATGTGGGGTCCTCCACATTTCCAACATTGAAGAGGATCTATGTTCTCATGTGGATATCTTGTATTTTCTCCCATTGCTCTAACTGGGTTGCCCACAACTTGTGATGGTTACTTCTACTGCTTCCTGAAATTGGAAGGTCTAAAACCTTTCTTCCTATTATCATACCTCTCATTTCTCTTGTCCTTCCAAGCCTTAGGAACATCAAGTTTTCTCTTTCTTAGCTCATAGAACTACTTATCTTTCCTTATTGTTTCTTCCAGAGTTCTAGGTTCATAAAACTTAATTATGTTCTTTTAAGACAGAGGTAATCTACTCAGAAAAAGTTGGATTTTTACCTTTTCATCTTTGATGTACCTGACATATCTTAGAAGTTCCAAGAACTTGTTGGCATACTCTTCCATTGTTTGGTGTCCCAATTTCAACTCATGGAATTATTTGATCCTATCATCATAATACCTGTCAGAGAGGTACTTATACGTGAAGTATTTCTTAAACTGTCTCCAAGTGATCTTCCTTTAAGTGATATTATATGCATGTCTAAGGTGCTCCCACCAAATCGATTATCTTCCATGCAGGTTGAAGATGGAAACCCTAGATTTCATATTTCCTAAATAGTCTTGGACTTGAAAATATTTCCTCATCCCAAGAATCCAAGCTTCAGTTTCTTTTCTAGTCTTTATCTCGCCATTGAAGGTAGGCAGCCTTTCCCTTTTAAAATCATCCTGTTATTTATTTCTATAATGCCTCTTTCTCCTTTCTCTTTGAGATGAAGAGCTCGATCCCCCAGTGGATCCTTCAAAGTCATAAGACCCTCTATAAGACCTCTTTCTCCTTCTTCTAGCATTTCTCTTACTACCTTCTGGACTCTCTATACGATGCCTAGAGCCCATCCTCCTTTGGATGTCTTTTAATCTTTGCAACATGGTGGCATTTAGCTGATGTTGCTCTTCCTGGGCTTTAGGCTTCTCACAGTAGCTGCAATGTTTGGTGTTGTCTCTTGAAATATCCTTCCATTAGACTTTGTATCATCATTTCCAACTCAAATGTTTTCCCCCATAGCATCTTCCTTGTGATCATAGGGATTTCGTGCATCATACATGTCTTAGGTTCTCATTTCTAAGCCAAAAACCTGATTTTCAATCTGCACTATGACTCTGCAAAATGTGTTAGCAACATCATTTGTTAGATAATTTCAGAATCAAAACCTCTTACCCACTAACCATGGTAGTTTTCTTTATTATGCAGCTAATAATATGTTGAAACCCTTTACCAATAGCTCTGTTAATTTTTCAACTTGGCCCATCAAGTCCCAAGGTGCAACGAAACACTTAAACAGATCCTCTACCTTCTGCCTTCCACACTTCCGCTTTCCACCTTCCGCACCTTGGAACTCGTAAATTGAAAAACTCAAAGGCTCGATGAAGTGGATTAGCAAACATTTTCCTTCCTCCTTCACCTTCCACAGGCAGATCCCAAGGTGCAGATACACAATGAATCTACCCTGTTTAACTTTTTCTCTTCCGGTTTCTGCCTTACGCCTTCCACAGGTGGATTCTAAGGGGCGGAAACTCAACGATTCTTACCTTAGCTGCATTTTTGGCCCTGTAATGGGATTCTAGCCTCTGTGAACTTGGGAAAAAGAATCACATATATACAAGGCATGTACATAATTAAAATGCATAAAACATATGAGGCATAATAAGTAAATACAGGGACATTCATACACAAGTAACCTCTACTTGATGATCAACAAGCATTCAACATGAACATAGCAATTCACAGGAAAATTCATTGCATAACCAAGAAGAAAAAAGAATACTTATCTTGGTGATTAATATGTATCACAACTAGCTATGTCACTACAACGTTCCCCCCAACCATAGGCCAGTATGTTCATTAATCTTTCAACACACTTCCACCCCCGAAATGGGCATGATTTCCACAAGGAACTAGGGAAAACAAAATTACACATAGCCATACCAAATCCCACACACATAGTCAAGCCAACCTTTGGTTTGGTTTATTAGACTATCCATCCAAGCCAACACCAGTTGGGTTTATCAAGCTGCAAGATTACAAGCCAACACTACTGGTTTATCAGACTATTCACAGTCAATCCAGCAATCAGTTTAAGGACCAGACAATCCAACAAATGGGTTTATCAGGATATCATCCAAGCCATCATTGAAGTTGGGTTTATCAGGATGTCCAACCAAGGATTACTCACAAGGCCAAACATAGCAAGACACATCCAATCCAATAGATGGGTTTATCAGGATTCTAAGGCAGTGGACAGAAAGAAATACTAAGCTAGTGAGCTCATCCAGAGAGCTAAGGATGCGTTCACAAGATCTATTTGGCGTGGAATCCATGTTGCCTACACACCCAACATAAGGAAGTGTCCATTTCTCTGCTCCATAGTCCCTCGGGATACAACTTCCCTTCCAGTGATCTTTAGGATCTGGAGAGCAGATTTACCAGCCACTCTTATCTTATTGTGAGGTTCCACACTAGGTTTCTCAAGAACATTCTATGTATCTTCCACTCCTGAGTCTTGTGTACAATTCATACCTAAACCAAGGTGCACATTACATCCAACCATGATGTAACACAGCAAAACAGGATTGCACTTACTCTGTGACAAAGGATACCATTGAACAACAATGCTGGGGAAACTACAGATGACAACACTTGCTCATAAAATCAAGTGATCTCCACTGCTTATTCACTCAACAAGACCAAGAGACCCCCAAACCTCTACGTGGTTGAGGATGGAAAACAACAGGTGAACAACCCAGAACAAAACACGGTTCTACAAGCAGGATGAACACATAGCGTGCAAGAAGAGAGACACGACTCTCCCCAATAGGATTCATGAATAGTGCGAATGAATCCAACGTTCAGTGTGACTCAGGGATGAGGGAACGGGAACGCATTCCCACACGGGTTTACTTTCTACAGAAGCAAGAACATGGCATCCCATGCTACATACCTGCATACTTGAAGGCTTGCTCAGTCAATCCATCAGATTGCCATGCCTTTCTCTGCCCAAGGCATTAACTTTGTCAACCAACTTCTAGAAGAAATTAAAGATTGAGGAAAAAGGATGAAAAGGTAGCTGAGGGTACATGGGTTTCCCCATTGACACCTGATCACACCCTATTGGATCAGGTGGTTTGACTAACTCCCCACCCTATCCCTTGTAGAATCATGCCCACATCTCTTTCATGTTGCAGTTCCATAGCTGGTTGTGGTTTTTTATTAAATTGTACATGTACATGATATTCAAAATGCTCTGTGCTTGACTTAGCACCATAACCATAAGTATCAACCTTGATCACCTATGCACAAAACACCAGATCAATGGTAGGGCCTTGGCCCTAAGCTCCATGCCATGCTCTCAATACAATATATATATCATGTACAAATCTTAATACCATGAGGTCAAAACTAGGGTATTACAATTTCGAACTTGGAGTTTAGGAATTTTCATTGGACATAAAGATGCACCTCCTTGAGGGGATTTGCTTAGCAAGGTCCTTTCCTTAAGACTAAGGTGGTAATCCTATGCAACTTGATGCCTTAGTTTCTCCTGAAACCAGTGACAAGGTCACAATTGAAACTTCTTCAAATCTAAAACCGCTTTACTAAGGTGCGTTAGCCTAGCCCTCTTTTCTTGATGATGTATGGAGAGAAGACCTTGAACTAGGAGGCCCTAGTTTCCATTGTTGTATAGTTCCTTCTTTCAAAGAGGCTTTGATACCATGTTAGTTTTTCTTAGATATTATAAGCTTAGTTAGGATCTTTATCTGAAAGAATAACAAGTACAGTAATATGCATAAGATAGAATGGATACACAAGACACAAATATTTTCATCGGGGAAACCATAAAGGATAAAACCCCGCAAACTTCCTCGGAATAGTACAGTCACAAAGACTGTGTCATAAGATTATAAAACCAAGTAATAAGAAGTCTCCAGCAGCTATATATCTCTTATCCTTCTCTCTCTCTCTCTCTCTCTCTCTCTCTCTCTCTCTCTCTCTCTCTCTCTCTCTCTCTCATGCGAACTTGAGTGAGTGTGAGGTGTGTATAAATGAGGGACGGTGCCTCCCTATTTATAACTTTCAAGTGACTGACCTATTACATGATTGGGGTTGGCCGCTCACCATAACAAGGCTGACTTCTCCTAGACAGACTCTGAAAATACATTACATGATGTTTCACTTTGGACTATTTCCTCGACTTACAACGTAGGTTGTACCTCGGGGTTCATACATAATAATGACTTCCCGGAAGGAGGTAAACACGTCTTCTATGGGGGTAAAACAACATACAATGATAATATACATCAGAATATTTTCTGAAGTTAGAAATACATCAACACCCCATTAATCCAAACTTGGACAACTTGGGACCTAGAAACTAAGACCAAAGGTCACCCATACAATCTAATGCAAAAATAATTTCTTAATGAACCGAAGAAATGGGGAAAACCTCATGGGAAACCCCCCCACCACTCAAAATGACCAGAAAAACCAAGAACAATAACTGAATCAAACATTTACACCAAGAAGAGATATGACATAGACAAATCTATTTTCAATGAAACATTTGGTTAATATGTTTGCAATCTTCTCCATTGTAGGGAAATAATGTATAATGATATCCTTACTATGCACTAGTTACCGGATGTAGTGCATGTGGACTTCAATGTGTTCGATCAGATGCTTCTATACTAGATCATTGGAGATATTGCTTGCACTTTGATTATCACAAAATAGGTATATTGAAGGAGAAGTGTGAATTCCAAACTCTGTCAAAATCCCATGTAGCCAAACATCCTAAATAGATGCATTCACAGCCCCCTGATACTCTGCTTTAGCTGAAGAGAGAGAAAGAGTTTCTTTCTTCTTTCTTGACCAGGAGATTAGTCTAGATCCTAACATGAACACAAATATTGATATAGATTTCATGTCAATACTATAACCATCCCAATCTGAATCAGTAAAACCAATCAGGTTTATCTAAGCACTAGTATAATAGTGGATCCCAAACTCTCTCATACCTTGCACATAATGCAAGATGCACTTTGTTTCTTTCCAATGCATCTTGTGTGGCTCTTGCATGAATCTAGAAACAACACTCACATCATAAGATAAATCTTTCCTTGAATGGGTGAGGTACAATAGGTCATCAATGAGATATTTGTAGAGTGTACTATCAACCAATTGTGTGGAACCAGCGTCTTCCAACCTGATGCTAGATAAGAAGGGGAAGGGTGTTTCTTTACAATCTCTGATGTGGAATCTTTTAAGAAAATATCCTATGTATCTGGAATGTATAATTATGGTCCCCAAATCTCTTTTATTCACTTCAAGGCCAATAAAGTTCCTCAGTATCCCAATATCAGGCATGTAGAATTCCTTGCTCAAAGCTGACTTGATATCCCTCAATCTAGCAACTGAGCCATGAGTAATGATCAATTCATCCAAATATAGAACAGTCAATAGTAGAAAACCTCCCTTCTGTTTTATGTATACATTGCAGTCAGAATTGCACCTCTCGAATTTATGTGACACTAGGAAGAAATACATATTAGCATACCATTCCCTTGGGGATTTCTTGATCCCATACAGAGATTTCCTTAGTTTTCAAACCAAGGATGAATATTCAGTGTACCCCTCAGGTTGTTGAATGTAGATCTCCTCTTCTAGGTCACCACGGAGGAAGGCACTCTTCACAACCATGTGATGACATTTCATTCCTTGTAATAAGACAAATGATGCAACCAACATAGACAAATGATGCAACCAACATAGATATGTTTTTTTGCAAAGATTTGGATTGATTGCATGGATTGCATAGGATAATTAATTTGGACCGAGATAGTAAATTAATGGGACATTATGGAATAAATATTTGACTACTAAATTGTTGTTTAGTTATGAGTATTATCCATAGATAGATGGCTAGAAAGAGATTATGAACAAAATCCTTGGAAACCTGTCATTATAAGAAGAACACCTTCTAGAAGAGGTTGTAGCAGAACCTCCCCAAAAAAACACTTCCCTTCTTTATTTATAGAATATGTTTCTAGCATAAGAAGGTGGGTGAATATTTTAGCAGATATTTTTTATCGATCTAACTAAACCATTATGGCGCACTAGATCTTCACATGATTTAGGCACAACGATGGTTTTTTTGTTAATGGCACACCGATTATCTTCATTGTTTTAGGATCATTGGTTCTTTATGAGCCAAGTGCACTAGCATTATTTTATCCCCAAAAAATATCAGTGCTCCACTTTTTAGATGTTGCATTAGTTCTCCTATTTAGATAAGGTGCACCAGTTTCAATGCTCCTTGTTGATGAAGGCACATCGATGTCAATGCTCCTCTTTGGCAAAAGGTGCACCAGTGATATTTTAATATGTGGTTGCACCAATTCTCCATGACCCACATGCACCAATATTCTTTTGTCAAAAAAAAATGGTGCCCCACTTTTGAAATCACACACTGTTGCTCCTCTTTGGTGAAGTCACACCATTGTCGATGCTCCTCTTTGGTGAAGGTGCGTTAGTGTAAATGATCCTCTTTGGTAAATTCACATCGATGATCCTTTTATAGTCAAGGTGCACCGAAGCTTCTGATAATCAAAATCACCAAACAATAAGCCATTTTATTAACTTATTGAAGAAAAAAAGGGACTATTTAAATGTTTTAAACAAGCAGGAAACATGTATTAAAAAGAGGAAAAAACTAGAGTTTGCTTCATTTCTTAATTTCATATGGTTCTACCATAGAGAAGATAAAGAGGAAGAGGAAGAGAAATAATATTGTACCAAGAAACAATATTTTCCCTCTTCATTATTGCATTTCTTCCTATTATCTATTTTATTTTGCTAGTTTGCATTTCTCACTATTTTTCCTAATTTCGTATTTGGTTTTGTTCTTTATTTCGATTGGTTTGAGGGGTTTTCCTTTATTTTGTAGGTTAATGGTGGATTTGTTTCAAGGTTTTACATCAAAATGTACAGGTTTTCCCTGCTTATTGAAAGAAACAATTTTTTTTAAACATGTAAATGAAGCAAGAAAATTACGTCTTAAGAAGAGGGAAAAAATAGGGTTTGTTTCATTTCTTCATTTCACATGGTTCTACCAAGGTATTTTTGAAGGATTATAATAGTATAATTAAGTATAGTATTCCAGGAAATTTTTTTACGTTGAAACACACACACACACACACAAACATATAATATATGTGTGTGTGTGTGTGTGTGTGTAGGCAAATATTAAATATGAAACCTATAATTTACTATCAAAAGTTGTAAATTTTGGCGAATATGAAATATGAAACCTATAATTTACTATCAAAACTTGTAAATTTTGGTGAATATTATGACAAAAAAACATGTTTTATGTAAATATAGGCGATATTAGAGACTAAAAATGACCAAATAACGAATTTGTTTTTTGATAAAATCTGAAAAAAAACTAGCCAAATGGATAAATTTTGACCCTAAAAAATTCCCTGGGTTCTACATGAGACAACAGGAAGAGGAAGAGTATTGAAGCCAAGAAACCATATTTTTCTATTCATTGTTTGAATTCTTCCTTTTATCTATTTTATTTTTATTAATTTGCATTTCTCACTATCATTCCTAATTTCGTATATGATTTTGTTGTTCATTTTTTTGGTTTGAGGGGTTTTCCTCTATTTTGTGGGTTAATGGTGGATTTATTTAAGTTTTTTCTTCAAAATATATGGATATAAATTTAGGAGCAAGTTAATAAAAAAAATGATATTTTTTGTGCAACATGGGTGCATATCCATAAGGGTTTTCACCTCCTTTTATTTTGCAAGTTAAAATTGTTTCTATATGTGCAAAAACCTATTTTATGTTAAAGTCATTCTATTTTATGTTCGCGGTGCTTCTATTATGTGGTAGTGCATCGGTGCTTCTCTTTTATGAAGGTGCACTGGTGATTCTCTTTTGTTAAGGCACACCGTTTTTTCTCTTTGGCAAATGGCATCGATGCTACTCTTTGGTGAACGCACACTGGTGTTCTTTTTTGTATAAGTGCATCAGTAGTAATATTTTAAGTTGCCAGCACACCAATGCTCTTATTTGGTCTAAGAGCATTGATTCTCCATTTTAGGCATATTATCTCTAGTGGATGAGTTGTTTTTGAGAGTTCTCATAAAATAATTTTCATTTAACAATTGAGTGTTTTGTAATTACAAGAGATCCACTCATTAAGTGGTAAATGGATTGGTTTGACACTCGCCATGGTTTTGTATGGGTGGTTTCATCACCATTACTATAAACGGTAATGCTTAACATTTCAATATTAATTATTGTACATTTTTTAAATATTATTTTACCTTTATTGATAATGTCTCATTTCATATCCTTTTAACTATACTTTTTTATTTCAAACAATCAAAATTATAACTTTGTTTAGCATTTGACTAGTATTTGTAACTTTGCTTCTTTTGCATAATAAAATGCCTTGAGTATCTATTTGGATGGTCATGGAGTGTTTATGTTTTGAGGGTGTAACCCCATGAAAACATCAGTGTGTTTATCTGTGATTTGTTTGTGTGAGCGGATACTCTAGATGTTTGTTCTTTTGGAAGTATCTTGTATACTCGAACATGGTATCAGAGCATAGGTATCATGTTTAATTCCTGCAAGATACGCTGAAGGGGGGTGTTGGAGTATCAGTATAACCGCATGGTATAATCGGCACGCCTCTGGCAATATAAAAAAGTAGACTAACTGCTACTCCCAATAATTGGTCCTTGTGCTTGGTTTCATATGTTCAACAAAATATGCATGTTTTGGTGTAACAGTGAACCTTACAGGTGCAAAACGAGAGAATCAAATTACTTTCAAGGAAGTTCCACCCAATACGGATCCTTCCATAGAAACCCTGACAAAGAAAAAATACAATGAATCACCCAAACAAGATGGGAAGAAACATAATGCATCCCCCTTTCAAAAGAAAAGTGAAGCACCACTAGACTTGAATCCTATCAAGAAAGAAGTTTTATCTTGGCTTAATGAGCAACACGAGATGCATAATTGGGAAAATCAAGTACAAGAAGAGGATTCATCCAAATAAATTTAGTCTGATCCTTTAGAGAAATCACAAAACGGGGCTTGGACGAAAAAACAAAAAAGAAGAGAACTACCCTAGCTACACAATCAATGAAGACAAGAAGTCATACATATTATCCAAGTTAGTCATGTATGATTTTTTCATTCTATTATGTGGTGAATATGTAAGAATCTACTCTTTTGTTCAAACTTTTGAAATAAAGGGCATCATTAGGAAGAAATATTTGGTTGATCTCCTCCACGGATCCTATAGGGAGGAGGAAAGCCTTAAAAGTGAGGAAAGAATATTATGACTTATATTGATGTAACTATTGTCTATCTCATCTACATCCCCCTTCTTTATCAATACAAATCTAACCAGTTTTGTTAAATAAAATAAAAAAAACTGTGTTTCTTTCATTATATTACTATATTTGATTTAACCTTTAACAATATTATTTATTCCACCCATGAGCTTTTTTTGAGTAATAATAGTATCTTATTTTGCATTATTCCTTCATATTTAATTCCCTTTATCTTTTTAGGAAAATGTATTAATTGATAATACAGTTCTTTTATAAATTGTTTCCTTTCTTTTATTTTCCAAAATATATTTTTAGGTTTTTATTCATCCTTTAGGGATTCTTTAGGGTTTCTTATCCTTTATTTAAGTTGACTTTGTTTTAGAGTTTGTGGGTTTGTGTTTTTCTATTTATTCTTTCCTCTGAGATTAGAAATTCCCCATCTCTCTTTCTCATTTTATAATGATGGACCACAGTACAGTGATCTGAAACGTCAAATTGAATAAATTATTGTGATGGATCTGAAAGGCTATCTTCATCAAGAATGTTGCTTGTTTTCTTTGTAATCAAAATAATTTTTCTATTGTTTTCCCTTTGAAGGCACATATGGAAGACTTGGAAGAAATCCAAGTGCAACCAACAAATATGGTGAATCCAACAACCTTGGGAATATCCCAAGTACAAGAGACTCCAAAGGTATCACTAGTACAAAATGAGAAATTAGTGACTAAAACAATAACTTAAATTCGGATATAAACGACTATTTTTTACTCGATGACTAATAGCAGTTAATTTCCACTATCTTATATCTTGACTAACTTAGTCGTATTTAACATAATCATTAATTGGATGACTTATTAGTCATTGATTTAGCCATTACTATAGTCATTGATGTAGTCATTGATGTAGTCATTTATTTAGTCATTAATTGCCACAATTAATGATCAAATATATGACTAAATAAATTACTAGATGATAAATCAAGGTAACCTATTAATGACTAAGCTAAATACGACTAAACGTTAGTCGCGTTATAAGATATTGGAAATTAGCTACTAATAGTAGTGTATATGCGAATTTTAGTCATTTTCTTAGTCACAAATTTATGACAGGGAACGGAGGAATCAAACCACCAACCTCCTTCCTATAAGGCAGGTGCTCTTCCATTGAGATAGCACGTTTTAAGAATTGAGGTATATGGCAACAATTAATTTTACACTTTAATAGAGAGATCAAGAACCATCTTGAAATTTCTACTTGTGACCTATAGAATCAACCTAGTTTTCTTATAATTAAGGTAACTCCACATCTGGTGGATTGATAATTGAAATTCAATAAAATGGTTTGAAAACTTACAGTTGAATGTCAATGTGTTTCAATATTGAATACATACAGGCTCTTAATGAATGTGTGTCAATGTGTGTCAAAGAAACTGGTTAAGAGCATCAACTGCTCCTTTTCACTCTTTGTGGCCTTTTCTAAATGCCAAGTTAAAATTTATGGTAGATATCAACATCTTAGTACAATGATGATATATAATTAGAAGATCTAAAAATTTGCACACTTAAATCACTCTAGGAAGTATATTCAGTCTTTCTACCTAAGAAGATTCCCCTTACTCCACTCAAATGAAAATTCCTTTGCTACTAAAATTTTACCTAATAAGGCTATTGGTTGCTTAAGATGACCCTCACTTGACAACCCAATTATATATGTTATATCTATGCACAAGCCTATTAATACACTATTCCCATTCCTAATAAGAAGAACATTACATAAAGGATAAACCTATTATGATTTATTGCAACTAAACTATATGAAGTCTAAGGCAAGGATGAAGCATATTGTATGTTCTTATCTGAGAAGATTGCCTTTTTTCTCATTATATACAGATAAGAATCACTTGAGTTATTTAATGCAAGTTCTTCAATGTTAGACTTGTAGTTGTACATGACCAGGCATATGGTTGTATGTGTAGAAACCTATCAATACTCTAGAAGCAATATCATGAAAGAGATATGCCAGAATGTATAAGACTTCTAAGTCCCCCTTCCTGCAAGTATTATAATGAAAAAATTTATGCCTAGCAATAGAAAAAGAAATATATCATCCTAAATGTATGGTTGCAAGTGAACTACATGAATTATGGGGGAATTATCAGTTTTTAATTTATTTCTACAATATTAAGTATCCTTGTCTCATGAATGCAACATAAAGGCATAAAAATGAAAGAGATTAATAATATATCACCAATAATGTGCTCTTGAATGAAGACAAACTGCTTAGTGGATGTGTGTGAGATATTTATTAAAAGCGCCAACCATATCTGTACTCTTGGTCCTCTCTAAGGCATCAGGAGTTCCAAGGACTTGCCAAAAACTGAGAGTCTTGTCTCCTATATTCAATGCAATAGAGTACCCATCTGGACTCATAAATACAAAACAAAGGAAATACGGTCAGCATAAAAACAAATACAATCAACATAGAAATCATTTAGCCATAGATCTATAGGATGAATACCTCTGCCAGATGTAGTACATATCTAGAAGTGTGATCAGTAAGCTCTGTAATCTTAACCATCGATTGATATTTCCATAAGGTCAGTTGGTTCTGGATAAATCCATCTGAACTCAATATCTCACGCTCATTCTTATTCCATAATAATGAGCAAACTTGAGAGTGAGTGTCAACTGTATTTAGGAAGGATATTGTATGAGTATTCCAAACCTTAATGAAGCAATTTCGATACCTCCACCAAATGCCAAAATATTGCTCCGTAAAGGACACCATGCTTTACTGCAGCACAATGTTCATTTATCTAGTGAAGATATGGAGACGGAGTCGCATGATTAGATGAAGACATGCACTTGTCCCACACATGAAGTAGATTGTCATTTTCCCCATTTACAAGTTGTTGGATAGACATAGACCGTTTCAAACCAAACATTTCATGCTCATATCCTCTGTATTTTTGAACAATGGAATCGCAGATACGAACATTATGATTTAATATTAAACCATCAAGGCCACTAGTTTTAAGAATATTACCATTCCAAGAAAGCACACCCACATGGGCATGGTGACCTTCCAAGGCTCTTAATTGTGTTCAATGAAAAATATTAACAAGTCAATGAGAATGAATATAGAGAAACCAAAAAAAAAATTGAAAACATGAAAGTAGTAATTTACTTAACCTGTCTACTAGATGTAGAGTCCCATAGTTGTACAATGGAATTAGTCAAGCACATGCAATAAAATTATAAATGGATAAAGAGAAGAAAACATTGTGGTTTAGACCTTCCTTATACTTAGATATATATTATGATCAAACTTTTTCTCTTAGGAGACAATTCAATAATGAAACAATGGGAATATCTGAGAGAGAGAGAGAGGTAGGTAGATGTAGGGAAGAGTTACACAAATACAGACCTCAAGGTATTAATCAAAATAGTATATCAATGAGGATGAACTTTACATCCCATTGTTGCAATAAATGACAGTATTTTATGATAGGCATACATCAAACAAATATCATCTCCTTTCAAATGTGTAGAGGCAACCTTAACGCATACTCTAGCATGTCCCTATGACTTTGGCCCACTTCCATAAATAGTAGCAACCTCAAGGAGGATGAAAAAAAGCAGAAACACTCTCTAAATTTTAAACAGACTTGGCTAGCTACAGCAAGCTAAACAAGAACCACAACAGCACTAGTAAAGGTCATGGTAGAAACCAAAAACAACACACTCACATAAAAGACCTCAGAACAATCAGCAGACCATAGATCAAGACAAGGCATCTCAAGGAATAATCATGGTTCAATCCATCAAACTCAGCAAAGGTCACAACCCATTTTAGTAGCCCAAAAAATGTCATGTCTTAGTCTAGACAACTCACAAAGGTCACGGCTCTGTCCAAACATCCCACAAAGGTCATGGTTTTGTACAAACAACCCATAGAGATCATGTTTCTATCCTATCAGAGGTCACAGCTCAGTCCAAGGAATCCCACAAGGTCACGTCTCGATACTAGAAACCTCAAAGGTTGTCATAGTTCAACATAACAGGATCAATTAAGAACATGGTCTACCCTAGCAGGCTTCCAACAAGCTCTGACATAGCTTGGCACTTTCAAACATGATGAACACAGTCATATTAGCCATATACAGGGTGAAGAAAATCATGACAACACTTAGCAAGCTGAGAGGAAGGTTACAATAGCCTTAGAAAGATGAGAGAAAGGTGATGACAGCTCATCAACATTAGCAAAACCCTGGATGTCAAGCCAAGGAGTAGCAACAAACTATTCCAAGAATACCATTGGTGCCAAATATTTTGCATTAGCTGGAGGCGAGATGGTTTTGGTGGGTTTTGAGGGGCAAGTAGTTGTGAATTGGGTCTGGAGGCATTTTTGGCCATTTATTAGGCCACCATTGTTGTCCGTTGAGGAAATTGTGATGCTTATTCACAAGTGTTGAGGGTTTAGAATTATGGTATTTAATTACAACTGTTTCCATGGATAAAAGAGTGTTGGATAGAACCTGGAGGCTCTTGAATAGGTGGTCCATGAATTCTACAGCTCTAGTTTCAAAATCTCCTTCTTCCCTTACAAAATCGCAGGTAATTTTCTTGGTCTTCTGTGAAATTTTATCTTTTGCATGTTAATATTAGTTATAATCATAAAACTTGATTTGTGAATGTTCAAAACTGTCCAGAACCCTGCATCTGGATTTTAATTATGAATGTCCAAACCTACACATTTGTGTTATGGCCTAAGGACCAACAAGGTTCAACACAAGGTTCAACACAATATCAAAGATCAATAAGAGTGGTCATAACAAAGTGGGAATACAACCCTTTCAGCCACAATACCAAGGTGTACCATCAAGGTGGGGAAATAACTCTTTTACCCACAAGACCAAGGTGTACAATCCAGGTGGGGAAACAACCATTTTACCCACAAGGCCAAGGCTCAAACCTTTATATCTCTCTCAAGGTATATAATCCATAGGTGTTACGTACAATAACTATAATTTGTATCATCACTGTATAAGGAAGGTCCAAACTGGATAATAGTATTTTTAGATGTGTTGGTTGGGTCCTTTCCAAGCTATAAACTATTGAAATTTGTGTTAGGTTAGGGTTTGGAGTAGAAAAATTTTAAAATTTGTACTTCAATGCATAAATTTCTAAATCAATACTAAAAACAAAAATAGTACTGTTGTGACAATGCAAGATAAAGTTTAAACATAATTTTCATTTCTTTCAACTTAACACTCCCAAAGGTCCATGTGTTAAAGTTGACGCATCTAAGGACAATAAATAACAACAGTTGTAATAAATTAATGAAAACAACGTGGTTTAGACCTTCCTTATACTCTGAAAACAATGTGGTAGGACCTTTTAATACCTTCCCAAACCCAACCAGGACATCATAGCTGACGTAAGGTTTGTATCGTGTTGTATGATACAATTAATGACAAAATATCTTTTACCTTATAGTATTTAAAACTTTCATCATCTATAACATTCTACAACATATTAGTAACAAATTCAACTATTCTACAAGATTTTCAAAAAATGGTTTTATGTATTTGATAATGTTATAAAAACATTCAATATAGAAATAAGCCTAAGCAAGGAAAACCCATTTTGTGGAAATTGAACCCAATGATAGATTAATTTTACTCACAACAATTAACAATTGATCATGCAAAATCACTCACAAAATAGACTGAAATTGGAGCTGAACACTAAACTGTATTGAATAAGTGTACAATAGCCAACCCTGTAACATAATAGGTTGCTATATTAAATAATTACATCATGGATTCGAATGCATGAGGAGCAATTCGAATCTAGCATAAAGCAGGCTTACTAAAAATAAGCAAATCCCCCATAGGTGTAAAACGCTGATCCCAAATCTGTCATGGAGCTCACGAATTAGCAAAAAGGATTAGGCAAGCTAAAGAGTGATGGAATGAAAACTCATAAATGCTTTTCCAAGGAGAAAAGAGTGGAGGATGTAGAGGACAAAAAACTAGTTCACCTCACCTAGTCAAACTTTCCCAATTGCCTTAAAACACTGAAAAAGCAGGCAATAAAGCAGGAAAAGCAGAAGGGCGCCTAGGAGGCCAGGAATAAAGTAGAATTGATTCCTTTAGGTTTCCCAAGTGCTACATGGGTCAAATTAGGCAAATTGGACCACTATGGATAGGTAATTGACAACTTGCATAAGGTGGGACACATGAACTAGGCAAATAAGACAAAAATAATTAAATTAATGTCTAAGGTGGTAAACTATGGGTTGATTATTCTAACACCCCCCCTTAAGCCTGACTTATGAGTAATATATAAGAAAAATATAGGGCCTAGAAACAAGGCTTAGTCACCATTTTACATACTGCATGTCCATACAACCAAGGAAAGAGGCAAAAACCACATGGGAAAATCCTCCCTTAAACATGGACTGTAAAACAAAATTTGGAAATATTGTCTTCACTCATGCTTCACAGCATGATCATAAATCCCCAGCAGTGATTTTATATTGCTGAAGGTCTTCTCAAAAAATTCTTTGGTGAAGATATCAGCTACTTGTTCTGAAGATGAACAGAAGAGTAGGTGAATGGTGCCATCATGCACAAGCTCTCTGATGTAGTGCATATGGATCTCATTGTGTTTGGTTCTTTGCTTCTAAACTGGATCTTTGCAGATTCAAATGGTACTCTGGTTATCACAGTAGATGGTAGTTGAGTACTCTGATTTGAAGCCACACTCTCCAAGTAATCCCTGCAACCATAAACATTGAGTTGCTGCATTAACAACTCTTCTGTACTCTGCTTCTGTAGATGAGAGTGCAATGGCACTCTGTTTCTTCCTTGACCAGCTGATTGGCCCTTCTACAAGCATGAACACATATCCTGATGTGGACTTTCTGTCTGTGCTATCACCTGCCCAATCGCTGTCAGTAAATCCAATCAAATCAAGATCAGATTTTGCTTTGTAGAAGATCCCATGTGTCCTTGTTCCCTGAACAAAGTTAAGGATCCTTTTGGCTGCTTTCCAATGGATCTCATCAGGCTGATCCATGTATCTATATGCCACACTTACTTCATAAGAAATATCAGGTCTAGTATGTGTCAGAGACAACAAACATCCAATCAATTGCCTATACAGTGTATTGTTTACCATAGGTGAAGAATCAGCTTCTTCCAGCTTCACTCCTGAAAGGAAAG
>LPNX010185010.1:117586-128316 GCA_001517045.1 Pseudotsuga menziesii
GTAATATATGCCATGAACCTATGAGTATCCCTTGGCTACCAATATGTCCTTGTACTTCAGTGGTGAACCATCAGCAGCAAATTTGGTCTTGTAGACCCACTTACAGTGTACTAGCTTCCTCCCTGCGGGAAGATCCACTAGCTCCCATGTGTTGCTCTTCTGGAGTGAGCTGAACTCTTCCTTCATGGAAGCTTGCCATATTGGATCTCCTGCTACTTATTCATATGTTTGAGGATCAGATTCCACCATCAAATAGCATTTTTCAGCAAACATAGGATCCTTCATGCACAGACCACTCTCAAATTGAGATCTAGTCCTCCTTGGGTCATTGGGATCCCCAGCTAGCTCTCCTGCTGCATGTAGTGTCTTGGATGCCCATTTTGGCCTTGTAGGGATTTTAGGGTCTGCAATAAAATCATATCTATCAGACATATCAGAATCAGCATGTTCAACAAACTATTCACTTACTTTCAGAGGTTCAAGTGGTGAAGAGGCTTCTCCAACTTCCACTGCTGCAAGGGGTTCTTCTTGAAATTGAACACACCTTTCGATGAAGGATTTGTTTGTGATCAAATTTATCAGTTTGTACCCTTTTGAATCTTTAGAGTACCCAACAAAAAGGAACCCTTGGCTTTGGGGCTGCAAAGCCTTTCTCTTTTCTGTTGGAATTCTAGCCCAAGCCCTTGAAACAAAAATCCTGAAATGGGTCACATCTGGCTTGTGCCCACTCCATGCTTCGAAAGGAGTCATACCATCAAGATTTTTATGAGGCACCCTATTCTGAATATAGTCTGCACGGTTGATAGCTTCGGCCCAGTACTTTGGTGGAAAATTTTTGGCCTCCATCATGCATGTTGCCATCTCCTTCAGTGATATGTTCTTCCTCTCAGCAACACCATTCTGCTGTGGTGTGTAAGGGATAGAATGCTGCATCTGAATACCTGCATCTGCACAATAATTAATAAACTTAGACTTGACATACTCACCACCATTGTCAGATCTGAGGACCTTGAGTTTCCTCCCATACTGGTTTTCAACCAAAGCCTTAAAGACTTTGAAGAGGCCAAAAACTTCAGACTTGTGTTTCAGGAAGTAAACCCAGCAATACCTGGAAAAGTCATCTATGAAAGTCAATGCATATTTGGCCTGACTCATGGACATATGAGGGAATGGGCCAGCAACATCACTGTGGATCAGCTCGAGGGGTGCAGAGGTTCTCTCATGACTAGCTCTCTCAAATTTATGCTCTGGGTGTTTTCCTAGGATACAACCTTGGCAGACTCCTTTGGAAAATTTTATCCTGGGCAACCCTATGACCATCTCTTTTTCACTAAGATCAGAAATATATTTGTAATTTAGGTGGCCAAATCTTTCATGCCAAATCTTGCTAGCCTCATTAGCATGAATCAGAAGAGCAGAGGGGTTTGAGTAGGGTAGGAAGTGTGAGAACATGTATACCTTTTGAGCATGATTTGCAACTCCTTTTGCAATGACTTTACCACTTGAGATCTCTATGATCTCAACTTCATCAGGGGAGAATATGACTTTCTTTGGAGACCCAGTGTGAGTCATCTGGTACACTAACAAGAGGTTGGAGGCAAGACCAGGCACATACAAGACATTGCTGAATTGACCATGATCAAGATCAATCCTCCCTTTGCCCAAACTTTTAGTGAGAGAGTCATCTCCCAGTACTATAGGTGGTCCCTTTGACATGTCAAGTGAGGAGAAGGCCTCCTTGGTCGAAACCATGTGTCTTGAAGCTCCAGAATCAATGATAAAACTGGGTGAGCTTGATGTGCCAGCAACCAATGCATGAACTCTCTCTCTATTATCTGAACTTGATCCTCCTCTCTTCTTTGAGCTATCTGGAAGGGAGATGCCATTATTCTCCAGGATTTGGGTCAGCATGTCTATTTGCTTCTTCATGCAAGAGCTTTTAGTGTGATTTCCCTTATTGCAGTATGCGCACTTGCTCATTTCTCCTTTGTTTTTCTTCTTCTGGTAGTTCTTCTTGGAACCTTGTGGCTCCTCCGGAGACTGTTTCTTGTCTCTCTTTTTCTCATGTGGCTTTTTAGCTTTCTTTTTTCTTTTTGAATCCACCTTCGAATCTCCAGCAATCAGAGCTTGATCTTTGGATGGTTTGATGGTGCCCATCATCACCAGCTTGTCGTGTTCTTGTGTGAGAGATTCCATGAAATCTGCAAGGCTAGGCATCTTCCAGGTTCGAGCTATCAGTTTTGTGGCATAGAAGGTTGAAACAAACACTGAATAGTCAAGGCCAAGATTTGAGAGAATGGCCAAGACCAGCTGATCATCCTTCTTTTCGATCCCACACTGTTTCAGCTGCAAAACAAGTGCTTTGAACTTGGATAAATAGAGTTGCAGGGATTCAAAGCTATTTGGACTCAGGGAGATTAGTTCATTCTTGATTTAATGTCCCCTCATCTCATCTATCTTTCCAAAACGATCAGTGATCTTCTCCCATACTTCATTTGGTGATGTCAATCCATCAAGATGGAAAAGGAGGTCTCTGGAAATACTCAGACACAAGAGACCATAGGCCTCATCCCTCCTGTTGTGCCATTTTATCTTCTCTACAGCTGCATTGGACTCTACTTCTATTGCCATAGTCACCCTGTAGAGGCCTTTTGCTCTCAACAGTATCTCCATCTCTGCTTTCCATTCAAATAAATTGAAGGGAGTCAAGATGATCTTCTGAGATTGATCCATAGCTAAGAAATTGTCTCGGCTGTCAGTAGAAGGCTCCCAGTCACTAATGTCGAACCTGCAAAACAATTTTGAAGGAGATAAATAGATCTACAATGGCTTTTATACCATGTGGAAATTGAACCCAGTGATAGATTAATTTTACTCACAACAATTAACAATTGATCATGCAAAATCACTCACAAAAGAGACTGAAATTGGAGCTGAACACTAAACTGTATTGAATAAGTGTACAATAGCCAACCCTGTAACATAATAGGTTTATGTATTAAATTATTACATCAGGGATTCGAATGCATGAGGAGCAATTCGAATCTAGCATAAAGCAGGCTTACTAAAAATAAGCAAATCCCCCATAGGTGTAAAAAGTTGATCCCAAATCTGTCATGGAGCTCACAAATTAGCAAAAAGGCTTAGGAAAGATAAATAGTGATGGAATGAAAACTCATACATGCTTTTCCAAGGAGAAAAGAGTGGAGGATGTAGAGGACAAAAAACTAGTTCACCTCACCTAGTCAAACTTTCCCAATTGCCTTAAAACACTGAAAAAGCAGGCAATAAAGCAGAAAAAGCAGAAAGGCGCCTAGGAGGCCAGGAATAAAGTAGAATTGATTCCTTGAGGTTTCCCAAGCGCTACATGGGTCAAATTAGGCAAGTTGGACCACTATGGATAGGTAATTGACAACTTGCATAAGGTGGGACACATGAACTAGGCAAATAAGACAAAAATAATTAAATTAATGTCTAAGGTGGTAAACTATGGTTTGGTTATTCTAACACATTTATCCACTTGTAACTCTTTTGTGGTTGTCAAAAATAACTACACCAACATTAAAAATTACTTATTTTGATGATCTATCAACAACTAGAGCTGCAATAGACCCAATACCTCCTCCCATTTAGCTTATATAAATAAAATATCAGACTCTACAAGAATTATACCAATAACATATTTCAATTCTTTTATATCATGTTCCTTAAGTTATAGATTCCCCCCAATATCTCCAACTCTAAACAAAGAAATTGTTATTGCCTGATAAGGATGATATTCAAACAAATTTTGCATCATTCAAGCATACAAAATAATGATTACCAAGTTACTATAGATCCATAATGGATTACCTTTTTCTTCTCATCTATTTAAAATAAACCAAGTCAAACTACAAGAAATTTATGAGACCATCACACGCATGCAAATGGCTCAACTACAACTTTAGATAAGTTATAACAACATATAATAAGAATCGAGTACCCTCTCTAGTTCACTAGAAGCAAAAAAATAGCTTGAATAAATGTCTACATGAACAACAAAGGAAGTGGTGTCTATTCAACCTATTCAAATAGAAAATACTTGGAAGAATTTTATTCTTGCACATGCAATACAATTATAGATGGACAAGAAGAAGAAGAAAATTGAATATAATGGTGATTCATGTATGACTATATGGGTTAAGGATGGCATATTCAGGTTGTCCTTTGGTGAACAAACTCTTTGCTTAAAGCATGTAGAACACACATCTATAACATGTGAGTAAGTACACAAATTAGGGTTTGGAGCAAGAAAATTAAAAATTGTGTATTTCAATGCATAAATTTTTAATACAATACCAAAGACAAAAATAGTACAATTGTGACATTGCAAGATAAAGTAAAAACATAATTTTCATTTCTTTCAACTTAACACTCCCAAAAGTCCCTATGTTAAAGTTGAAGCATTCAATGACAATAACTAATAGCAGTAGTAATAAATTATTGAACAAGTTAAACTAACATCCATAAAGGAGAAAACCAATGTGGTTTACAAATTCCTTTATATACTCGGATATATATTATGATCAGACTTTGTCTCTTAGGAGACAAGTCACTAATGAAACAATGGAAATACCTAAGAGAGACAGAGAGTTAGCTAGTTGTAGGTCAGAGTTAGACAAATACATACCTCAAGGTATTAATTGAAATAGTCTAGAGATGAGGATGAACTTTCAATCCCATTGTTGCAATAAATTATAGTCTTTTAGTATATTCATACATCAAGCAAATAGAAGCTCATTTCAAATGTGTAGAGGAATCCTTAACCCACACTTTAGCATGTCCATTAGACTGTGGCACACTTCCATACATAGTAGCATCCTCAAGGAGGATGAAAAGGAGCACATAATAGTAAAGGTAGGTCATCATGACAAGAGGGTCAAGGTACCACACTAGGAGAGGGAGTCGTTGGCATAAGGACCAACAAGGTTCAACACAAGATCATAGGTCAACAAGAGTGGTCATAACAAAGTGGGAATAGAACTCTTTAACCCACAATATCAAGGTGTACCATCAATGTGTGGAAATAAACCTTTTACCCATGACACCAAGGTGTACAATCAAGGTGGGGAATCAACCCTTTTACCCACAATACCAAGTGTCAAAATTTTATCTATTAGAATTTGAATGCCATTTAGATCTTAAAGCAGAGAGTTCTGATAATGTTTGCAGCAATTGAATGGAGAATGAAAATACAAAGTAAGCAAAACAAACCACACAGGAAACGGACAAGTATTGCTCAGAAATTTACAGTATATTCATCATAATAATATCCGGTGTTACAATAGTTTACATAGGTAGAATTCAAATGCATGGGAAATGAATTCTAATCCTCCAAGTGGATATGATTGTATCTAACTGAATCTCTAACTCAAGGTCTCCCAATCAATATCGGAGTCCAAATAGACAACTCCCTGATGACCAATAACTCCAACAAGCAGTAATAACTAATTAACTCTGTGCAACTGAGTGTGGTAGGTAGGAAAATTGCTCCTCCCCATGCAACCATGCATTACCCATGTATTGGTAGCGCTAGCTTAGCTGACAGAGAATTAACTGATTGTAACTGAGGGCTAACTAAGACTAACTAGTACTAACAACAATTAACTGAAGTAGGTTGGCGCCGGGATTCCCAGTGGCTCCTAAAATGTAGGGATTGGTCTAGAAGGTGCCCTAACTAATGCATGCACATGCAATAAGTGGCATTTAACCTCTAGTAGTGTTCCCCGCACTTTAATGACTCGTACATGTGGTCCCATTGGGCCAAGTGGACCCAGTTGTACTAGTGGACCCAATTAATTAATTTAAGGTTCATAAGTTACGAAATAATTAATCTAATAGACATTTGAAGAAGGGAGGATTAATAATCCTAACACCCCCCCTGAATCCTAACTTGGAAAACTGTGGGAACTCGATAACAAGACCATAGGTCACCCAAATACAATCTAGAAGATAATAAAAAATGTTGCTTAATGCAACTGAGGAAACGGGGGAAAACCTCATGGGAAAAACCCCCCCTCAAAAATAAGCAGGAAAATAGAAATCTGCAAGCTATCTTTAGAAGAAAGAAGTTCCCTCCTTAGAAAAATAACTTGTTAAAAACACTGCTGCAAAAAATTGCAGCTCTATGCAACAGCATGGTCCATCAGTGGACCTCTCAATGTACTTCTGAACCAATGACTCTATTTGGTTATGCTGGATGGTGAAGTTAGGGAATGATCAAATCTCTGCTTCTGTGGGACATGTAGTTGATCATTCACCATCATCAAGTAGTACCGACCTGGAGCTTTGTTGCACCATTCTGTAGAGAGAAAATCTGTGAGGGATAATGCAGCATGCTCATTTTGATACTTGGACCTTGTTCTTCTTTTGTCTTCTGGAACTCCAGCACCACTTCCAGATGCATCAAGAAGATTTTGATCCCATATGGTTTTAGGCTTCTGATTAGGAATGGGTACTAGATCTGGATCTAGAATCTCTGGAGATTCATTCTCAATAACAGGATCATGACGTATGTGATCTTCTTCATCTGAATATGAAACCTCTAGCACGTCATCATCATTATCAAAAATAGGTAGAGAAATAGTTATACCTTCCGGTGCTGCTGGAGGAGTATCATGCAGCTGATCTTCTTCGAACTAGACACTTCTTTCAATGAAGCATCTTCTGGTAGCAACCTGTATTAGTTTGTAAGCTTTTGCATCTTCTGCATATCCCAGCAAAACGCATTCGCTGCTTTGGGATTGGAAGGCCTTCCTCTTATCAAGTGGTATCCTGGCCCAAGATTCAGAACCAAAAACTCTCAGATGAGAGACATTGGGATTATACCCATGCAGTGCTTCGAATGATGTGACCCCAACCACTGACTTGTGGGGCACCCTATTCTGCAAATATGAAGCACAGTTTACTGCTTCAACCCAAAGAGAAGGAGGTAGATGCTTGGCATGGAGAAGGCATGTTTCCATCTCTTTCAATGATCTGTTATTCCTCTTAGCCACACCATTTTGTTATGGTGTGTATGGAACTGAGTGTTCCATTCGAATCCCCTTTGATTCATAGAAATTCTAGAAATTTATTTTGACATATTCTCCTCCTCCATCGGATCTTATTGACTTGATATTCTTATTGAAACTGTTCTCAACCATAGCTTTAAAACTTTTAAAAGTCTCAAAAACTTTTGATTTTAGTTTCATGAAGTAGATCTAGCAGTACCTAGAACAATCATAAATAAGGGTCAGGAAATACCTGCAACCACTAATGAAGTTTGTGGGCATAGGTCTAGCTACATCACTATGTATCAAATCAAGTGTAGAGACAACTCTATGTTCCTTCCCAACGTCATACTTATTTTTTGGATGCTTACCTACCAATCACCTAACACATACTCCATGGAAAGTTTGGATGGAGGGAAAACCTTCAACCATGTTATCATTGTGGATCCACTTCAGATATTTGAAATTTAGATGGCCAAATCTCTCATGACAAATCTTGCTGGTGTTGTTAGCATGAGAAAATAAAGTTGTAAGAGGAGAAACATGTAATAAATGTGAAAACTCATAAGATTTGGTAGAGTGATTTGCAATACCTATCGCTACAATCTTTCCAGTGGCATTTTCCGTGATCTCAACTGAGTCTGAATCGAATGTGACCCTCTTGGGAGAGCCTGTATGATTCATCTGGTAAATAGATAACAGGTTAGCAGCAAGGGATGGCACATATAAGACATTCTTGAACTCACCATGCTTTGCTCTAACTGATCCCTTTCCTTCTGCTGGAATCTGGGAATCATATCCCATGTGAATATTAGGCCCCTTTGATAGTGAAATATTAGAGAAGGATTCTTTGGAGGAAACCATGTGGTTGGAGGCTCCGGAATCTATGATGTATGCTGAGGATGGAGAGAGAGTTGCTTTCAAAGCATGACACCTTTAGGCATCTTCTGTTGGTGCTTCTTCATCAGGCTTCATTGTTGTTAGAGGAGCAATGATGTGCTGCTTGAGAAGAGTAGACATCTCATCAAGTTGCTTCCTCATACAATGTTCTTCAAGATGGTATCCCTTTTCACAATAAGGACATAACGTTTTTTCAAATTTCTTCTTCTTAGATCCGGAGGCCCCTTCGGAAGATTTCTGATTTTGTTTAGGCTTTGAATCAGCTGCTTTTGGTTCCTTCTTCTTTTATTTCCCCTTTTTTTGCACTTTGGAAGAGTCAGTAACCAACAGAGCTTGATCTTTGGAGGTCTGGATGACTCCTATTTGAATCAATTTGTCTTGTTCCTTGATTTAGGACTCGGAAAATGAATCTAAAGAAGGAATTTTCCAATCAGGAAATATTTCTTGCTTGGAATGAAACATAGAGACATATACAGAGTACTCAGGGCCTAGTTTGCTAAGTATGGAAAGGACATTCTGCTCATCCTTCTGCTCTATCCCCCACTATATGCATTGGAGCACTATAGACTTGAATTTGGAGAATAATTGTTCAATAGTCTCGAAATTGCTGGGATGTAAAGATACCAACTAATTATCCAGAATGTCTCCCCAAATCTCATCTTGTTTGTTAAACAAGCTATAAATATTCTCCCATCCTTCTCTGGGAGTCCTCAATCCTTCTAGATGAAAGAGGAGATCTCTAGAAATATAAGCAAATAAATACCCGAATGCTTCATCACAATGGTTTAGGAACTTGTTCCACTCTATCGGCTGATGAGGCTCAACCTCCCATCCATGTATGATCTTGTGGTGGCCCTGCTTGCGCAAGGCCAGCTGCATATCAATCCTCCAATCAAGGTAATTGGAAGTTGTGAGGATCTGTGGTTCAGGAGTTTGAGAACTCATAATTGCTCTAGCTGGAAGACTGCAAATACTTCTCTCAAGCTACATAGCACTTGTTAATTTCACTGCAATAACACATTAAAACATATGAACTGTTAGAATCATTCTTTTCCTCCCGACGTGAACATGTTTTCAGGGTCCGTCACGCCCTCTCCGCTGCTCTGAATGAATCCAGAGCTAGCAAATTTTCATAGGGGACTTCTGTGGAAACCCAGCTGCTTCTGATGTTTGATGAGGAGAAACAAGCATGAAACATGCCTGAGAAGGCTCTGATACCATATTAGAATTTGAATTCCATGTAGACCTTCAAGAAGAGAGTTTTGATAATGTTTGCATCAAATGAATGGAGAATGAAAATACAAACTAAGAAAAACAAACCACACAAGAAATGGACAAGTATTGCTGAGGAATTTATAGTATATTCAATAATAATATCCGGTTTTACAATAGTTTACATAGGTAGAATTCGAATGCATGGGCAATGAATTCCAATCCTCCAAGTGGATATGACTGTATATAACTAAATCTCTAACTCAAGGTCTCCCAATCAATATCAGAGTCCAAATAGAAAACTCCTTGATGACCAATAACTCCAACAAGCAGTAACAATTAGTTAAATCAGTGAAACTTGTTAGAATAATCAAACCCATAGTATTACCCACTTAGACATTAATTCATTTATTTTTGTCTTATTTGCCTAGTCCATGAGTCCCACCATGTGCAAGTTGCTAATTGCCTATCCATAGAGGTCAAACTTGCCATATTTGACTCATGTAGCACTTGGGAAATCCTTAGGAATCAAATCTGCTTTATTCCTAGCCTCCTAGGCGCCTATCTGCTTTTTCTGCTTTATGCCCTGCTTTTTCAGTGTTTTAAGGCACATAGGAAAGCAAGACTAGGTGAGGTGAACTTGTTTGTTGCCCCTTTCATCCTCCACTCTTTCCTCCATGAAAAAGAATGTATGAGATTCCATTCCACCACTCATTAGCTTGCCCATGTGCCCTTGCCAATTCGTGAGCCTCATGACAGATTTGGGATCAGCTTTTTACACCTATGGGGGATTTGCCTATTTTGGGTAAGCCTGCTTTATGCTAGTTTTGGATGCCTCATTATGCATTCGATCTCTTGATGTATTCTATATATTCAGCAACCTATGTGATTATAGGGTTGGATATTGTACACTCAGTTAATATAATTTTGTGTCACAGCTCCATATTCAGTCTCTTTTGCTAGCAATTTTGCATGATCAATTGATAATTGTTGTGAGTGAAATTAATCTACTGCTGGTCTAAATTTCTACATGGTATCAGAGCCATTGTAGGTTGTTACTCTCCTTCAAAAATTGTTTTGCAGGTTCGATATCAAGACTGGGAGCCTTCTACAGACAGCCGGGACAGATTTTCTAAAGCTATGGATTCACAGAAAACTATCTTGACTCCCTTCAACTATTTTGAATGGAAAGCAAAGATGGAGATCTTGTTGAGAGTGAAAGGCCTCTACAGGGTGACTATGGCTACAGAAGCAGAGCCCAATGCTGCTGCAGAGAAGATAAAATGGCACAATCGGAGAGATGAGGCCTATGGCCTCCTATGTCTCAGTATTTCCCGAGACCTCCTTTTCCATCTCGATGGATTGACTTCACCGGATCAAGTATGGGAGAAGCTATCTGATCTTTTTGGAAAGACAGATGAGATGAGGGGACATCAGATCAAGAATGAGCTGATTTCTGTGAGTCCCAGTAGCTTTGAAACCCTGCATCTATATTTCTCCAAGTTCAAAGCACTAGTTTTGCAGCTGAAGCAGTGTGGTATCGAAAAGAAAGATGATCAGCTCGTATTGGCCATCCTCTCAAAGCTA
>LPNX010185022.1:0-60435 GCA_001517045.1 Pseudotsuga menziesii
AATGTCCCGCTTTGGAGGAAGCCCTGGAATCTCATCAGGAAACACATCCCTGAATTCCTGTAACACTTGATAGTCCTCCAACCTGGGAGTTTCATCTCTCGTTTCCTCCAAAATTTGAGCTGCATACAACTGGCAACCCTTCCTACAGAACTTCTTCAACTACATTGCTGAAACCTGCCTCACTGAAATCACCTTTGGAATACCCTTCACAACTACGGGGTTCCCTTCTTCATTCATGCATTCAAAAGTCTTATTGTAACAATCAAGCTTCACCTTATGAGCTTCTAACCAATCCATCCCAATGAGAACATCATAGGAACCAAGCGGTAGAACATTCAGATCTACACAAGTGACCAATCCATTCATGACCAATGGACACTTCTCTACCACTTCACTGACCTTCCTCTTAGTTCCAGTGGCTAACTGAACTAACCAAGACTTCCTATGCTTTACTTTCTTAAAAGCACACATATCCACTACTCTAGGAGTAATGTAACTGTGAGTAGAACCAGGGTCAATCAAAATAGAAACAGATTGCTCAGCAATCTTACCTGCTACTTCAACCACAGCTGACTGGTGATCTGCCTGACGGTCCTCCAGTGCTGCATAAATCCTAGGAACTACCCTTGCTACTTGACCCACTATTTCTGCTTCTTGAACATTATAAGCTGGCCTTGCACTCTCATTCTCAAGCGGACAATTCCTGCGCATGTGGGGTCCTCCACATTTACAACATTGAAGCGGCCCTCTATTCTGTTGTGGATCTTTAGGCTTTTCTCCGGTCGCTCCAACTGGCTTACTCGCAGCTTGGGACGGCTGCTTTTGCTGATTCCTGAAGCTAGAAGGTTTGAAACCTTTCTTTCTCTGGTCATACTTCTCGTTCTTCTTGTCCTTCCATGACTTATGGTAATCTGGCTTACCTTTGCTTTGCTCATAGCAATACTTAGCCTTCCTTATTGCTTCCTCAAGAGTCCTAGGTTCATAGAACTCAATTCGATCTTTGTAAGACTGAGGTAATCCACTCAAAAAACGCTGGACCTTCACTTTTTCATCTCTGATGTATCGGACATACCTCAACAGCTCCAAAAACTTATTGGCATACTCTTCCATGGTCTGCTGTCCTAATCTCAACTCATGGAACTCCTTAATCTTGTCATCATAATACCTATCAGAGAGGTATTTCTGCTTGAAATACTTCTTGAACTGCTTCCACTTCAATCTCCTTTCACTGATTCTCTTCACTTGCTTGAAGTGTTCCCACCAAATGGATGCCCTTCCATTCATATTGAATATGGCAACTCTTGCCTTCATGTTTCCTGAATAGTCGTGCACTTGAAAGTACTTTTTAATACCAAGAAGCCAAGCTTCAGCCTCTTGTCCAGTCTTTATCTCGCCATCAAATGCAGGAGGCTTTGCCTTTTTAAACTCATCACGAGAGCGATCCCTATGGTGTCTCTTCCTTTTTCTTTTATGAGAAGAAAAACTGGAATCCCCGCTGGATTCTTCTGAATCAGATGATCCACTAGAAGTCCTTCTCCTTCTCCTAGTACTGCTCTTACTGCCTTCTGGCTTTGCTGTATCTCGTCCAGA
Source organism: Pseudotsuga menziesii (assembly GCA_001517045.1). Lineage (NCBI taxonomy): Eukaryota > Viridiplantae > Streptophyta > Pinopsida > Pinales > Pinaceae > Pseudotsuga > Pseudotsuga menziesii. The sequence continues at coordinate 1,591 of LPNX010185022.1, forward strand.
ATCTATCTTCTTATGCAAGTCTGTCAAACTTTGCAACATTGCAGCATTCAGCTGATGCTGCTCTTCCTCGGCTTTAATCAGGCTTCTCATAGTGGCTGCAACATCGGACGGTGTCTCTTGGAGTCTCCTTCCATTAGACTCAATGTCATCATTTCTATTATGGGCATTTTCTCCCATGGCATCTTCTGCTCTCTCGCCAGAATTCTGAGCATCATACCCATCCTGGGTTCTCATACTGAACCGCAACTTACTTACCAACTGCACTACTTGGAATACTTCCCTGGAAGGTGATTATGTCTCTGCAAACGTGTTAATAACACACAATTGTTAGATGCATACATTTATATAAATCAACATTACTTACCTTCTCCTGGAATAATCATAAAATAACAAATTTGCTCAGCATAGAATTTTCTTCCTCAAGGAGTGACTGTCTGAGGGGGACGACGGGGGTCAAGGGGGCTTACCCCCTTGTTTTTTTTTTTTGTAAATTGTTGATTTTCGCGCAATCTGGCACATGAGATCGCTACCAATTTCTCATTTTCGGCCCTGAAAATTCCCCTGAAAACAGTTGAAAAATCCTTCTAAAAACAATTGAAATCGGCCCCCAAAACTATCCTTCCTTCCGTAGTATCGGCTCTTGGAAGCATCAGCACACCCGCTGAATCGGCTCCTTCACCATTCTCCCTTTCGCCGAATCGGCCCTTCCACCATTCTCCCTTCCGCCGAGTCGGCCCTTCCACCATTCTCCCTTCCACCGTATCGGCTCCCTGGAAGCTCTAACCTTCCGCCGTATCGGCTCCGGTTCCATTCTCTCCTCCGCCGAATCGGCTGTCGGCTGTATCTCTGATCAGCTGTCGGAAGCCTTTGGAGTCGGGTGGTCTGTTCATCTTCGCAGCTGCAACGACGGCTCCCCCGGAAGTTCCAGCCTTCCGTAACGTCGGACGCTCCTTCCCTTTCTTCCTCCGATCGGCGCACTTTCTCTTGCGGCGTCGGCAGTCTTCTTGATCGGCCGACAGATGCTTCCAGCTTCCGCAACGGCGGCTTGCACAAAGCTTCAAACCTTCCGACTTGGCACTTATGTCGGACGTTGGATGACTCTCCAATCGGAAGCCACATCCATTCGCCATCCACAACGGCGGGAGGGATACTTTACCAATCCGTCCGCAACGGCGGACGCCCACTTTGCCGGCTCTTTCGATCGGCGCTTATAACCACATCGGACGTCGGGCCATTCGCCCTTCCGATCGTTCCGACACTTAGCCGAATTTTGGATCTTTCTTTTACTGTGTCGGCTGTCGGGCGACTTTACGATCGGCTCCAGAATCACTTTGCCATCCGCAACGGCAGATGGAAAGATTGTAAAACCCTCCGCAACGGCGGACGAGGACTTCTCCAACCCCTCCGATTGGTGAACAAATTTCCGAGCTTAACCCCCTTTAACGTGTCGGCGATCGGAGGTCTTTTCGATCGGAAGCGGGATTACTTCGCCACCCGCAACGTCGGGTGGAAAATACTTCTAACTCTTCCGCAACGGCAGAATACAACCCGAACTTCTTCCGCAACGGTCGGATGGAAAAATTTGTGAAACCTTCCGCAATGGCGGATAGGGACTTCACGAAACCTTCCGCAACAGCGGACAGGAACTTCGTGAGACCGTCCGCAACGAAGGACAGGGGACTTCTCCCGATCTTCCGACTGTTCACACTTAAACAAAAATTTCCCAATTTCAAATTTTTCACAGTCTTCCACATTCAGACTTCTGCTGGGCAGAATGTAATGCAACCCCTGTTACTGCATCTTGGCGGCTCAAGCAGGCCCACGCTGCAACTCAGCGCTCTAATACCATATTGTCACGTCCCCAAGCCTTCGACCGGTAAGGAAGACGCGATCAAGAGCTCTATCAGACCGGGTTAACCACCCATAACCATATGCAGGAATAAAATTCATAAACAGAACGCCTAAACATGCACATTGAACATTTATTTTACACAGCGGAAATCCATGAGCATGTACAGGCTTAAAAATTCCTTAAAAACAAAATAATGAAAGAGAGAATGCATTGCAGTATATCATGCCTAAATGCAATTCATTAAACATGCGCAACTACAATTGTAGATTATGCATAGCTATGATTAATTATCCTTGCACAGCGGAATCAACATGCATTTAGACAAGCATTCTTCAACATGTTCATTATTTTCATTAATAGAAATATAGTTGCAGAGGTAAAATGCACAAGATTACTTATCTTAGGAAAGCTTTGCTCCACAACCAGCTACGCCGCTGCAACGTTCCACCCAACCATAGGCCAGCGTGCTCCTTAATCTCTCAGCAACGCTGCCACCCCCGAGCTGGGAATGATTCTCCAAGGAAGAAGGGAACTAGCAGGCTTACACATAGCCAAGGATGTCCAAAACACACAGCCAAGCCAACTCAGTTGGGTTTATCAGGCCACTAAGGAGATGAAGAAGGCAATTTGCTAAGCTGGTGAGCTCATTACAGAGCCAAGAACACCCACACCAAAACTAGCCTGACCTCTAAGACACCCATCCACACCCAACACAAGGAATCAGTCCCTTCTCTGCTACACAGTCTCTCAGGCCCTGCATTCCCTTCCAGTGCTATTCAGGGGTGATGGAGAAGAAGTCCAGCCCTCTAGTTCTGCCTGTGTGGTTTCTAGCACCAGGTTTATCAAGCAACTAAGCCAACACCCTTGCTCCCAATACAGTCCGAAGACCAACAATTGCACTCCGGCAATTAATTAAGCTCTCACAGCTTAAACAGGGAAAAACGAATTACACAGCCCCACACATAACAGCAAAAACGACTCACACATGAGGAAACACACACAGTCCTGAAGCTTATCGTTGAACACAACTCACAGCAGGGGGAAAACGCCCCAAAAATCCTATGCGTGAGGGCAATAGTCGCTGAGACAGTCAAAAACGTGAATGGCTCTTCACAGCCATGGCAAAAACACATGAAATCACAAAAACGTGAATGGAAAATGCACCGGCAGCTCCAAAAATGTGAGGAAGACAACCCAGGCCCTGGCATTACAAAAACGACCTCCCATCCATGGGAAAAACGAAGCTAACAGCCAAAACGTGAAATCCAAAAACACAGGAAAAACTTCAGCTGCTCCCCAAAAGCCCCAACGTGAAGAAGAATGGTCTGGAAAATGGAAAACGTGGATGTATGGAAGAATGGCCTGCGTTTTTGGGCATTTTCCTTGCCAAGGAAGTCAGAACACGTTTTTCAAAAATGGGTCTCTGCCCAATTCGAATTTGGTTGCTCATACTCTTCCCCTTCCATGCAATAACTAACTCAACCACATTTTGGCAGAAATAAATGATTGGGGGAAAAAGACAAGAAAGGTAGTTGGCAGTTGGATGGGTTTTCTCATAGACATTTGGCTTTTCCCCATTGGCACATAGGTTAAATATTTCACCTCCCTTATCCTTGGAAAAATCATGCCCCATTCGATTTGGTTGCTGCGACCGTAGCTGGTTGTGCTCATTTAATTAATTATAGATGCATATTTACATGATGCTGAAACTTAATATGTGCCGCACGCCCCGATATTCAATCGGTGACGAATTTAAATCCAAAACATAGCATTACCGATCAATGGTGGGGCTTTGGCCTTTAGCTCCGCACCATGATCGTCACAATATATACATCATGTACATTTAATGTAACGGGGTCAAAACCGGGGCATTACACCCCCCCACCTAAAAGTTTTATTAGTCCATTGGGGGTGGTTCTTAAAACCCCCTACCAACCTCCCCCCCGCAAAGTTCCCATAATTGAACTTTTGGGGGCGGTCCTCAAACGCCCCCCCTGAAAAGCCATGAGAATTGAAATTTTGGGGTGGTTTAAAAAAAAATCCCCAAAATTCCAATTCTTAGGACTTTTGGGGGCAGTTCTCAAACCCCCCTCCTCTCCCCCTAGAAAAAAAAGTTGCATTGGGATTCTTATGGGGCGAGGGTTGGAAAAACCCCCCCTAAAGGTTATTTTTAGGCAGTTTTTAAACCCCCCCAAAAGTAATGATAAATGAATTATTTGTGGTGTTTCTTTTAAAGTCGCCCCCAAAATTCATAATAATTTGACTTTGGGGGGTGGTTGTTTGAAATCGTCCTCCAATTGGCATGATAATTGGGATTTTGTAGGTGGTTGTTTTAAAGTAGCCCCCAAAAGTTATGGGAATTTGGACTTGTGGGGTGCGATTGTGATAAATCCACCCTCAAAAGTCCAATTATCATGATTTGTTTTTGGAGGGGTTGACTTGAACCCCCCCTAAAGGTCCTTTTTAAGCCTATTTTTAAGAAACCTCCCTTAAAAGTCACAAGAATTTGGACTTTTGGGGGGCGATGGCTATATCACATTTGAAAATCCCACAACATATCCCATGCATAGGAATTATTTGGCATGTGAGTGAGATGTGGTATCACATTTGAAGGTTTAGTACACCAAGTATGGTTAATCTCATGACCCAATTCATGTTACAGGGTGAATATCCAAAGTTTTAGTCTATAACATGCGGCTTTTTGGTTCTACATAGGCCATCCATGATGCCCTAGTCAACCTTTTTCCTGTCATAGGGATATGGTGTCTGTTTTGAGATTTGTCACATTATGGACTCTTCTTGGTTAGTAATCCTTCATTTGATAACAAAACCCATGTTGTTGAGATAGAACATTTTCCTATGGTGCACATGTTCTTTGCATAGTAACCCACATCATTGCATAGGGACTGTGTATGGAATCATTTTCCTACATGTGAGATATGGCCAACAAGTTGAGGAGGTCAGGTATAGTGGGGATGGAACTTGAGGACCATTTGATGGTATAATGAAAAAGTACACTAGGGATGGAACTTGAGGACCATTCCATGGTATAATGAAAAATCAAGGACCTTACACTGTAGCATTTTACTATGGAGATATGCTACATGTGTGTAGTCCTAAACCACCATATTGGCCCTCCATAGAGAATGTTTGGATTGGAAGTGGGATATGGTGCTATCTTTAAGTTAATTAGAACACTAGACATGGTTCTTGGTTCCAGCGATGTGGTTCAATGCCAAAATGTGGGGTATTATACCATATTTTTTGTCTATGGGGCTCATGATGCATCATTGTATCCCTTAGACACCGCAAAAGGTCATGTAAAGGGAATAATTGTAATGTGACCAAGATATGATATCCATTTTGAGTTTAGTACATTAAGGATGGTTATAATAAGTTGAGATGCATTCCAAGGTCAAAGTAGATAGTTTGAAGCCATAGTGTTTTTCCTTTATGAATCATGGACTATGTGTGGGCCCCATTCCATCAAATGAGCCTTTACATATGGAATTATTATCCTACAACAAGGTTATGGTGTCCATTTCAATATTTGTGATACCCTTCCTTGTAGCTTAGGTTCAAATATTCCATTCTTACATGACCCTTCAAGGATACCCATAGTAAGTCAAAGACCAAGCATAATGGTAGACTTGTGGATTCCAAAGTGACCAATGGGGTGAAGACAACAAATCCACAAGGTATCACATGTTAAAAGGACAAATGACTGCAAATATTTGGACTATCCAAAAAGGACATGATATAGCGAAGAAAGATAGTTGTGATCCACAATTAGGAATAAATCCAATAGTCTATCTTTGAAACTCTTATCAATACAAGGTTCAATACTATGCACCAATCATGATTACAAATACACTAAATCCATGTCCCAACTAATGAGTCAATACAAAATGTTATATTAAGTGAACTCACATTCTAGGGAGATATGTTTCAGTACTAGAACAAGGAGGTTTGACAGAAACATGGATGGTGTTGTATTCATACTCACAACCTAACTAAAATATTATTCTTTCTCAAGCCTATTAGAGGAAATTTCAACTCAAAATGGGCCTCCTAAAATGAACTAATGAAATAATAGTTAAAATAATAAAATAATATTTATTAATTTTGGAGGAAGAAAAGAAAAAAACTACTTTTTTGTTTGTATTTTTGACATATCTCCCCGTGTTTTTACTCAAATTTCGATCGGGAGAGCTCGTTGGATGAGGAATTAAATTCCGCATCCAACGAGTACCCACTTGGCATACTTTTGATGGACCCCGCTACCCCAAAAACAAGAAATACCTGAAAAAACAGAATGATGATGTCATCATTACGTTTTTTCAGGTATTTCTTATTTTTGGGGTAGCAGGGTCCGTCAAAAGTATGCCAAGTGGGTACTCGTTGGATGCGGAATTTAATTCCGCATCCAACAAGCTCTCCCGATCGAAATTTGAGTAAAAACACGGGGAGATATGTCAAAAATACAAACAAAAAAAGTAGTTTTTTTTATGATACCTATCCCCAAATTTATATTAAAAAAGTGTTTAAGACCTATACGGTATTTCAAATTTAAAGCAATTTCATTGGCTAACACATGATGACATGGAATTTGAATAAAAGTTAAAAGGCCCATTTTGAGTTGAAATTTCCTCTAATAAGTTCGATTATAGGGTCTATGTCCTTTAGATCTTCAAGCGAGAACCTTGGTTTTATAAGAGCATGTTGGTTGTATTTTCTCCTTTGAGAGAAAACATTTCTATGTGATCATGTATCTTAGTCATCCAACCTAGTGTGAGAATTTCCTAGTTTCTCCATGCAACTTTGGCCATTCCTAAAATGTATATTTACCCTTGTTTGTGGCTAGATTTTTTATGTGCCTTGTTTTTTCAACCTCGAGTCCTAGCATATTGTTTTTTAAAATTTAATTTGTCTAAATAATTGAAGGATTTGTCCTGATCTTGATAGGATAGAAAATGAACAAGAAATGTATCATTCCTATTAACTCTCATAATACTTGTTTTGATGTCAAATCTTGGATCACTATTTTTGTGATTGCTACTTAATGGCCCAAGTCAACTTATAAAGCTATATTATTATAAGTTGGACATTATAGAACTTATTCTTCTTTGATTCTTAGTCGAGTTCTCCCATATTGTTGTAAAGGAAAGTATCCTATGGCTAGGGTTTAAGAGGCCATCAACGTACTGGGGTTGAAAGAGATATGCACAATGTTCAGCAAGCATATATAAGCAATTTCATAGATGAGAAAGGTCCACACCTGATAAACTGAAGGCTGGTCCAAGCTTTCTCTTCAATCCTCTTCTTACTCCTCTCGCTCCAAGAGACCTGCAAAACAAGTTATACCTTCCTCAAACCATTATGAGCACATATAAAGAAATGATAATCAAATAAACATGAAATAATAATCTGATTAACATCATAATCTGATCATAAACAGAGATTCAATCACACATTGAACAATGATTTGGGAAGAAGAAGGACATCACATCTTTATTAATCTTGAAAACAAGTACAAGTATACCTTCTCTTCAGGTTTGGCACCTCACGAAACCTTGATCTAGTTCTGCTGCTTCTCTTCTCCAAAGAACTCAGCCTCCAAGCTCTGCAACACAAGGGGAATACCTCCAGGGCAAAGGTGTGGGCAAAGAGAGTCCTGATTCCTCCAGCATAACAATGCAGAAATTCCAGTCCCCTCTCATGGACCTCCCTACCTATATTTATATGGGTGAAATAAGGTGGTTTTGAAGGTTGGAGAAGTTAAAATAGTTAAGGAAATTAAGTTAAATGACTTAACTAATCTCCAATTAACTCATGTTTTAATTTTTAAATGCTAAGAGGCACATTCGTGGGTTTGCCTTAAGGAAAATCATGAATGAACAAAAAACGCATTTTTAGGGTATTTCTGGACATTTTCAGACTTTGGTGTCTTCTAGAAAGTTTTATCTAACTAAAATACCTTTCTAACGGTGCAAAAATGAGGTCAAACGGAGTTACATAACTCAATATATGGGTCCTCCAAGATAGGTGTTTTTTTAGTGACTTTCATGAAGTGCCGACATGCGACAAAATCATGGGAAAGTGGTCACAGGTAGAGATGTGTCATTTTGAGCTATAACAGATGCCCCCTAATGTGTGAGGTTAGAGGGGAAGATGATAGCTGAAATACATTATAAAGAAAACAACTGAGTATGGAGAGAGAAGAGAATCCAAGATCGAAAGGCTCGAGTGAAGGTACCTGAAAGAGAGATAAATGTCAGAAAAACTGATCTCTAGAACATACACGTCCATATACAACATCACCATAAACATACAGGCTGATCCAACATATGTATAACTGATGAAACTATCATGGTCGGTCAATATGCAAAAAGGCACCATATCAAATCTAAAGGAGTCATGGCCACAAATGAACAAGGTGGATCTATGTCTCAGCAAAATGTCATATAAAGTATAACAAGGTCTTGCGCAACTTGAGCAATAGAAAAAGATGACAATGCTACTGTTAGCCCAAGGTCTTCAATCCAAACCGCCCAAAAAAGGTACGAATCCTAACCATGCGAATAAAGGAGCTGAAGTCGAACATGGAGGAAGCCGTTTGATTACCGGTCAATAATGAGAACCGTTAACAAACATGAGGGAAACCACCATTAATGAAAATGGTTCCCAAGGTACCTAGTACATTCTAACAAGTGTGATTACAAGGACTTGAAGAATCCATCGAGTAGGAGACATTAAGGTATCCCCACTACCCAATAGTGAGGGAAATTTCCATTGAGGACAACAATTCCCAAGGTACTGTCATAAAACTCTAAATCTCGTCCCCAGAGCAAGATGTGTTGCAGTCGATAGGAAGAGATCCGTTGGAAGGAAGGCATTAAGGCATCCTTCATCATCCAACACAAGGTAAGTCAAAGACTAATTGGATCTGGAAGTGGTACTAAAGTTCACAAAAAGGACAGCTGAAAACATGATGTAATGAACAGATACCAGGGAATGGCCGACACAAAAGGTCAAGGCAACTGCAGAATGGCCGACAAAGGTTTAATCCTTGAACAGTGAGCACGACACAAAAGTGACTTAGGCAGCTTTTGACACAAAAGGACCAACGAAACAAATCTGCAATGTAGGAGACATTGACAGATTCCCCATATAATTGGGAAAAGACCAACTGGAGGAGTAAGAAACTCTGAATTGGGATAAGGTCAAAATACTAGAACCCAACTATTGAGAGACTCAAAACTGGTGCTTTGTTCAAGGAAACAAGACTTGCTACCATGATGGAAAAAGACATGGAAATAAACCTTTCCCTTCCCCTCTTTCTTGTAAAGGTTTAACGAGTCCAAGAAAGCAAACTAGGGACCATCTTCATTTTTTGACAAGCTTAAAGAAAAGAAAGAAGAATGCTTGATAAGGCACTAATTCGTGGATTTTACGAGCCCGAACTAGTACGTGCTCGACGGTGTTTTCATAGTTTAGAGAGTCTGAAAACTCCAAAGAAGACTCCAGGGGGGTCCTTTTTCATACAATTTAGTCTCCTGAGGCCGAAAAAGTATAAAACAAACCAAAGAAGAACTCTCTTAACTTCCGAAGAAGAAAAGGAGCACCTTTTTCGTACTTAGTTAGGAAGGTCCGAAAAAGGTTAAATTACCACCTACCCAATGCTCCTTTAAAAGCAGCATATAGCCTGAGTTTTACGAGTGTGAAGGAAGGAAAGATCACTCGGAAAGATCCATTTGATTACGAGAAATGGAGCTTACAACAACAAACTCGATGCTTTGTTCTTTAGGATTTAACGAGCATGACAAAGACATACACTAGGAATCTTTTTCATGTTTTGTTCCAGAGCACGAAAAAGAGAAAAATAAGCTCATACCGGGGGTTCCTTTTCCGTAAGTTTAGTCCCTCAAGTACGGAAAAGAGATAAACCTATTCCTGAGAATACTCTTCTCAATTCAGTAGAAAAGAGAGGGATCCTTTCTCGTATTATTCCACATGGTCCGAGAAAGAGATAACCTACCACCAATGTGGATGCCCATTCACATATTCTTAACGAGCCTGAATGGACAAGTTTACTCGGCAGTCAAGTCTATTTTGAGGAGTCATACTTGGGCCTAAAGAAACTCAATCTTTCCCGTGAAGTTTTAACGAGTCCGGAAAAGTCAACTTGCGGCCTCCTTACTATTTTTAACGAGCTCGAAGGAGAGCAGAAAGAATGCTCTAAATGCGAGGAGACGAGTGTCATAGGCAGGTGAAACTAGTTCCAAGTGCAAGGAACAAACCTATGCATAATGCAAGGAAAGTGAGCAAGATAAGGACACTCAGGGAACATCTCCTCAAGGTAAAGGGTGTCAAGTTGCAAAGGAAAAATGATGTAAGGCTAAGCAGCAGTGAGAACAAAGATGAGGGCTTATACAACGAGATAAAAGCGTGGAAGCTGGCATCAGGCTCAAAAGCGCGAGTAGGGAACATGCAAATGCAATTACAAATTGAACAACAAGGTGAGGCTAATAAACAGTTGTGAATCCAACTAAGAATCCTGTCTCCAAGAAACAACAACATCAGAATCATATTCAGAAGAAACGATCCGATGCGAGTCACTTTGGCATAAACACTTGTGACTTTTCTATCTTCTATAAAAGGTAAAGTCAAGACAGAATCAATCGAAGAATATTCTATAGGACCAAGGCTCGAGGATTTATAATAAAAAAGATCAACCTCATAAGGGAATCAAAAAACAACAAGGGAGATAGAGTCTGCAGGAACAAACTCAATATCACAGGAGTCGAAAAATTCATAAAAGAAATCAAACTCATCAGGATCACTGACTTGCTGTTCGAAGGGAGAGTCAAAAGACTCAACAAGACCAACATAAGAAGAAAGGCCAGGATTACTAGGAAAATCAGGGTTGGAATTAATCACAACTAAACCAACATCCAAAAGAAGGTCAGACTGTGTCAAAGACTCTAGGAAGACTTCATCCAAAGGAAGGAGATCATCCGAGATAGGACACATGTCTAAAATTTCAAATGGATCAACAGAGTGGAGAGAAGGCTCTACAATCTGTATAGGATGACTCACCCGTTCAACTGCTGGGACCAAGTCCCGAGAAGGTAAGCATGAAAACAGAGGCTGCTTCTCAGTAGCAATTGAACACAAAGGACAAGAGGCCACATAGTTCACTTGTGGTGGGTTAGTGTCTACAGAAACACTGGGAACCAATAAAGGAAAGACCTAGTCTCTAGTTGGGTCAGGAGACGGATCAAGAAAATCCAACTGATCAATAGTGACAATTTATTCGCCATGATTAAAGTACATCACACGAAAGAATGTTGACACCACAGCTTGCATGGCATAGACATAATCACGTCCAAGGAGCATATTAAAGTCCAAGGGGTCTTCTATCACCATGAAGTCAACTAAGATGGTCTTCCCACCCAAAGTAACAGGTGTTTGAGCAAGAATTCCCAAGGCTATACAAGTTCTTCTATCAAACGCCAGTAACTGAATAGCAGTTGACACAAGGCTGGGAGATCCCATACCTCGCCAAGCACGAGCAGATAAAATACTAACTGAGGCCCCTTCATCAACAATACAACGAGCAATCGTATAAGGTTCAACTTTGACCTTTATCTGGAAAGGTGCATGGGAAGGAAGGCACGGCTCAACTAGGCTATCCCAATCAAAGGAAGCAATCCGAGAGCTTGGTGGGGGTTGATCTGAAACAAGTTTAGTGCCCCCATGTTTAGTAAGATATGAACTGGCCGTAAAGAAAATGTGACTAGTAGACACTTCACTCTCCAAAGGAAGAGTGGGATTGATCGATACTGGAATCGATTCAACCGCTTCATGAAAGAGAGTGGGATTGACCAAAGATGACATTGGTTCAATCACAAAAGGATCACTCTCCGAAAGAAGAGTGGGATCGACCAAATCTGAGATTGGTTCGACCACTTGATCAACCAAAGGCTGAATAGGACGTTGAGAAACTATGGGGTGTTCAGAAGAAAATCCATGAGTCTTGGACCACACTCTTCGCACCTCTAGGATAGCAGGGCATAGATGAGTAAGGTAATCTCCCTTGCATAGCACACAAGGGAACTTAATATGATGCTTTGAACGACCAGTTTGCTCAACTGAGTCAACATGACTAGCAGTGGATGACTGTTTGCTCTCAACATGACAAGCAGAGGATGAGAGTTTAACCCCAGCGTGAACTACAGAGGCTGAGTGACTGGGTCCAACCTCACTAAGAGAGGCTGGTTGTTGAGAGACTCCAGAATGTTCAAAAACGGGATGACCATGAATCCAAACTCTTCGCACCTCCGGGATAAAAGGGAATTTATAAGTAAGGTGGTCTCCCTCACAAAGATTACAAGGAAACTTGGGCTTGTGTTTTGAATGGGTAGACTTGTCAACAATGTCAACATGACTCATAGTGGTTGACGGGTTGTCTTCAGCTTGAACCACAGAGGCTGAAAGACTGCCTCCAGCATGACTTGAAGAGGCCGAGAGACTAGGTCCAACATGACTTGCAGAGGTAGGACGGGCACCATCAACATGAACAACAGAGGCTGAATGGTTAGGATCAACATGCTTTGCAGTAGTTGAGTGTGTGCCCCCAGCGTGAACAACAGAGGCTGGGTGGACAGATCCAATGTGAACAACAGAGGTTGGATGGGGAGGTTCAACTTGAAAACCAGAGGTTGAACGAGTGCACTCAGCGTGAACACCAGAGGCTGAGTGACTGGATTCGAATTGACCTAGAAAGGTTGGAAGGATCCTACCATCATGATCAACAGATGCTAGATGGTGAATATCAACTTGACTTCCAGAGGTTGAATGGGTAGGTTCAACTTGAAAAACAGAGGTTGAACGGGTGCATTCAACGTGAACACCAGAGGTTGAGTGAGTAGATCCAACATGACCTACAGAGGTTGGATGGGTGCCCCCAGCCTGAGCAATTGAGGCTGGGTGGTGAGGTTCAACTTGACTTGCAGAGGTTGAACGGGTTCCCCCTTTCTTATGTGCTTTCTTCCTATTCCTCCTTCTTTTACTCCTTTTAGACTGCCGTGTTGTGCCCCTACCCAACAGCCTTTAAAAACCATTATTTCATCGAATAAAATTGTGTTTTGTTTTGATGAAATGTTTGAATTTCATATAGTAAAAGTGAAGAATTGATAACTACTGAAATGATGATATTCCAGAAGCTACTGAAACATGAAATTCAAAGTTTTTAAAAGAAACCTTTGCGAACTAGGAATTAGTTAACAAAATCACTTCTTTGAAATCTTTATGAGTAGGATTTACATTGAGAATCAAGGGATAAATGTTCACGATTTATCATAACCTACTCTTGAAATCTTATCCAAGTGTTGATTATTTGATGTGATTTTATCATAAATATTGCTAAGGTTTTGGAATTGAAAAGTTGATTATTATACTTTTGCCATCTTATCAAAATTCATTCACATTATATTTTCAAGGTTTTTGTTCAATAACATAACCTTATCTTTATATGGTTCTCATACGTCATCTTTATTGCATGTAGAGGTCGAGGTTAAAACTATTATTCAGTAAGATGTGAATGCATTTTGTTCAAAAGGTCAAGGATGAATAATTTGCATGAACGGATAGCACGAGAGGTTAGCTTAGCAATTTCAATGAAACCAGGATGCCATATCTTGTTTTCATAAATCATCAACACAGCTGGATCAACAGTCATGTTGTTTTGTTTTATTATCAATCTCACGGCGATCTCAAAGAATATTTGTATTAAATATCACATAGTTTGTGAGTGATGGTTGAATTGATGATAATCTATCAACGAGGTAGATTCGCCGAAAGGAAAGAAATAATATTGATTATGTGCGAAATCATTTCCCAAATCTACTGAACTGTGCGAGATCGTGGAAAAGTGAAGCTATCATTGCATGGTGCTAAATAATCTTTAATTCTTGCCACTTCGATTCAATCTGAAATTTGTTGATGAAGATTATGGTTATCGCCGGATTGTTGAAAGGAACGGGAATTTTACACCACGTCCAGCATGAAAGGGAAGTTTTTGATTCTCCATTATTGTTATTTCATGATAATTATGTTGTTTTATCATGCATTTTAAACATGACGTGGAAAATAATTCAGTTAATATTTTAAGCTATCATTTCTGCATAAATCTCTTTTTCCAGAATTGATCGCAATATTAAAAAACGTTCTCATTTAAGATTTTTAGGATGATGCAGATTAATGGAGCATTTATGGCTGGATTGAAGGAGATTGTTGTGATCACTAGATGAAGAAAAAGCATGCTATCAATTTCGTTCTCAGTTAGAAACAGAGAAAATGCCGGGATTGTTACCAGTTGCAGAAATCGCGTAGCTAACTGACATGCGATTTTCTGAGATTTATTGAGAGCAAATGGAGGCGAATCTTAAAACTATGGCACATGGGTTTTCTTCAGAACAGACCCATTTAGCTAAACTCAGGTGGATTTCGCCAAAAAATGATGGATTTCAGGATATTTTTAGGGTTCTCTGAACGCGATTTTGGCAGTTGCGGCCGGCAACGAAATGTTTGTTTCCAGGAATTCGCCTGTTGCAGAGATGAATTTGTTTTGTTTTCTTTTGATTCTGGTTTATTTAAACTCAGAAGAATTTGATTGTGAGAGGGGGGGGAATACTATTGGGAATGCAAATACTGAACTGCTAGTTCTTACTGGTTGGGCTGCTTGGCAGTTTGCTGCCAGTCGTCATGATGTTTTGGACTGGTGATGTTGGATTCACATTTCTTAAGTTTTAAAACTTGTTTGCATTTAAGACATCTTTCAGTTGCTGGTATTTGTGTTTCTTATGTTTCTATTTTCATTATAATTCGTTTCCATCAATTATGCGAAGATAATTTGTTAAGTATTCACTGCCTTGTTTTTCAGCTATATTGGTATAACATATCCTGCATTCAATAATTGATATTATTGATACATGGTAGTTGATGGTGCGTGTATTAATGTGCAGGTTTTAAATTTCTTTAATATTCTGCAAATATTATCATACATTGCATTTACCAGTATTTGTTGAGAATCAGATTTAGTTAAATCGTGCTTCCGATCGGGATAGGTGTTAGATTAGAACTTAGGATTTATTTAATTCTCGCTTCTTGCATGATATTAAAATTGTTAGTGTGATTACCTACTTTCTTTAAAAACATCTTTTGTTTATTCCTTGATGTAATTACTGTGTATTTGTGTATATCATTAACAGCATTTGTAATATATAACTTTTTGTTTATGAATTGTGCTGTATCTATATAACAAGTTGTTTATAGTAATCTCACATAACAGTAGTTTAAATCTGAGTTTAATTCTTGTGATCATAAGATTAACACCCACTAATCAGTAGCACTAATTAGTCTCTTAGGATCTCAGGCCAACAGAGCCTCTAAACCTGTAGGGAACGACTACTTGAAACAGCTTGGAACCTGCCCTAAGGATCCCGGACTGGGTCGTTTTCCCCCGTTGCAGGCTTAGTCAAATACGCCCGTCAACATGCCGGTTACTAGTATCAGTACTTTCACCGCATGAGGTAGAAGGAGGAGGAGAATTAACTACAGGTGAAGGGGAAGCTGTGTTTTGATGCCCTTGATATAAGGAGATTGCTTGAGAAGCATCAGGAGCATTCAGGACAGTTGGAGTGGAAAACAACCACACCAGTAGCCCTAGGGTGAATCCCGGAAGATTCAAGGTGGCCATCAAGGGAACACCAACATTCCCGGTAAGAGGAATAGTACAAGGAGTTCTCGGCATGGGGATCTCTTGGTTGGTGTTTGAAGGGGTGCTAGCCATAGTTTTAAAACAAGAGACAAAGTCTGAGGTTGATGGTCAACCAAAATTACAAAGCAGACACCTAAAGGCCCACTAAGTACAGACAAACCACACAACACTCACTAAAAAATTCCTAAAGCCCAAATAGACAAACAGGTATAAGATGTACTTTCCAGAAGAAATCTGATGAACGATTACTTGGCGTCCTTGAGGTGGTTCTCAAGCACAAGCGGAGGAATCACCCACCACCCTCCTACACTTTCCACAAGGGTTACCTTCCAAGCTCGTCCAAGGTCAACCAGAAATAACCTTCCGGTGTACCTGTGTATGAACCCTAGATGTCAAAGAGACTAGAGGCTACCTTAACTAAATTGATAGTCTGGGGGGACAGTCGTCAACCGAACTCGTACGCATGGACAGGGTAGTTGAGCCCGAAACTCTATCTAGGACAGAATCCCCAGATGCGTAAAAGTCCTGGGTTACGTTTTGACAAGGATTCGGAGGGTTATCTCCTCTGTCCAAGCCTCCACGCGACCTAGTGCTTAACTCCCGTTTGAGAGGAGCTTCCCAGAAACAATCAATGTAGAAAAAAATTTACCTAGTGATAGGACAACTATGTCTGAATTTAACACTTGTGGGGAGTTAAAACTCCCTATCCCACAAACCTATCCTAAGCTAGTTGGTGTATGACCCTATAAAGTAAAACTTACTTGTAAATTTTAAAATTATATCGTTTATTTTAAGGGTTGTTTTTAGTCAGAGGATAAATGGCATGAAACTTATGTGGTGTTTTGACTCAAAAGTTGAAACAAAATGACTATGAAAAGAAAAATAAAATGCAAAAGCAAAAAATATTCTCTTTATATTTTCAAATAACTTGAAAGCCAAAAAGAACAAATCTTTTTATATTTTTTCAAAAACAATGATATGCCATGCAATCTAGACTAAAAAACTAATCTATATGCACATAAAGCAAGCATTTGTTTTTGTCTTTTTCTTTTATAAAATGCAAAAGAAAAATCAGCCTATAAACTAATGTAAACAAGTACTGAAAGCAAAGCAAATATACAACTACTCTATACCCCAATAAACAAACCCTAGGTTTCCCTAAAGTTAGATATCAATCTCTCTTGAAAAGAAAGCTTACAAAGGTAAACAAGCCAACAACTATGGAATGAAAACACTGAGCGATAAGACTGACATAAAAAAAGGTCAAGAAGTCCCAAGTATCAATCTAAACCTACAAACAAAGGCTGCTCAATACCTTATCCAACAAGGTCAAACCAAAGAAGGAGGTAGGGGGAAAGCAGTAAAAACTAGTATACGTTCTTTTTAATTTTCTTTTACAAAAGCAAAAGAAAAACTTCCTACAAACTAAAAGCATGCAGATAACAAGAACAAAGCAAAAGGAACTCTGCCATACAATCACCAAACAAACTCTAGACTGAACTAAAGTCAGCATAAACCCTACTTGGAAGGAAGGCTTGCATAAAAGACAAGTCAACTATTTTGACATGGTGAAGTTATCCAACAAAAGAAGAAGGAAACCAGCACCAACAAGATTCTGAAATCAACCAAATATCATTAACAAAGGCTGATCAGAAACATAGGCCAAAAATAAAACCAAGCAAAGGAGATGGGGGAAAGTGCAAAGGACAAATCCTAATGCTATAAAAGGCTTACCACATAGATAAAGAACAACCAAAAGGGATGACACTAACTCCCTAGAGTCATGCACCTGCAGAGGACCCTAAAAGACCTACCCAAAACACCTTCAAACAGAAGAAAAATCACAAAAGAGGAAAAAACACTGTTTAAAGGGGCATTCACGACTGTCTATAAGTGCAACCCATGAATGACTCGCGACTATTCAGTATAGCAACCCGCGAATGCAAGCAAGCATTCACGACTGTTCAGAAGAGAAACTCACAAATGGGTGGAAAAATTCCCCAAAAAAAGGTCAAAAACCACCTTAAGAAGGCAAGGGAAGTGTGCAATCAGACTGATAAGGTGTTCCTAAGTGGCAAGAAGGACCCGAAACAATGCAAAAAGCTGAAAGAAATCAAGAGAAACCCCAAACAGACAAGGCTCTCCCCAGCGGAGTCGCCAGTTCTGTTGTAAAGGAAAGTATCCTATGGCTAGGGTTTAAGAGGCCATCAACGTACTAGGGTTGAAAGAGAGATGCACAATGTTCAGCAAGCATATATAAGCAATTTCAGAGATGAGAAAGGTCCACACCTGATAAACTGAAGGCTGGTCCAAGCTTTCTCTTCAATCCTCTTCTTACTCCTCTCGCTCCAAGAGACCTGCAAAACAAGTTATACCTTCCTCAAACCATTATGACCACATATAAAGAAATTATAATCAAATAAACATGAAATAATAATCTGATTAACATCATAATCTGATCATAAACAGAGATTCAATCACACATTGAACAATGATTTGGGAAGAAGAAGGACATCACATCTTTATTAATCCTGAAAACAAGTACAAGTATACCTTCTCTTCAGGTTTGGCACCTCACGAAACCTTGATCTAGTTCTGCTGCTTCTCTTCTCCAAAGAACTCAGCCTCCAAGCTCTGCAACACAAGGAGAATACCTTCAGGGCAAAGGTGTGGGAAAAGAGAGTCCCGATTCCTCCAGCATAATAATGCAGAAATTCCAGTCCCCTCTCATGGACCTCCCTACCTCTATTTATATGGGTGAAATAAGGTGGTTTTGAAGGTTGGAGAAGTTACAGTAGTTAAGGAAATTAAGTTAAATGACTTAACTAATCTCCAATTAACTCATGTTTTAATGTTTAAATGCTAAGAGGCACATTCGTGGGTTTGCCTTAAGGAAAATCGTGAATGAACAAAAAATGCATTTTTAGGGTATTTCTGGGCATTTTCAAACTTTGGTGTCTTCTAGAAAGTTTTAGCTAACGGAAATACCTTTCCAACAGTACAAAAATTAGGTCAAATATAGTTACAAAACTCAAGTTATGGGTCCTCCAAGATAGGTGTTTTTTCAGTGACTTTCATGAAGTGCCGACATGCAACGAAATCATGGGAAAGTGGTCACAGGCAGAGATGTGTCATTTTGAGCTATAACACATATGTCTCTAGTCTCAATAAGGTGGGGAGGGGGGAGAGAATCTAATCTCATTCTCCTCATTCATTATGGAATTCTTGGGAAAATGATTCCACTGGTGGAAAAGTCAAAATGATAAGGCCTACTACTTTGGATCACTAGTTTTACACACACAAACCGGTCTAAGTTTTGCACCCTTACATTGTTGTCAATGGTCTTATGAAGAATGAGGAAAAATGCATGAACTAGATAGTTTCCAGTGAAAGTTTATTCATGGAATATTCAAGGTGAGTGACCCTCATAGAAAATACACAATCTATTAGATCATGAATTTGAGTGCTACATTGGTCATTATGTGTTTGTAGGAAACCAAAATTACTAGAACCTTGGTGTATACAACCTTGCATATTATTTCGGGTTGAAACTATAAAATTAATATTCAATATAGATCTAATCATTTTAAATGTTTCACATCTACAAAACCCGAGTTGTATTGAAAGTATTTAAATCATTTGGAATTTATTGCCACACCTATACAAAGGAAGGATTGATTTTATAGAGTGAGGATGTAATAACTAGAACAATGACCCTCCTTTGAGGTTATGGTCATCAAATTGTTGTAGTGAAGCACAACCAAAACTGGTCCATCTAAGAAGAATTGGATGTCATGTCTTGGGGCCTCTAATTTATCCCTTTTGATGAAGATAAGTATGCATGGGTTTCCAAACTCTCTCACCTTGTTAGAGTGAAATATGCATTTTTTATTGTAGGTTCCCAACTTGTTTATCCCCTTCAATAGTTTAAGATGGCAATAGCAATACTATGACCTTCTTTAAGGATTTATAAATAAAAAAAGAAAGAGATAAGATCCTTTCTCTCAATATTGAGGATGGGAAATTAACTAACTAAGAGTTGATTGATAATGTCATTATTGCATGGTAAGGCATGGAATGGGATCAAATATGAAAGATTGGATCATCTTTTTTCATCAATATTGACTTTGAAAAGGCCTGTGACTATGTTGAGTGACCATTTATTCTTAAAATGATGAAGCCATTTAGAAAACCAAACATTCTAGAAAAGGTATTTTGGGGTGTCCATTAAGACATATATCGTGAGTGGCCTATTGTTAAAAGATCCATAATATCCTTTACTCTAGGTTTGGACCATCTCTTTCAAGTTTTGAGGCATCTTTACATGAGGATGAACCTCTAAAAAATACCATTACCAAAATTTCTAAATAAACTCACATTCCATGGAAAGTTTCTTCAATGTTTCTTATTTATTAAAACATAAAAAAGTTCTCAATATTTCACAACACTTTTTGACATTATTTGTTTTCAACACCTTTCCATGTATAAGTGTCCAACAAAAAATTATCCATTCTACATTGATATTTCCACATTGAGATCCATATGGCCAATTTAAGAATGTTCATCCACTAAATTATTTTCTTATTGATATCCTTTTTTTATGGTTTAGTTGTATGTTTGTTTTTTCCACAAATATCTCTACCTTTTTGTTGGATTTCTCATTACTGATGGGGTGTAATTCGTAGGGAGTGACTTCAGAATATACTGAAGCCCTCGGATTCTCCAATTCGGAGGCTATGCAAAGAGGAAGCTAGTATTCGCTGGAATTATCTAACCAGGTTTCTACACATTCATTCGAGACAAATAATTCGGTCACTATATTGGTACAAGCTATGTGTAATATCTAATGTTCTTTGAATTCATGCTGCCCATTATTTTTCGTTGTTTCATGCGAGTAGAGAATAAATCTGAAGCAAAGAGAGAAGTCTCAAATCCCAAGATCAACTATCTAGAAAGAAGTATGGAAATGGATCCGAAAGCAATATGGAAAGGGGATAGGACCATAAAATAAATTTATCTACGTATAATATTAAAAAATATATATATGGGCACATTCTTCCAAATAATATTTTTTCTCCATTGTATGTAGATTGGGTCGTTGGGAGGAATGATTATTGACGAGGGAATCCTTTTCCTACATGTGAGATATGGCCAACATGTTGAGGAGGGGTACATTATGGATGGAACTTGAGGGCCAATCCATGGTATAATGAAAAATCTAGGTTGTTACATGTGTGTGGTCCCAAACCACAATATTGGCCCTCCATGTGGAATCTTTGGTTTGGAAGTATGATATGCTGTTATTTTTGAAGTTTAGAACACTAGACATGGTTCTTGGTGCCCGTGATGTGGTTCATTATGAAAATGTAGGGTATTATACCATAATGTTTTTCTATGGGGATCATGAGACATCATTGTGTCCCATAGACACCACAAAATGTCTTGATCATTGCCATGTGATCAACATATGATGGTCATTTTGAGTTTAGTACATTAAGGATGGTTATAATAAATTTAGACACGGTCCTCGGTCAAAATAGATAGTTTGAAGCCATAGTGTTTTTTATTTAGGACTCATGGACTATACGTGGGTACCATTCCATCAAATGATCCTTTTCATATGAAATTATTGGCCTACAATAAGTTTATTGTGTCCATTTCAATAGTTGTGATACCCTTCCTCCTAAATTAGGTTCAAATATTCCATCCTTACATGACACTTCAAGCATACCCACATGTGCTACATTGGATCATATTTGGGATTTAAAACCCTAGATGATGGGACCTCTCATATATGAAGGTCACACTTTCCATTGGAGGAGCTTGCACTTGGTCCTTCCCTGAAAAAAGGAGGATTCCTATCATATGGAGGCATTTTTGCATGATTGATGATATATCTTTCTTGATGGAGGATCCACATTGGATAAGAAATTCATTATTTTATTATTGCATGACTTATCACATGATTTGGTTATGAACCCACATTCAAATTTGACTTAGTAATTATTCCATTTACCCTCCATCACATACCTGCATGCTGTCGTGACAAGTATTAAACAACAAAATTTGATTCTGTGACCTCGGTGATGCTCGTGTTTCTAACTTGCTTAGTTTGTAGGAGTGTTTTAAATTTTTTATGAGTTGTGTATTATTTTTTCTAAGGAGCCCAATGATCATCATTCTTACATCTTTCATGCCTTAATGGCTGCCCTATCTCCAGTTTGAATTAAGTTTTTGGTTGGTTTTATATGTATTTTTCGGTTGCAGGTTTATTATAGCCTCATTTTGCTTAGTGGAATCCTTTTGTACATAGTTAACAGTGAGTAGTTCTCTCATGGTTTTATTTTTTCTTAGTACTATATCTAGTTACAACATCTAAGATCACGTAGATACTATAATATGGTTATTGCATAGTCTAAGTAGTTTTTTTGTATAACAAAGTGTGCTCCAAAGTGAAAGAAGACATTAGAAAGTTGTTATGTTGCTGAATTGTAAAATTAATGTTAAATAAATGTCAAAATAAATGTGGTCGAATTAAGTATTATTGAAAAAATATCAATTTTATGTAGATATTAGGGGACGCTCAAGTGTTAAAGATTGTAAAAATTTAGAAAGAAAATATTTATTTTCTGCATTTTTGAGAGAAAAGGTTTACTAATTTATACTTGTCAATTGAAGCACATTTATTTATATTTCCATTCATCTTTGAAATGATCCAAGAATAAATTCCTTTCCCGCTGAACTTAAGACCCTCCCTCTAAATTTGATCACTGTTATGGACTCACGTTATTGTATTGTTTTTTTTTTCTTGGAGAAAAACAAGGATAAAGAAAAATCAGACCAAACCCAAACACTTCTACTAATGAGAAATGTGATGTTACAATCGAAGTACCCATCTCTATAGTGTTCCCCCAAAATGTGTCTTCAATGAAGGAGTGAAATTCCTACAATTATACCCGATAGAATCACTATACATAGGGGGCCTCGGCTTATGTGGAGTTTATCCCCCCTGTGTATAATTTCAGTGACAAGCGGATCAATGAAGGAGCATGAGGGTGATTGTTGGGTTGTACCATTATTGATAAGCACACACTACCTTTCCCACCAAAATCCCACCCAGACATTTGTGGGGTTGTTTTTTAATATTATGATCAAAGCATGACCGACCAACATATACCCACATATTTCCATTGATAGGGTGAGGGAAAGGATTAGGGTTTTATAATACGAGAAATTTATCGAAGTATGCTTCATAATCCACCTGGAAAATTATCCGCTAGTGGAGGCGTAGCATTGGCCCTAAGAATTCATGATATGGTTAGACATTCTATACCAACGGCCTTAGGGTTTCAAATTATTCCAAGTCATTTTTTAGTAGCAAGAACAAAAACAATAGAAACGACACCAAAAACAACAAAAGTGGTAACAATGATAGTATTAGTGGTTGTGCTAGCGATGGAAGCAATAATGGAGATGAAGAGACCTCTTCAAAGTTAGCAGAAGTAGAAGAAGACAAATCTATAGAAAACATGATTAGATAAGTGAGTTGGTGGATGAGATGCAAATGGATGTTGTGAATAATGTTCATGATTCTTAATTGAATCAATATTCAAAGAATCCTATGAAATTGATCACAATATATAGAATCATTACAATGCTACTAAATATACAAAGAAGAAATTTATTTTTGTTGGACCAACGAAAATGGATGTTAAGACATATGATGATGTCATCAAAGAGATGTAAGAAAAAAGGCATATCATAGATCAATAGAGTCTCGAGGAACTTGTTGAGGATATGACCAACTTTGATAAGCTTCTTCTAGGTATGTTACCCCTTCTATGTATGTATTGGATTTGCATTTGTCATTACTATTTAGATTCACATATATAATTATTTAATTGTTTAAGAGTTTTTTTTTACTACAGAAACTTGAACCTGCAACTTATAAATTAGGCAATGGCATATACAAAGGGCTAACCATTCATTCATTTAGTAATCATTTAAATAATTTTTCATTAAATGATTGGTATAGATATTAAGAAGTTCATTTTTCCTCGATGGCTATCCACACACGTCGTATTCTATTTACTCCTGACCAAAATACTTTTTATTTAGTCAGACATTTGTTCAATATCCTACAGCTAACTCTTATACTCTCTTCTTCCACTCTTTTATTGTCCTTGCAACAGTTACAAGAATCAAGGTTTCCTAAATTCTAAAATTTCTCTCATTATCACGTTTTGTAGTTCAGTTGTCCACTTGTGTTGGTGTCAATTTTTATTCCTTTTCTTTTTCCTCTTAAATCTTTGCATCACGATATGTTTCCTCAATTAACCTTTAGCTAATTCATGATCAACACATTTGCACTTGTTTAATCTATTTCTCATTTTGGTTACTTCATTTATTCCTTCACTACGTTCCTTGAATGTTCAAAATTGTTCCTTCACATGTGTTAAAATATTTGTTATCTCAATTGAACTATCTTCCAAGTCATTTCTGTATAGTTGTTATTCTCCATCCACACTCTCCTTATTTTTTAAGGAAGATTCCATGGGTGTATAGTTTTTGGGACTTTGCATAATCCATTTTTTTTCTATGGTTCCACACTTTTTTGTTTGTGGGTATCTTTTTGTTTCAATTCAACTAGACTTGCATGTTTGTTCTTCATTTCAATGCTTAGTATTGCAAACCTTTCCCTGTCCATGAATTCCCATTCCACTTTTGTGGCATTTTCCTAACTTGGTCCACTTATGTTGGTTTTGTTCCCAACCTAGGTTTTGTTAGATGATCCTCTACCAGTTTGTGATAATAAATTGAGTCATTGACTCGCTAGTGAGATGCATTTTGTCATAATTATTTCAATTATATTAAATAGGGAATTGTTTAATTATTTAGGTAGATGAATTTATAAACTAGTGACCATGGTTTCAATCTTGTTGTGGTTTGCCCCATTTGGATGCCACGGATTTCAAAGGGATGAGGCATGTAACTACAAATAATGGAATGCAACTAGGATCATAAATGTACAGAGGTCGATTCATCCATTGATATAGAGAAGTATCATTGGGCACACAATATGGAGAAACAATGAGTTAGAAAAAAATTTGAACCAAAGAACCACAATGGTTATTAATAAAATTAAAAAAAAAAAAATTTGGCTCAAGAATAGTCTTCAATTTGATGGGTGGAATGATCATGATGTAATCACCCTCTTGTTGATGTAATTGTAACTTCAGAATTTATTCACTTGTATATCTTATGTATTGTACCCCGATGTTTATTCTGGGAAGTGTTTGTAATGTAATTAAGTCATTTCATGCCCCGATGTTCCGATCAGGAGTTTCTATAATGTAAACAATTCATGTCAAGTCATTGTGGGTAACCCTCATATTGATCAACGGTTAAAGTCCTTGCAGTTGTGCAAATATAGGGTTATTAGACTATCCTAGTGAAGTCAGCCCTAGTGAGTTATTGTCAAGTCAGGAATTAGTATAAATAGAGAGTGAGCCTCTCTATTTATCACACACACTCACTAACACTCAATTGTAGTGCATAGTTGAGGGAGAATAAGTTGTTGGGGCTAGAAAGAAAGAGGCTACTGCTGTCGGGAGATCATCTTACTATTTTGGGGTTTTACTTTTGGTGCTGATTCTATGTCTGAGGAAGTTGCGGGGTTTTATCCATTTATGGTTTCCCCGAGGAAAAAAATTGTGTTTATTGTCTCTTCTATTTGATTGATGTGCTTGTTATTCTCTCAGTTAAAGATCCTGTTAGCCGGAATATTTCACCTCCTACAGACAACAAGGTGTTCCGCTGGTCTGAATGGTTCAAATCTAGAACAAATAGATCACATAGGCTGGTAACTCTCCCTAGAAGCTGTAGATATCTAGAAAACAAGGATTTCATAGTCCACCTGTGTACCTGTAATCAAGCTCAACACGAAATGAATCAAAGAAACCAGAATATGATCTACTAATCTATGCTAGTGACTAAGGAATCTAGAAATATATATCTAAAATCAAACATCAACAATATATATGGGACATAAAATCAACTTGCATTAGAAAAATGGAGAAGTTTACAACCAAGCCTTACTGTTGACATGCATCTCCATGAAACCAACTCTTCATCCCCAAAATCTTCGACTCTAGTTCTCTATTCTCTCTCCAAATGATCTTGGGCCAAGAATCAATCCAACAGCATAACAATACCTTCAATGTTCTCTCCTCAACCATGGCTATTAGCTCATATTTATAAGGCTTTAATGGATAGAGATGGTTGAGAAATTAGTGGGTGAGGTGGCCTCTAAGATCCTAGGATGAGGGATCTCAAACTCAACCAACCCAAAACAATAGGGGATAAAAGATATCTCGAGGCTTGTCATCTAGAAGCCTCGAGAAGCTTCTCTTTTTCTCTTTTTACCCAGGGTATTGTGCTTCTCCTTCTCTAACAGAGCGGTTCTGGTAATAACCGCCTATGAACCAAGGGAAATTGGCGGTGGCACCGCTTGTGGACAACTAATGAAAGGCAGTGCGAGCAGGGGTACCGCTCCTGGATAGAGGGGCATGCGTGGTGCTCAGAATTTGTATGACATACTGATAAAAAACCATTTAGTCTTCACTTCAGAAGCTTGGATTCAGGGCAAGTAGGTATGTCAAAGGTCTTATCACATGATGGTGATAGGATTTTGGTATAACAAATCCTAATATAATGCTACCTTAAATGTTAAAAATCTAACATGGTATCATAGCTAACCTGAGAAGAAGACACTATGCAGCTATGGGAACTAGGAATTCCTACTTTTTGGATCTCTCTCCATAGATTTTTAGCAAAAGAAGGTTGGGATGACTCTCCTCCCTAAGGCACATCTTTCTGTCGAAGCAGAATTTGATTCTGAGCATTTTCAGTTTTTGACCCGACACTACTGCCATAAATTAGTGCTTTCCATAGAAGTGTAATTTTTGAGTGAGCCTAGGCCTAGATTGATCTCCTCCTCAAAATCGAAGTTTAGAGATTAAGATCAAATCATTTGGTTGGACAAAACTATAAGAAAGTCAAACCCTAATATGCAACTGAACAAGCACTGCAGAAATTCGGCTCCAAATCCAGATCCGACATCTTGACCTGGTAAGATCTAAATCTTTTATATTTCCATTTGAGGTTCTCAGTTAAGATGTCTCATCATACCAAGCTTGATGAAAATCTTGAGGGATCTGATAAATTCCGAGCTTGGTAGTATAGGATCTCCCTAATCCTAGAAGAAAATGAGTTGGACTCCTACATCAGTGGGGAGGTTCCAGTTCAAAGGAAGATGAGGATAAGGCCTTACATAAGAAGAAGTTGGTTATGGCTAAGAGGATTATTGCTGATTCAATCAAGGATCACCTCATACCACATGTGTCCTCCCTCAAGACACCTAAAGCTATGTTTGATGCCCTAACCAAACTGTTTGAAGGGAAGAACATAAACATGAAGATGACTTTGAGGAACCAGTTGAAGAATGTAAAGATCCAAAATGAAGAGACCGTATAGTCATACTTTACAAGGGTCTCCCAGATCAAAGAACAACTTGAAGCAGTACATGAAGAAGTGGAGAATGCAGAAATTGTGATGAAAACCTTGAATGGTCTCCCTAGGTCATGGGATTCTTTCATCCAAGGAATCAGTGCTAGAAAAAAGCTAATCAAGTTCAACAGACTGTGGGAAGAATGCTCACAAGAAGAAGTTCAAAGAGTAGCTTGAGAATAAAATATGGGAAATGAATATCAAGCTCTCACAGTACACTCCAAGAAAGGAAGAAGGGAAAATCATCATCACCAAGGTACCCATTCTCATCGAAAAGATAATTTTGTGAAGAAGGATCCATCCAAACTCAGATGCTATACATGTGATGAAAGAGGACACTTTGCTATAAATTGTCCCATGAATAGGAGTGGATCTAAGAAGAAGAAGAACTCCAAAACAAGACATCATGTTCACATTGTTGAGGATGATGATTCTCCCAGAAAGAGAGTAAAACAAGAAAGTGAAGACTCTTCAAGTAATGAAGAATATATTTCGATCTCTGCCCTCATGGGAACTGTCACACATGGAAGCAAAGATTGGCTTACTGACAGTGGGGATTCCAAATACATGACAGGATTCAAGGAATATTTTGAGAAACTATCCGAACATAATTCACCCCATTAGGTGAAACTTGGGGATGACTACCAATATCCCATAAAAGGTAGTGGTGAATCCTCCTACAAGCTATGCTCTTGAAAGTCTATGAAAATGAAGGATGTCTTATTTGTACCAAGACTAAAGAAGAATCTTCTCTCCATATCAGCACTAGATGCAAAAGGCATGAGGGTTTCATTTGTAGATGACCAAGTCCTCATGTGGCCAAGAGGAAAGACTATTGACGATGCAATAGTAATTGGAGAACAAGAAGGAGGATTATGCAAATTGAAGGGCCATCTAGAACAAGCTTTGGTCAATGACACAATAGAGCCGAATGAACTTTGGCATAGAAGGATTGTACATGTGCATTATAGATCACTACCAATTGCAAGAAAATTTGTTGAAGGTCTTCCATAAATTCAGGAAAAACATGAAGGAGTATGCAAAGGATGTGCGAAAGGAAAGAACACAAAGAAGACATTTCCAAGTAGCGAAAGCAAAGCAAAAGAAATATTGGAAATCATTCACTCTAATGTATGTGGTCCAATGCCATCAAGTTCTTTAAGGGGGTATGTATACTATGTTTCTTTTAGTGATGATTTATATAGGAATACATGGATATACTTTACGAAGAACAAATATGAAGTATTCAGCAAATTCAAGGAATTAAAAGCCTTGATCGAGAACCACACTGAAAAGAAGATCAAGACCTTTCGATCAAATAATGGCAGAGAATTCACATCAAATGAATTCAAAGAGTTATGCAAAGATTCAGGGATCCAGAGGGAGTTATCCACTCCATATAATCCACAACAAAATGGGGTTGCAGAAAGTAAGAATAGAACTATCATGGAAGCTACAAGAGAAATGCTTCATGATCAAGATCTTCCCATGCATCTATGGGGAAAAGCTGCCAGAACAATGGTGTATGTATAGAAATGTACTCTACATAGAGTAATCAAGAACAAGATAGTTGAAGAAGTATTTTCCTACAAGAAACCAGAAGTCATCCATCTCAAAAAATTCAGCTGTCCAGTGTACATTCACATTCCAAAAGAAAACATGACAAAGCTAGATCCTTCAGGAAAGAATGGTATATTTGTGGGATAGTCTGAAATCTCGAAGGCTTACAAAATATATCACCCAAGATTCAAGAAGGTCGACATCAGCAGGGACATAACATTTGACCATTAGAGCAAATTTGAGGTCTAAAATGGGCCTCCTAAGGAAAATATTAAAACAATAGTTATTAATTTTGGAGGAAGAATGAAGAAAACTACTTTTTTTGTTTGTATTTTCAACATATCTCCCTGTGTTTTCACTCAAATGCCGAGCAAGAGAGCTCGTTGGATGCAGAATTTAATTCCACATCCAACGAGTACCAACACTACATAATTTTGAAAGACCCCACTACCCAAAAAACAAGAAATACTTGGAAAAACGTGATGATGACATGATCATCACATTTTTCTAGGTATTTATTGTTTTTCGGGTAGAAAGGTTTGTCAAAAGTATGCAGTCTGGGTATTCGTTGGATGCAGAATTAAATTCCCCATCCAATGAGCTCTCCCACTTGGAATTTGAGTGAAAACACAAGGAGATGTGTCGAAAATATGAACAAAAAAATAGTTTTCTTTTATGACAAATATGTCAATTCAACCATTATGGTTGACTCATTTTATTGAAATTATATTGGTTATTGAATTCCAACTCACAAAATTTATTGTTGGTGCATTTTCTTATAAGGCCCATTTTAGACCCAAAATTTCTTCTAATGCGAAGACTCAGCTTACAACAAATCCAGAAAGAGACCTGCTGAAGATCCTAAAGAAACAGAAGCACCCAGAATTCATGACACAACCATGAACGAAGAAATTCAAGAAGAATACCATGTAGATCCACCTCAAGAGAATAATCCTCAGAAGAGGAAACCTGCTTAGGTATGAGAAGCTATCCAAGGTGCAGAAAGATATGGGGCTCTAGAAGAGAATCACAAAGAAAGAAAGAGGACCAGGTCCTGCTTCGGGTATGTAGTTTTATTATGTGACTTCATCGATAAAGAACCTTCCAACTATGAAGAAGTGACAGAAAGAAAAGAATGGAAGGATTCTATGATCGAAGAGTATCAATCGATCATGAAGAATGATGTTTGGGATGTTGTCCCAAGACCAAAAGGGAAGTTTGTTGTAACTTCCAAATGGATCTACAAGATCAAGCATGCTGCAGATAAAAACATAGAGGAATATAAATCAAGATTCATGGATCAAGGCTTCTCACAGAAAGAAGGAATAAATTATGAAGAAACCTTTGCACCTTTAGCCAGATACACTTCCATTAGATCAGTACTCCCTCTGGCTATAGTGATGAAATGAAAGATACACCAAATGGATTTCAAGACTGATTTCTTGAATGGTGTAGTGGAAGAGGAAGTATATGTATAGCAACCACTCGATTTTGAGACACATGACAGGGAGTCTCATGTGTGTAGATTGAAGAAATCCCTGTATGGTTTGAAACATGCACCTAGGACATGGTACGACATAATTGATTGCTTTCTATCCAGTTTGGGATTTACCAAAAGTAAATCAAATTCCAACCTTTACTACAAGGTTGAGGATGGCGACCCAGTGATACTCCTACTATATGTAGATGATCTGTTTGTAACAGGTATGGATGGGATGATTGCTGATCCGAAGAGGAATATTACTGCCGAGTTCAAAATGAAGGACTTGGGTATGATGCACTATTTTCTAGGCATGGAGGTGTGGCAGAATGCGGATGGAATATTCCTCAGACAAGGGAAGTATGTAGTAGAGATCCTGAAGAGGTTTGGGATGATGGACTGCAAGGCCATGACCACACTTATGGCATCGAACCTGAAGCTATTGAGTGATGCTTCATCAGAAGTGGTTGATGCTACATGTATCGTCAAATGATTGGGTCCTTGATGTACCTGATGAACACGAGACCATATATTTTATTTACTGTGAACACCTTGAACTAATTCCTAACAAATCTGAGACATGTTCACTTGATTGCTGTAAAGCATATTCTGAGGTACCTAGGGGTACAGTTGATTATGGGCTCAAGTATGAGGTGAATATGAAGATTAACCTAGAGGGTTATGTTGATTCAAATTGGGCAGGCAGTGCCACCAATAGGAAGAGCACTTCAGGGTGTTGCTTCAGTATGGGATCATGTGTGATCTCTTGGTTTAGCAGGAAGAAATCCCATGTGGCACTGAGTAAAACTGAAGCAGAGTATGTCACAACTTTGTCAGCTAGTTGTGAGGTAGTATGGCTAAGGAAGCTACTGTTTGATTTATTTGATCTCTAGCTGGATGCTACTTATATATATTGCGACAACCAGAGTTTTGTGAAGTTGTCAGAGAACTTGGTATTCCATGACAAGTCGAAGCATATCAAGATCAAGTATCACTATATCAGGGATATGGTGCAGAAAGCAGTAGTGAAGCTCCAATATGTTGCGATGGACGAACAGATTGGTGATGTGTTTACAAAGCCATTAGCCAGAGTGAAGTTTGAGTACTTGAGGGAGAATCTTGGTTTTCTCCATATAGATGTTCCCTCCAAAGGGAAGTGATGAGTCTATGAGCCATTTTGACATGGTGAGAGGATTCGTTCCTTCCATGGTCAGATGTAAGGGTTGAGCCCTTTCGACATGTATGTAGGATTGGTTCCTCTCATGGTCAAATGTAAGTGTTGGGACTTTCTAACATAGATGACTAGATTGGTTCCTCTCATTGTCAGATGTGAGTGTTGGGCCTTTTTGACAGGGTTGTGGGATGTGTTCCCACATGGTCAGATGTGAGTGTTGGGTGTGGCTTTCTGATGTGATTGTAGGATTTGTTCCTACATGATCAGATGTAAGTTTTGGGCGGGCCATTCTGACTTAGGGTCATATATAAGTGCTGGAAAATACCTAAATGGAAGCTAGGCCTACACCCAGCATGAAAAATGGCTGGCTTTGTAGAACTTCCTATGATAGGAAGAGTCAAGAGATAGAACCTATGATGATGATCCAGCAGAGACGTTCCAGAACAAGAGATCATCCAGATCGAGTGATGATCCAAATCCAATGATGATGATCCAGATCGAGTGATGATCCAGATCTATTGATGATGATCCAAATCTAGTGATGATATAGATCCAGATGAAGATGAATTGAATATGGCGAGGACTCGATGATGATCTAGATGATACAGAGAAGAAGACTTGTGTTGCTAAATTGTGTCGACATAATATCTTCCTACTTAAGAGGGAGTGTTGATGTAATTGTAACTTCAGAATGTATTCACTTGTATATCTTATGTATTGTGCTCCAATGTTTATTCGTGGAAGTGTTTGTAATGTAATTGATTCATCTCATGCACTGATGTTCCGATAGGGAGTTTCTATAATGTAAACAAGTCATGTCAAGTCATTGTGGGTAACCCTCCTATTGATCAAGGGTTAAAGTCCCCGCAGTTGCAGGGCCCTAGGGTTATTAGACTCTCCTAGTGAAGTCGGCCCTAGTGAGTTATTTTCAAGTTGGGAATTAGTATAAATAGAGAGTGAGTCTCTCTATTTATCACACACACTCACTCACACTCAATTTTAGCACATAGATGAGGGAGAAGAAGTTGTTGGGGCTAGAAAGAAAGAGGCTACTGCTGTCGGGAGATCATCTTACTGTTTTGGGGTTTTACTTTTGGTGTTGATTCTATCTTTGAGGAAGTTGTGGGGTTTTCTCCATTTATGGTTTCCCAAAGGAAAAACATTGTGCTCATTGTGTCTTGTGTTTGATTGATGTTCTTGTTATTCTCTCAGTTAAAGATCCTAATATAATGATAGCTTAAATGTTAAAAACCTAACACCTATTTCCTTCCAAACATTTTATAGTTTCTCACAACATGTGTCCTTGGGTCTCACCACACAAATATGTATAAAAATTAATCATATTTACATCCTCTTCTCTTTAAATCCTCATATCATATTCATAACTAAAGATTATTTTGCACACACATCCTTACCTCATAATATTAATTAGGTCAAGGACCAAAGATGACCATAAAATATCAAATCTGTCAAGACACAAAGAGTAAGAGAAAATTATAAGTAAGTATTATATTCGATTTACCATATAAGTCTTTAATTGACACTATCAAATGAGATTTGACATGTTGAATTGTTGTGATATTCATCAGTCCTTACCAATGTGATTGCAAGGAATTCTTTGAAGGTGAAGTCCATAATTTTATTCCTTCTTCCTCATTCTCATGCCTTTTGGTAGTATAATGAGGGTAGTGGCTCACATCAACATGGAAAATGGTTTCGACATAGAGGTAGATACATTAATTGTTTTCATCAAATAAATTAAATTTCCTATCAATGAGTATCGATTTTCCGAATTTTGGATTGATACAAAACATAACAAATTTTAGAACCTTGAGAGCTCTTATTTACTTACACATAAAAATATCTCAAATCCACCTTTAAAAAAACTTCTTTTAATATTCTGATTCAATTTAAAACGCAGATTGTTGAGACTCATACATGCAGTGATTTGAAAGTCTCCAATTGATATAGGATTGATTCCATTGCCACTACATTGCATACCTATATGTCGTCATGACAAGTGTTGAACAAAAAATTTTGATGCCTCGACCCCATTAATGCTAGTATTGCTAACTTGCTTGATATGTAGTTTTTTTTAATGTTTTATGACTTGTTCATTATTTTTTCTTAGGTTCCCAATGCCGACCATTCTTATATCGTTGAGGCTTGGATGGTTACCCTCTCTTTGGTTTGAATTAAGTTTTTGGTTTGTTTTATATGTATATTTTGGTTATAGGTTTATTATAGACTTGTTTTTCTTAGTGGACTCCTTTTGTAAGTAATTCTCTCATGGTTCAATTTTTTATTAAAAACTATATCTAGTTACAATGTCATGAACTATGTATAAGATCATGTCGATACCCCAATATTGTTATTACATAGTTTAAATAGTTTTGTATAATGAAGTGTACTCCAAATCTAAAAAATGCAATAAAATAGTTTTATTTTAAGTTAATGCTACATTTATGTGAAATGAATGTGTTCAAGTTAAGTTTTATTGAAAATATATCATATTTTCAAGTGGATCTTCGGTAGACAGTACAAGGTGCTCATTTATTTAAGATTGTAAAATATGGGAAAATAATATTTTTTTTTCCAATTTAAAAAGAAAAAACTAATTAATTTATAATTGTGAATTGAAATTTCCCTCCAAAAATAAACTCACCTCAAATTGAAATGAAAACCCATCTTTCAAAAGTGATTCATCACTTACTACAAACTAACCAATGAAATTGCATTAGCCATTTTTTACTACCAAAGATAAATAGATTTTTGAGGATTTCCTTACTGAATTTTCTAGTTTTATCGAAAAAAACAGAGTTTGTAAGTCCGAGCTTCCAATTGAGTTGGATTATTGCTCCTCATCCAAATGAGTTTGTACTTCATTCATTAATACTTCTATGCATATGTTAGTCACTGACTATTTTTGCTCATAGGTTGACCCAGCTAAATCTCAATCTCAATCTTCATGCATGCTTCTCTTTTGCAGGTCTGTATGGACACCAAATCGGTTTTCGAGGGAAATCAGCTCCCTTCCCACATGCTCATATAAGGAATAGAGTAAGAAAATAGTTTGAAAATCAAAATTATGAAATTTTATGTTTCCTGTGGCAGAATGGATGATGCATGTCTGATATTTAAAAGAATGTAACACAGAAATGTCTTGTTAAGGAATGAAATGATCAAGGGATATGCTTGGAAGGAACCTTTTGAGGAAGCACTGGAACTTTACTTCCAGTTGTAACTATTAGAACTATTAGGCATTCAACCAAATAATTTACTTATCCCTTTGATCTCAAGGCATGTGCTGGTCTACATGTGCTGGTCTATTAGCTTTGTAAGAGGAAATATATATTCATTGTCATGTAGTTAAATATGGGCTTGAATTTGATGTTTATGTGGCAAGTACTCTCATAAACAATGCAATATGCTCATGTAATAATTTAAAGATCAATTAAGATCGTCTAAAAATACAGTAAAATAATTTGTTGATCCACTTGTCCTTATGAACCTAGTTTCTCTATACCCAACAAATGATCCCGCAAGGTACCATGAAGCATGGTACAATATCCGAGAAGTGCGGTAGGGTATTAAAAGAGTATCATTTACAAGTGCATGAAATAATTTATTCGAATTTAACCCATCAACAAAGGTAGAATAAGAATTTCTTTTTGGAACGGCCTATAGCACCTTTCCATGGAACTTACTTCTTAGGACTAAGGGAAATTAAGAATGACTCAAGAAGGAGAAGCAAGGATGATGGATATAGATCAAATTCAAGAGTATGCAACATTCCTTCCATCTTGAAATGCAAAATGTGGGGATTTCATAAATGCAAGAAAAACATTTGCCAAAATTCCTAAATGATATTTTGTCTCATTGAATGCATTGATTGCAGGATATGCTCAAAATGTACATGTCCAAGAGGATTTGGAACTTTAAAATCAAATTCAGTTACATATGTGAAGCCCTCTTCACCGACCATGGTGAGTATACATCCAGAATGTGCACAACTAGCGGCTTTGCAGCAAGGTAACCTTATCCATCATACCGTAATTAGGTGTGGGTTTGAGTCTCGCCATTCTTCTATTGATCTCAGATTGCTAGTCATTTAGATTCTAGTGTATTGTAAGGTTTGGCCCAATCACCATGGAGAAAAAGAGATGTAGATTCCTGTTTGACTCCTCAAATGGGTGCCATTATTCCTTGTGAAACACTCTACACAAAAAGGGCATTCGATTCTATTGTTGCTCCAGATACTTTAATGGTTTTGCAAATTGATGGTGAATATTTGAAAAATCCAAGAGACAAAATAAGTGATAAGCTATTGAAGGTTCTTATTAGGGAGTCAGTCTTGGAGGATCAACCAATATGTGTAGCAATGATTCATCTGAGTTTCCATCCAGTGGAGCATATTTTTGGGTTCAAGCAGACTATGCATGCAAATATTTCTCCAAATTTCTAGGAAGAGGGGATAATTCAATGAAATTAAAATAATTCACTAGTAGCTTTTGTAATGGGGAAGTTGTGAAGGATCAAGCACCTTATACATTCTCAGCTGCTAGAGAATCATACAGGAATCTGGAAAATGGGTCAGATTTGTCTTAATAGAGAATTATCTACAAATTCCTCTAGCATGGAAGGTTCAAAAGAACAAACATATTTTGTTAAGTTATTGTCCCATGTTCCAGACAATTAAGCATATTTGAAGAATAAAATGGAACACATAGAAAAATTATGCCCCATTCTCCAGCCAAGGAAGTAAATGTGAAAGACCAAGCATAATTCAATTTTGACAGGATATTATTAAAGGATCTAGCCAATGGATTGAATGATGGGATTAACCCTACAATTGAGAGATAATTATCTAATGACATGTCACTTTCTGTAGGAAATCATGGAAAACCTGTACAATGGAACATGCCAGGGCACATATCCACTCGATCATGGGAGCCTCCTACAAAATGAGAAAACTTTGATGTTGAATATTGTCCTCTAGCAACGCTTAAGTATGATCTTACTTTGGACAAGACCGTAAAAAAAAAATCCCATAAAATCGAAAATGCATCTTCTATCTGTAGGATGGATATTTTAGTTCAAATATCGAAGGGTACACCATGATGTTTGTTATATTGCCCCTACATCCCAGAATGACTCTTCTCTCTTACAAGTGTGTTTGGCATGGAAGCAACAATAGACTATTCAGGGAGTAATATATCACAATCATGAATATAATGTGGAGGTTGACAAGTCAAGACAATGCATTCTGGGGGGTATTTCATCATCTCCTTCGCTAAAGAAAACTCAGGAAAGGGTTACATGAAACATGTCTTCAACTTTTGTGTGTCAAAAGAAAAGGAGAGTCTATAGTTCCACAAACATAACAAAACATGAATAAAAAATAATGAAATTGTTGACGATACTTTGAAAAATCACATAGGAATAAAGTGACATGAATTTAGGAGTCAAAATATGCATAATTGTGTCAATACGAGAAGAAATGTTTCAAGTGAAATGATCCCCCTTATAGAAACAACTAATAGGAAAAGGAATGTACTTTGGAGTCAGAGTGCTTTGACTAGGAAAATGTGATGAGAAGTGGAAGTACAAAGGAACTAAAATTAAAAAAATCAAGGCAAGGTTTATTAGCAGTTTTGGGATTTAGTAGTAAAAAATAAAAACTTGGTTTAGAAGATTTAGTTGAAGGTCCGAAACAGAAAAGACGAAGACCATGCCTTGTGAAAAGAAAGGGGAAACCAGGAAATGATTATCGAATGTAGGTACTCCCTTCTACTCCATGAAAATGAAAGGATTTATCTTTGGGCCAGGTTAAGTGGACTGTTCAATCTGTTTTGTCTTGGATGATAGAAAATGGCATGGTAAAACCAAAACAGAGAGTTTTCTATTGGAATAGAAAGGACAAATGTCCATAAGCTGAAGTATGGATAAATTGTGATGGAATTATGTGTGAATGGTGTAAAAAGGTGTACACTCTATCAAAATTTGAAGCTCATGCTAGGAGGAAGTATCATCGGCAGTCTGTAAACATCATTTTGGAATTTGGAAGATCTTTAATACAATTCTAGATGCATGTACTAGACAATAAAAACAAGTTGAAGGGGTATAGAAATTTTTCAAGAGAAAGTAGGAAGAAAAGATCTACTCTATTTGAAGGTGATGATGTATGCAACATATGTAATGTCGGTGGAACATGGATATTGTGTGATCATTTCCCATATTCATTCCATTTAGTGTGCATTCAAATGGAGGTATGTTTTGTTTCCTACAATAACTTTAATTTATCCCCTATATATTTTGGTTGGATAATTGTTTTTTACTATCAATCACATTACACTGCACGGAACGTTTCCTTAGGCTGGGTATTTCTACAGTTAATTGGTTTGGGTTGATGCATTATATTTTCTCAAGAGGACAATACTATGATGTTTGTTGTTGCAGGACATACTGAGGTTCTAGGTCTATGTATTTGTTTGTTAGTTTTTTTTCTATTAAAGTGGGATATATGTAGAAGTTGATATAGAAGACCCATACATCCCTTAGAACAC
The DNA here is from genome assembly GCA_001517045.1 of Pseudotsuga menziesii. Taxonomy (NCBI): domain Eukaryota; kingdom Viridiplantae; phylum Streptophyta; class Pinopsida; order Pinales; family Pinaceae; genus Pseudotsuga; species Pseudotsuga menziesii. Next base: position 39,574 of record LPNX010185022.1, read on the forward strand.
CCTTTGATGGTTGTGAAGAGAAAGAATGATGCAATATTAATTTTAAATCATCACATGTCCTTTTTCGATGTGGATATATGCTCAGTTAATGATAGTGGTATGCCGTTACATTAAATTTTTATTTTACTGTGATGACAAAACCATGAAGGACTTTTCAATCCTCAGTTGCATTTTATGATAAGTTAATACAAGATAATTTTATTATTGTTCAAAAAACAACCAAAAAAGTAGGTCAACGGTACTAACATGTATAGTGTGTGCAATAATGACATCACTAGTGGTTGAAAAGGGGCACAAAATTGTCTCAGAGACTTAGAAAAAAATCAACTGCATGCTGATGTTGTATGGAAACCAAAGGTAACACCATGACATGAAACATGGAGCTCTATACCAAGAGATTCTGAAAATTCCTGGAAGGAGCATTCAAAATTAACAAAAATAGTATTTGTTTTCATAATTACATAAGCTAATTCATATCATTTGAGGAATATATAAACCGCAATGCTTCGCCTTCCAAAATTGAGGAATTATTTAAACAATTGAAATAAACATAGTTGTAGAATCGATTGGGAGGAATTTAATCTCTGACACAATCAATGTGGATGATATAATATAATAATTTCCATGGGTCCTATTGTAACTTCCATGTGTTTGGAGAAATTTTTCTGGGATACTCTGCATCATACCTTGCATGAAGCAATTTTCATATCTAAGAGGAGAAATTATCAAGAGAGTGTATTTATTGCGTTGTTGAAGGATCCATGTGTAACATAGAACTTGTAGTAGGATTTTAAAGTTAAAACACACATTAAAGCATTGAAAATAAATTTAAACATGAGAGAGGGTCAAATATTTGGAAAATAGCCAGTGTGCTGCCATTGTTGGAAACCAAAACAAATAGAAAAATATTTCCACCAACTTAGAAGAACAAGCTAGCTGATATACCTGATAGGAGAAATACGCTTACATATAGACATATCAAGTGTGACTACAGACCGAATTATATGACTTGGTTGTCCCAAATATTTTAAAGTTATAGAATTATCCTTCTTGAATTTATTCGATGATTTTCCAAAGATGTTGGTGCCATCGTATCAATGGAAAATGTAGGATCCCAAACAGTAAAATATTCTAAAACTGGAGGGATTATTTTTCAAAGATGTTGGTGCCATTATATCAATGGAAAATGTAGGATCCCAAACAATAAAATTTTCTAAAATTGGAGTTATTATTTTTCAAAGATGTTGGTGCCATCATATCAATGAAAAATGTAGGATCCCAAACATTAAACTCTTCTAAAACTAGAGGGCCTCTTGATTTTTTCTTAAGCAATGTTGCTTTTATTTACGTTTCTTTTCTTCACTTCAATCCATTTCACTTGCATCAGGAACTAGCCATTGGTAATTTTATCATAGTGCTAACTTGTTGGATGTTCTTTAGTTTCCACTTTCATAGGATGAGTTTGTAGTTTTCCATGTATTGTACTTTGTGGGAGTTTCTTGTGTAATCCCATTATCTATACGAGTACTTATAACCACCTATAAAATAATTCAATTATACACCATTCTACCTAGTGGGATTTTTTAATTTTTCTCTCTGATTGGTACTCTTTAAGGGGCGACATCAAAAAACCACTTAGGACAAGAAGTGGCCAGGTGGTTAGTCTTGAAAAAAATCTGCATTGAAAACTGAATTGTTCGTAATCCAGATTCTGTTTACAAATCGCAACATTGACATCTTAAAGGATTTGCTCTGGAAGACTAGAGTCCAAATCCACCACCATATAGATCTCAATAAAAAAGGAAAAGTGGACAGAGACTCTGGTAACATCAAGACATATATTTCAATACATCCACCTATTATCTGAAGGGAATCCTAACATAAAAAATGTAGAGGGAGGTTCATAATCCATACCAAATTGGAATAGTTCATAAGGCGTTTGAGAAGGTATTGAATGTTCGGTGTGAAGGCCCTGTGTGGATCACCTCATCTCTACCATCGACTCCAGAAAATTACACATTGAAAAAACTTTGTACATTGATGAATAATAGCACCCTCTATACAAAGGGATTTCAAGAGTTGGAAATCTAAGAATGAATAGGAATGAATTTTAGCAAAAAGGTGTTTAATTGACAAATGAGTGTAAAGGTGTTGAAATGAGATTCTTTGGTGTTAATCACCAGAGAATTGTTCTTGATAGGAATACCATTACGGTATTTTTCTAGGAAAAATGCACCTCTTGCGGACAAGAGTTATTCCTCTAGTATGGATGGTTCATATCTATAACAAATGAGTTACAACAGAGATGGAAGACATCCCCTAGAAGTTGTGGAGATCTGGAATGAGTCCCTTTGATAGAGTGATGTAGTTGTTTCCTATGGTGATGGATATTCATAGGAGTACCTGCACAATCACATGAAACAAGTAAACACGATCAAAAGCAGCAGAATATAATCCATAATTCTATGTGAGTGACTAAGGAATCCAAAAGTAAAATACATGATTACAACACAACATACGTTATGGGAAAGGAACCAAATTTTCATTAAAGATGAAGAAGAAATATTACAACCTTCACCTTCGTTTTGTGATGCTCCTTCACATGCCAATTCCTTCTCCCCAAAAGCTCCAACTTTCTCCTTCTATGCTCACCCTACTAATTTAGCCAAAACCTCAATGAAACATAATAAAATTTCTCTCCCTCAATCATGGGGTATGAGCCTAGTTTTATAGGCCTTGGGAGGATAGGAATGGTTGAGTAAATGGTGGGTGAGGTGGAAGGGAGATCCTAAAAGGATGGATCTTGATTCTAAGTGGTCCTAAGGAGTAGGGATGACAGTGCCACCAAACCTTCCTTTAAGAATCTTCATGGAATCTTCTCTTTTTCACTTTTTACCTCGGGCATCGGTTCTCCTCCACTATGACAAAGCGGTGATAGGGTAGAACTGCTCATTTAACAAGGGTGAAAAGTGGTGGCACTTCCTACTATCAAGATATAGTGAGCGTTACCGAAGAGGGTAATTCTTCTTTCGTTAAGGGACGAAGCGGTGCTGGACTTTTATATGCAAGAGTGAAGTCAGGGACAATATTTTCACTTCACAACTTGGGATTTAGGGAAATAACTTATGTTTGGGACCTCATCACATGATGATGATGAGATTTATGTGTAACAGAATGCCCCCCAAAGCATGAGGCTAGAGGGATACGATAGGAGAGAGATTTGAAAGAGAAAGTTATCACTTTGAGGCAAGAATTCCCTTAATCAAAGATCATCATCAACTTGACATCTGCAATACATCAATACTTTTGACTTATTATTAAATTTCTCCTCATCATGGCTGCATACCAACACAAGGAAGATCCATGATAGAGATTAACAAACATGCGTACTAGAATAAATCCTAGATCCATGTGATAGAGGACTCAAAATTGGGACATAGCCACAAGACATACACTATAGATTTATGTCAAATGAACACAAATTCGAGCACAACCACGACCATACAAATGTGGATCCATGCTGGGACTCATACAATATACTCCATCGCAACCTAGGGAAATCAATGAGTGCTTTTAACAGATACACAGGGTCTTCGTCTTGTCTTCCACAAAGTATGATTCTATCCATGTGATTACAATGATTTGGTGTTGAACATGATAGAAACCACTTGATTACCGATCAATGATGTGAACCATTAACAAGTACGAGGGAAATCACCATTGATGTCAATGGTTCCTAAGGTACCCTAGTACAATCTCCTGAGTGTGAATAGATGATTTGATGTCGAACACTCAGTCACATTCATCAATAAAAGGTAAATGATTTGAACCTATGTCGAGAGCGAGAGAATATGTTCGTATTTTTGAGAGAATCTGTTGGAGGAAAAAAAGAAAAAAAATACTTTTTTTGTTCGTATTTTCGACATATCTCCCTATGATTTTACTCAAAATTCGATCGGAAGAGCTCCTTGGATGCGGAGTTAAATTCTGCAACCAACAAGTACCCACTCAGAATACTTTTGACGAAATCCACTACCCAAAAAACAAGAAATACTTGGAAAAACGTGATGATGACTCGGCATACTTTTGACGGATCCTGCTACCCCAAAAACAAGAAATACCTAAAAAACGTGATGATGATGTCATCATCACATTTTTTTCAGGTATGTCTTGTTTTTTCGGTATTGGGGTCTATCAAAATTATGCCGAGTAGGTACTCGTTGGATGCGAAATTTAATTTCGCATCCAGGGAGCTCTCCCAATCGAAATTTGAGTTAAAACACAAGAAGATATGTTGATAATACGAACAAAAGAAGTAGTTTTTTTTAAGATACCTATTCCCAAATTTATATTAAAATTTTGTTTAAGACTTATACAATATTTCAAATTTAAAGCAATTTCATTGGCTAACACATGATGACATGGAATATGAATTATGGTTAAAAGGCCCATTTTGAGTTGAAATTTCCTCGAATAATTCTTTAAAAGACTCAAAGGAGTGACATGACTCATGAAAGTGGATGGACTTGGAAGTTAGATGAATACCCAATTTACCGAATGAAATGCAGACAAGTGCCATGTCCAAAGGTGAGTAAAATCTACTGTTTTATTTGAAAAATGAATTGATTCCCTTCCCTTAATTTCCCCATCATGATTGATGAGTGCCTCTTTTCACTTTTATGAGTTCAAAGAGGCTAACAAACACTTGTTATAGCTCATCGGAAGACAAGTCCATTCTTATATATTTCAAAAAACTGAGAAAGGAGGGATTGATTCCCAAAAGAGGGTCTCCCATTGTTTGGTTTAACGAGTCCATTGAAAGTTAAATCGGATTCGTTCATATTTAGAGAGTTTGAACGAAAACAAAAGAAGACTCCAAAGGGTCATTTTTCATAACTAGTCAATCCGAACTGAAAAAGAGATAAACTACCGTCAGAAAGATGACTCTTCAAGTACTTTTATGAGCATGAATAAAACAAGTTCACTCGCAACCTTTTCACATTTATGGAGTCTGGAAAGAGTGTAAAGAAGAATCCATTAGGGTTTCTTTTTGCGATGAACGGGTTTTATGAGCTTGAAAAGAAGTGAAAATGAATTAGAACTTTGGTTCTAGTTTTAGAGAGCATGATCAAAGTGTTGAAATGAACGCTTGATGACTTTTTTTATTTTGCGGAAAAAAACAGAAAAAAAACTTACGCATAGACAATAGTGTTCATTTATGCCCCTGCAAAATGTTTTTAAAGGCCATAAGTTCCCCAAAAATATTTAAAAACTGACTTTTATAAATTATAGAAAGGGCATTTTTAATGAAAATGATTTAAATAACATTGAAATAATATAAAAAAACCATGAAAATATTTTATAAAAACCAAAATGAATAGTAAAAACTAACTCATTTACCATTTACCAATTCTTGGAGAGAATTTGGGAGAGTTGTGTGCATATTTTTAGTTGAAGAATCCATAGCTGTTTATCATCTGTTTTCCAAGTCGTCAGATCCAAGTGAGAGCTAGAAACCTTCTCTTCACTTCTATGGTTTCCTTTTTCCAATTTCATATCTTTTCATTGACCTTTGGGGGATTTTAAGCCAATCCTAAAAAACACATTTTGGGTAACGCTTCTAGCCTTTATGGGAGGAGTGGTGCCTAATAAGAACCACCTTTCATCAGGATTGCACAGGCAGTGTTACCACTCTGTCATAAGGGGATAGGAATGGTGCCAGTTGTAGTGCCCCAAAAATGAATTCCCTAGCAAAAATAGAGTATTTTTAGAATTTTTAAAGGTTGGATAAGTGTCTAAATTCCTCATTGATTATTTTTTTGAAAGGTTATTTTTCTCATCATGTTGATTTGGAAGGAAAGGAAACATGATGATGATGATACCCATGATGCAAGAGATGTGGGTTCCATTGCTGCTCGATGAGGCTGTGGCCTCTTAAAATGTTTCCACACTCCTAGTATGGTATCACATGTGCAATTATTGGAGCACATATTGCAGATGTGGAATATGGAGAAACAAAATTTCGAGGTTGGGACTCATATCCTCACCATAGAGGTGGAAGACATATACTTTCTCACTAGGCTGTCTAGGCATGGAGCACCTATTTCACTAACAGGCTCCCGAGGGGGAGATATTACTACACAAGAGTTGATAGTCTGCCATTGTAATCCAGGAACCAAGATGTCAAGAAAGAAAATACCGATCAAAGAAGTGAGATATTTTCCACTTCACGCTATGCTATTTACCTTGTAGAGGGTTGTTGGGAGCCAAGGCGCTCACCAAGCTTCTTAGGCTCACATGTTATATTCCCTAGAGGCCATGGCACTCATGGTATTCAACTGGGATTAGGAACTATTACCGGTGTTCAAGGACCAGCTGATCAAGTGTTGATAAGGGGAACTAAAATAGTTTGGCTATGGGACCATTCAAGCATGATTCTTCTTTAAGAGGGCACCCCTCTTGAAACACCAGGTGGTATTCATAGAGTTGAGACCTAGAGACCCCCACATGCTCTGGTGGGTGGAGATCATGGCCCGCACTTGAGGTGGCAGGTCCAAGGTCAAATACGGGGAACCTTTCTTTTGGTGGCTGAACGATCAGATGCTCATGATTGAGGACTATGCCTACCCAAGGACTGACTTTCAAGGGGATCTTGACCTTCCTCTACCACCTAGAACCTAGTGAGATGACATCGGTAAGAAATAAAACTCAAAATGTTGAGTATGTTTTTATATTTTTATGGATGATAACAAGATGTAATGTTTTCATGTAGATGTTGGGGATGCATGGCCTGTGGAATATTCCCCAATGGAAAGACGAGTAGGAGCTTTCTTTGTCCATAGAGATGACGATGAGCTCACTGAGATGGAGGAGAAACTAGGTCAGTTCACTTTATATATCCCGGATGTTACGATAGATGACCTGGGCCTAGGAGGTTTCAGAGACCTACAGTGAGAGTGTCAAGTCGCTTCAGTTGCTTTCTACATAGGGTTGAAATAGCTATTATGTTCTACCACATGCATCATTAGGGTGGTCTGCATGATGTATCACTAAAATATTACTAGATTCGGGATTTTTTGTATCATTTGAGTGCTTCAGATGAGGTCTCGTGACAATATTTTTGTAAAAACACTGTATATATATATGTATATGTATATGTGTGTGGGTATATATATATATATATACAGACTCAGTTTCGGTGTTTATATGTGTTTCAAATGGACAAATGGTATTTATATGAGTTTTAAGTGTCTTTTAAATTTTATTTTACTTTACAATGGACCATGTTTTTTTTAGAAGTTATGAATAGGAAATATACCAGTGTAAAATGTAATTTTCCAATGAATCGACAATCGTATTATCATACCTAGGGATATTCCTGTAAGTGATGAAATCGAATGACCTCTCTAATAAACACACTCTATGAAAGAGATGGAGAAGTGTAGGGTTCCTGATGATTAAATGTGGTTTAGATGACAAACCATTCTCTAAGAGTCCATAAATACTACCAAATCATGAATGTCCTAAGATGTAGCCTCGGTCAGTAAAGCTATTACTGCTTGATACTCAGTGAAGTTGTTGGTAGCCAGACCAATACAAACCACTCCTGAACTAACTAAAATGTTAGTTTAGGAATACAACACCCAAGCAACTGAAGCAAGGTTCAAGGTATGCTGGCATGAACCATCAGCGAAGCCATAGAAATCCATCTAATATGCATAACCAAAACATGGTATACCTAATATGGAAATCAAACTCAAAACCATATTGAAAATTCCAAAACACACTAAAGTCAAATATACATATATAAAAGGTACCATTCATAAATTTCTTAAGCATAGTACCTCTATAGGTACAAACCATTGCGAGGTTTCCCAAAGGCCCGTATCCCATCATAGTCTGTGAGCTCGTAATTTCCTCTCTCTAAGACCTTACTAACGATAAAGGGAACGTACCATATAGGTTCAAACTTTCACTTCCCTAGTTTATCATGTCTTTGATCATAAGTCAGGACTAGGTCACCTTCATTAAAAACACGAGGTTGAGCAGACTTGTCATACTGTGACTTGATGTGTTTTTTGTGTGACTTGTTAGCCAAGAAAGCATTTCTTCTTCTTTCATCAAGGTTGGTCAAGTAAAAAAATATCTCTTCCTCGATAGAATTGTTTGGGATAATTTCTAATAAAAGTTTAAGTGACGGAATTTTACACACGATAGGGAGGAAAAATTCTAGTCCATAGATCAACTGAAAGGGTGTGAAACCAGTTGCTTTTTTACTGAATTATTATGAGATCAAAGTGCAAAGAATAGATTCAAGTTCTAGTAAAATTTATGATCTCTAACCATCCTATGCAGCATGGTTTTCAAAACCTTGTTAATTCCCTCGACCCAACCATTAGCCTGCGGGTAATACGAAGTTGATTTTTCCTGGAAAAAACTCAGCTCAGCAATCATCTGATTTCAGAAATGAGATCCATGTTGAGTGACTATAGCCTGTAGGAATCCAAACCTAGCTATCACATGGTTAAATAAAAAGAGGGTGGTAGTATTACCATCCTTTGCATATGTAGGAATTTCCTCATCCCATTTCCTAAAGTAATCGACAGCTACGATGATGTAACCATGCCCCTTGGCTGAGATAAGCTTACAATCCATAAAATCAATACCCCATTTGGTAAAAGGGCTAACTGTAATGATGGGGTGTAAAGGAGCAAGCTGGGTACGCTTTTATGGATAAAAGTGTTGATAGGGTGGGAATTTCTTAATCGCTTCATGACAATCATTAAAGATCGAAGGCTAAAAATACCCAACATGAAGGATTTTTTTGGGCTGTATCAATCCCAGAAAGATGACCGCCACATGCACCAAAGTGGCAGTCATTCAAAACTATTTCATCCTCTTCATGTGTAAGGAATCACCGAAGGATGGAATAGATACAATGTTGGTACAATGTATCATTCAAAATGAGATAATATTTGCATGGTGACAGATACGATGATGATCATCACAGGGTATGTGGGGCTGAAATATCTGAGTCTAGAGATAGATGATCAAATATCCATACCATGGATCAATTGTTCTTATCAAGAACAAAAATTTATTCTAGAATGAATCGTTGGGATCAAATTCTGTCAAAGCACATGGAACATCACACATCAACTCCGCTAAAACCAAGGATTTTTTTAAAGTATCCTTGGCGAACTCAAGATCAAATTCCTATAAGATAACAATCCAATGGGAATATTTCCCCCCTAGTACCTGATGAATTAGAATGTAGTACATGGTGTTTTGATCTTCGAGTATAGTTGTGGTGCGAAGTAGAATGTAATGAGGAAAATTTTGTACAAAAATGACCATAGCCAGAGTTAACTTCTCCACACACGAGTAACATGCTTCAGAGTCAATGAGACTCTTACTTAGGTAATATATCACATGCTCTTAGCCGTTGGGATTTTCGTACACTATAAGCATTCCTATGGTAGTAGTGGAGGTGGAAACATATAATAGAAAATATTTTTAATAATATGGGGGGTGCAATATCAGTGAATGGGTTAGAGCATGTTTCATATTATCAAAATCACGTTGCTTCTGGTCATCCTAGAAGAATGGAGTGTCCTTATTCAGGAGACACATATAACCATGTATTTTATCTATGAAGTTTCATATGAAACCATGAAGAAAGTTTTCATTCCCCTGCAAACTTTGGAGTTTGGTGATGTTTGTCAGGGCGAGTAAGGCGAGGATAGCATCAATTTTCAAAGGATCAATCTGGATGCCATTTTTGGAAACCACAAAGCCAAGAAGACGTCTAGTTTCAACACAACAGACACATTTGTGTGGGTTAAACTGAATATTATAACGACGACAACTAAGGAAAATGTATCTAAGGTGACCTAGATGGTCCTCCCATTGATGTGAATGAGCAGGGAGATCATCAAGGTATGGGGGCCACAATGTGCTTGATATCATGAAAGGCATAGGACATGTCTCACTGTAATGTAGATATGGTGTTTTTCACACCAAGAGGTAACTTTTGATATGCAAAGGTTCCCCACAGGAAAATGAATGTCATTTTATGATGACCAACATGTATAATATCTATCTGATTGTAGCCAGAAAACCATCCATAAAAGAAAAGATGATGCTCCCAGCGTAGTTATCGATCATCTGATCGATGTGTGGAGTAGGTAAATTGTCCTTAGGACAAGCTTTATTTAAGTCTTGAAAATTGATACAGAGTCTAATAGTTCCTTGCTTCTTAGACATAGGAACAATATTAGATACCCATTCCGTCAAAGGTATGGGATAAATAAACTCCACCTTTAGAAGCTTTTCCACTTCAGCTTTAATAGCCGCAGCTTTCCTAGGATGGACTTGACGTAATTTTTTTTGGACAGGTTTTGTTGTGGGATAGGTTCTAATCTTGTCTACATCAATTGACGGATCAATCCCAGGAATATCCTCATACGTTTGGGAAAAAATATCATGGAATTCATTGAAAAGGTATGTATACCATTTAGTTTCCTCTGTCAAGCATGAACGTGCTCAACAGTTTCGAGCTTTAATGATATGTCAATCGGGGTTGTCTTAGTGATGTAGCAAATATTTCCTTTGGAATATGTGTCTTGCAACAATATAGGAGTTTGGAGGTTGTTGACAATATTGGTGCTAATAAGAGATATTAGGTCAAAGTCTACCAAATTGGCGTTGGGAAGAAAATAAGATCAATGATGTTGATATTCCCATATGGGTTCATTCGCAATCATGATCCTCATGATGGACTTGTCCGATGGAAAATTCAGTGTGAGATAATCTAGAGTGGGAAGAGAGGGTTCTAGCCAGTACGGCATGTGATAAGGATATGAAGCCGCTAGATGAAGATAATCATAATGGACATTGAAAGAAGATTGAACAACATCATAAAGTGATTAATAAGGGACGAGAGAGGATGACTCAACAACTTATTTTCCTTTCAGACAAAATCCATTCGTGGAAATCATGTTCACGGTTGCCACTTCAGTACTAGGAGGGGATGAGGAAAACACTCCCATGAGGGTTGAATCCTTCAACATACCTACCCGAATCGACTGATAACGAGGAGGGGACTGACCTAGCATACAGATGTTATTTGCGGTGGGAGTAGAAAAATATGCTAAACAAAACTTAAGTTGATCGATACTTACAATCTTCCACAAATGAGGAAATTTGAGAGTTTGAAAGGCTGTCGAAGAGACGGAATTCATAACATAGAACCAATTTCTCCCCAATAGAAGATTGTAATCCAATGGGGCATCGAACACTTCCACCTGAATGGAAATAGTCTTTCCCTTAAGCTCGACTAAAAGAGACGGTAATAGACCATGAGGCTGGAAACCTTGTCCATCAAAATCTTTTAGGGTTGTAGGTGACTTTGCGAGTTGAGGAGAACCGATGGCCCTCCAATAAGATACAGAAAAAACTGAGTTTGATGAACCTTTCTCCCAACTACTCTTGGTGAAATTTGAAATGCAAGTTGGTGGGGTAATCTAGATTTATAGTTCTCCACATTGAAATGTAATAGGTTGGTGTTATTTGGGTCTAATTTCCCCAAATCCATTAACAAGGTTTTACGCTGCGTTGGACAGCTTTAGAGTACCTCAAGGGTATACATCGCACAAGGTTCCTGAGAAAAATCTTCGACGACATTATAGTATTGTGCGGCTCGGGCACTGGGAATAAAAACAACTTTCCTGAGGGTACTCTTAGGCGAGCATAAAATTAAATCGATATTAGGTTTATCTATGGTGAGAGGACCATTAGACGAAGATGGAGGAGAATTAGTGGAAAGAACTTTCTTGAAAGAAGAATTTTCATCCTTCTTCTCTATTGGTTTGTTGTATGACTGACTACAAGTATTTAAATTAATGGTTTTCGAGGACATCATTATAATTTCCTCTGTAGAATTAGAGGTCCCTTGATTAGACATGTGATCTATCAATTGTTGTTGAGATGGGAAGGTGCCGGTAAGCACCACTGGTGTAGGGTTACTCTTTAAAAATTAACTAATCTCTTCACGACGAGGGCACTCATTTGTGAAGTGATTACCACCACATAATAGTAAAGGGTACTTGGCCTTTCCCTTTCCTTTATTATCATTCTCCGTGGTCGTAGCCTTGGGATTATCCTATTGGTTTCCATGTATTTTATTTTTTCCTTTACATTTCTTGTTATTACCAGGTGTCTGTGTACTTTGGATAACATTCACCTTGGTGGAAACTATAGGATTTGAAGGAGTAGCAGTAGAATGACTTTGTTGCTTCAAAGGATTGGCTGTTGAAAAGGGTTGGATTGAACTGGCAACCCCATCAACTGGAGATTCTGTGGGTGGCCTGGCAAGGTCCGTGATCGGACGAGGAGCTAGATGGATTAGGTCATACAGAGTTCTAGATTGGGAATATACCAAGTACAAATATTGATCACAACTGAGATCCTTCTCTTCAGTAACAACACCACCCATAGACACATCTTGAGAAGTAGGAGATAACAAGGATTTCGTGAACCAATAAACTAATAGTTGGTCTGGGATGGGAGCTTTAATGAGTTGTCTCCGCCTTCTCCACTCATGAATATGGTATGATATATGTGTGGAATTGTTTTGATGGAGTGAATTAAAAAGTTTTGTACTCATTTCATAACGAGGGGGTAGCTTAAAGTGTGTGAGAAAAATGGTTTCCAATGAGCTAAAATCCACAAATGAATGTTGCAAAAGTTCAATGTACCACTTTGCTGTCATACCACTCAAATTTCATTGAAAGAGTCTCAAATGAATAGATTCATCCATTAAGGAGTTGGAAGAACACCACAGATAGAACGTCATGACATGATTTTTGGGATCATCTCCCTACTTCCCATCAAACTTTGGAATTTTTTATGGTAACTTGATTGGAATAGCAGGCCACGAAGGGTTGTGCTAGATGGGATCATTAATGAACTTGGACAAATAAAGAAAGTACAAAGTTTCTAGGAAAGGAAGTTGTCAATTAGGTTCGACATACTGATAGTATTGATAAGGAATATGCACCCTAGTAGGACCATAAGTTGACTGATACATAGGCTCTTGGACTGGTCGATAGGCAGATGATCCTTCGAAAGATCCTCCTGAAGGGGGTCGACCTGCAGGAGGAGGGCGACCTAGAGGTGGTGGGCCTCTAGGTGGTGGTCCCCTAGAGGGTGGACCTCTAGGTGGTGGACCTTTTAAAGGTGGGCCTCCAGGTGGTGGTCCTTCTGAGGGTGGACCCCTAGGTGATGGGACTCCGAGTTGTGGTCCTCCATAAGGCGGACCTCCACTAGCTGTGCCTCCTCTTAGTGGGCCTCCGCTTGGTGGCCATACAAAGGGTGGGACACCATAAGGTGGCCCTCCAGAACCTTTGGTAGTATTTATGGGAATTCCTCCCATTACTAGCAAGTAGGACCAATTAGGTTTACCCATGGCATGAATGTGTTTCCAGGGTAAGGGATTCTAGGATACATACTTCCTGTAGATATAGGTTGATAGTTTATATTTCCTACATGTAGTTGATTCCCTGGGTAACCATAACCCCAAGAATGTTGGTTGAATATAGGTTGTGCCCCTGAGGGTTATCCTGAACTTGACAGAGGGTTTACCATATTAATGTTGGTTGGAGGAACAACCACTATGGGTTTTCCTATAGCAGAGGTCTGTCTAGCACTAGTAGCAACTCCACTAACTTATAATGTAACTCACGACAGGGGTTTCCCCCTCGATTAGGAATGTACTGATACCATTTGAGATGAGGATTGCCCCCTAGCTATAAATGGTATGGGAGAACTAGAAACAGACCTAGGATTCGAAACTGCGAGAGTAGGGTTGGAGGTTTGACCCAGATTATGAGAAGTCACACCACAAACTAGAAGATCATCAATAGGGGCCAAATACTTGACAAGTGAACGATATCTAGAAGGCTAAGGATCAGAAAGATGAGGTAAAAGAGTCGACATAGGTTCTTCGTGTGGAACGGGTGTAGAAATGATTATTTCCACTCTCTCTTGAAAATTGTGGGCGCGGTCAATATATGCTTAGATCCTTCTATACTCATCCTCAACCAGTGGATGGTTCTCAAAGGGTGAAATCATGAATCTGGGTGTCTATTTTGGGGGGGTTATGAGAAAAGTAGTGTTTTTTTCCAAGTTTTTCAACTTCAAGGAAAGAAATATTAGATTTGTATTTAGAATTTCATTTTCTAGTAAAAACAAAAGTTGTAGAGAATTGTGTTAGCTTTCTATCTGTTAATTTTTAGATATTTTTCATTGGCATTTGATATGTCATTTTTGCAATTGTTTGATAGTATGTTATTAATTAATGAAATTATGATAAATAGTCATTTGTTTACACTAGTTTATTCATTATTCAACTATTGTTCATTAAAAACAAAATATGTTATGATGATCCAGACAGATTGTACTAAAGTATGTCTATAAGTTTGTATCCAACAACTGCATGCAATAATTATTAGAATTTTTTGAAGTGGACCAATATGAAAAACTAGCATAAAACTGACATGTTTAGTTTGACACAGCATCTTCCCTAATTTCTAATTAAAAAAAAAACTAAAAGTACCCTTTTGAAGACAACACATCAATGTTGGGCACCATGATTTTTCCAAATGTTTTTATCGTGTCTTTAAGAAGTTATTGAATTTTCATTTCAATGAATTCTATTAAATTTTGAAGCAATCCACACAGCTTCTAAGAAATATAATAAATAAAATTAGTTGATCACACCAAATTAAAAAAAAATAGCATCTATAGCAAGTAGATTGAATTATGCAACTAATGGTATTATTTGTGAAGAGAAATTGTAAGTATTTGATATGATATGATCTATTCAAAATTGAAAGAAGAGAAAAAAATGAAATGGAATTCCATTTCTGAAAATTTACAGTTTTTCTGCCAAGCAAATATTTCAACCGAAAGTTACTTTTAACGGATACTGTTAATTTTAAAATTAGAAAGTTAGAAATTTAGTTCTTTCTAACTTTAAATTTAATGGTATCTATTAAACGTAACTTTCAGCTGAACTATTTTTTCGGCCGAAAGATAGTTCTATGTTTTCAGCTGAAAACATAAATTAGTTTGGCTGAAATAGTATGGAATATGAATTCAAAAAAATTATTCGCACAGAATAGACACCCAGATTCATGATTTCACCCCAAAAGAAGGTCTAGTAACCCCAAATTCAAAAAGGGCTTAACCCATAGATGTTGTCCAAACATGAGCATTAGGGCCATGTTCTATTTCAACAGGACTATTAGTACGACCTCCCATCGGGGAATGAAAGGAATTGTCATCCGTAGGAGGATGTTGGACCAAGGGATTAATGTAAGCAGTGAAATATTCTCCACTTTCCACAACTGGGATTCCTTCCACATGTGAGTCAGTTGTAGCACCTTGATCTGCGGCTTCCATTGGGCTCTCCCTTGTGACAGGAGGAAAGTCAGGTGGTAAGCCTTGGTTTCTTTTGGATCCTCTCAACTAAAACTCATCCATATTGTATGGTCACTAAAACCTAACCTAGGGTTTCAAAACTAGAAAAATCACACAAAACTTCTCCTACAAGAACTATAGGCCACAAGTAAACTTAAGTGACAAGAGGGACTGATACAAGCTGGTTCCTCACTGGTACTGTCAAGTTTTTACAACTCTCTATATACCGTAGGGTCCAACAGTAAAATGCGGCAAGGAGGATCTATTGGGACTCAGAAATGTCACTTTTTCATCCACTTTATCTTCCTCTATTCCTCACATTTCATCGTCCCATTAACATTTTATCATACCATTTCCATACATATATGTGGGTTTCACCTTATTATTTCCACTTTATTTATTTTTAGTATTATAAGTGAATTTATGATTAAATATTAGAAAATTAACATGTTTTTCACTAATATCTCAAAGTATGGATGAACTTTGTAATGTGTAGGAATATTTGAAGGATTAATTCAAAGAAAAGACTTCACGTATATCTCCTCCACCATTTCAAGGAGATAGTTATGCAAAGAATATTCCAAGGAGAAGATCATGGAGATTTGGTTGAGATACATGTGGAGAATTTGTGAAAGATATGTGGAGGATTTTAACGGTTCATATCTTGTAAGAATAGGAAAGTAGTTGAGTGGTTGAGTGAATAGTGGATCTCTCATTATGAGATGGTTATCTTCTTCTCAAAGAAGTTCATGTATAAAATAAAGTGCTCTCTCTTCATTTGTTAGGGGATATTATCTTAGAATATTTTAGATCTTAGATTATCTTAGAGAATAGTAGATTGTAGAAGTTAGTCTTGAATTTGTAATATGGAGAAGGGAATTCTTAGATTTTGTTCATAATATTGGTTTTGATGCTTTCATGATTTATGATTGAATCTTGTGATGTAATTTAAGATTGATTTATGGTTAATGTGAGCTCACCAATGTTGTCTTGTTGCTCTTCATATGTTGTGTTTATTTTATGCAATTTACTTTCAGTCGTGTGTTTCATCTTCCAGCATTAGATTAGCAATTACTTGTTTCAGATTAAGGGGGGTTAGATTAGCTTAATTTGGATTCAATCCTACATATACTTTGCGTGTTCTTTGTAAGCCCATGAACCTCGGATTGACAAATTAAATGGCTAGGAAATTACTACAATGGAATTAAAACGACATTATTTTGGCCCAACATTTTGGCGCTATTGCCCGAGAAGCACGATGGATTGAAGTTTAGTTTGATTTTTATCCAAGCGTACATTAAAGTGTGAATTTTAATTTTTGTAATGAGTGAATTTCAATTTTTGCAATGAGTGTTTCAATTCTGCAAGTGTGAATTTTAATTTCAGCAAGTGTGTTTGCTTTTAGCAACTGTGAAGAGTAATTGTTTCTGTACAGAGTGTTTTTTTAATTTGTTTAAGCAAGAGTGTTTATTTAAATTTTTCATTTAGATTTGGGTGTTGTAAGAATCCCCTTTTAAAAATGATTTAACAATGAGTTTAAGCTTGGAACAACTTACTTAGATCCTTGCGAAAGTATGGATCTCCTCTTCTTTCGAGAAGGAGATCCTGACAGTAGCCGAGAACTTAATCAGTCCTCCAAAAATAGATGAAGAATCAACAGTTGAAGAATCCTGTACATCTGATGACGAATAATCATGTGAAAAGGAGATCGAGGAGGACCATGAGGAGTTGCAGCATGATCCGAGGAGTGAGAACTATGCCTACGAAAGCTCTATCGAACGATGGTTTCAAGCGAGTACGAGGTTAGAACAGTTTAGTTTTTCTTTTTTCTCTAGCTAATTCACAGTCACAACAATTAATTTCACACATTTCTGTTTATCCTCATCTTCTATTTGCAAAATTAACACTGAACATATTCTTATTTCCATTACATTAATGGCTACATTGGATATTTAACTACATGTAACAGTTTTCTAGTTCCCAATTAGGATAGAGTAGGTAGGATTTCATTTTCAATTTTTACTTTCACTTAGAATAAGTATGCTCTCCTCTGTGCTTCATGCGATCACAAGGATAAGAAAGTAGCATGTTTTCTAAAAAATTTAGGAATGAATAATTAATGTTTTGCAACATGCTCAATTGATTTCATCTTTATTTTGCAATTCATTATCTTCATTTGCTAAAAACATTTTCAATTTGTAAAATAAAACTAGTCTGCAATTTCATTTTTAAGTTGAACAAATGCTGAAATTGTAATGCTGAAAAGCAGCTACAACTCCAAGCTGAAACAACGCAAATCTATTGCATTTTTTTGCCACTTTGGCTTGTTAAAATTCGCTAAAACACAATCGGGACAGTCCTATTTTTAGGGGCTATAAGGGCTTAGTTTTAAAACCTGATTCTATCCAAGGTATCCCTTTAATTCTAGTTTCCAATCCAATTTTAATTGTTAAATTTGGTTCTAAAACGAAAAAGATATGGTCAAAATACTGACTGGGGGTGGAGAAGGAAGCTCAAGAACATAGTTGGGACAGTCACATTTTGGGAGACCTAATGGATGAATTATAAAAACCTATTTCTCATGCATAATATCCTATCAATATAGTTTACAACACAATTTGAATCATTCAATTTTTATATCATATGAAAAAGATATGCCCAAAATACTAACTACCTATCCTAAATCTACACTCTAAAAACTCTACTTTCTCAGCTTTTCATTGGCATATTTGACACATCAATTCTTCTTGTATTCAAAACATGTTTCTATTGGAGATACCCAGATGAATATATTTTCATATTCAATTGGAATCACATCAATCTATCTTTTAACGAAAACGTTGTACTCAAAATAGTGATCGTTGGTCTAGGATGAAACTCACAAACAACATTAGGATGCAAGCTGTTATTCAGATTATATGAAATACCATAGCATAGAATTTTTAAAAATTGTTTCTACTAGAATTATCCCTATGAATCCAATTTCTTTTAGCTTTGGAATCATTCAAATCGGGTGTGAAACAAAGAATTTATTACTGAAACACTGTCAGGTAGTCTACGCTGGCCCAACATGCATCCCACATAAGAACACCTTGACTCGCGTCTCTATTTGCGGGCATATGAAAACTAATTTTGAAAATAAAAGACATGATTTTTGTGTGTAACATCCTCCTTTACCTGAATCCCAAGGAAATCACCAAAAAAAGCCACGATTTGCGATATACAGCTGGTGCTTCAGGAGTGTATTTTCTAGATTTACTGTTGCGGCCGGTTCCAAGCAGCTAAAACAATAAACTCCATTGATGTGACAATAAAGGCTGAACATAGTTTTGAAAAGGTTGAACATAGTTTTGTGAAGGATGAAAATAGTTCTGTGAAGGCTCAACATAGTTTTGTGAAGGCTCAACATAGTTTTGTGAAGGATGAACAAAGGATGAACAAAGATCAGAAAAATGGCTGAACAAAGAAAAAGCTGAACATAGTTTTGTGAAGGCTGAAAATAGTTTTGTGAAGCATGAAGATATTTCTGTGAAGGCTGAACAAAGAATTAAAAAAGGATGAACAAAGCTCCTAAGCATCAATTGAAAATATTATAATCGCAGAAGCAATTCGACCGGTCTTAACACCACAAAAATGAGGAAGGATCAAAGCAAGGAATTGGACTATCACTTGCAAAGGACAAATTAATAGTAGGTAAGCCTGGAACGTAACGTCATACTATCATGTCCAGTGGATGTTAGGTTTTATTGGTAAAGGGAGTGGCTGATGCTTCTTGATAGTTATTTTGATTGATATCCCACCATTTGTAGAGATAGTTGGTCTGGAGGACGAATGAGGTCGGTATTTGGAGGCGAAAAGCACTTAAGATACAATGTGCATTTTACAAAAGATAATGCACCAAATGTTTTTATGCATGAATCCTCTCATTTTTGCTTGTTGGGAATAACAGATTATTCATTTACAGATTATTTGTTATCTTTTCTTGCATTACTATGTATGTAAATGCTAATTGGGCATCGATGCCATAAAATGGTTACATTATGCATGTATGAAATTATTGAATTCATTTGTTAATTGCAAAATGCATGCATTATTAGCAACGGAGGAGTTTCCATCAAGTTTTAATCTGCCAAAATATGTTTGGAGATAGAAGCATAGCACATTCTCGAATCTCTCTACCATCGTAAGTTTTACATCATGCGATTTATACTGTCGACAAGATTGAATTATGGTGAGAAGTATAGCACAACAAAATAGATGGTCGATCAATGTGATCTATGGATATACCCTGGTGATAGGTTTGTGAGCCAATAAACTTAATCGATCCAAATTTCTAACTCTTTGACTCTAGTGAGACTGCGCAGTACAGCTGAGCATCAAATTAAATGGTATATTTTGATGAGGCTCAGCCTCTTTATGTGATTGATGAATATGCATCTTGATTTTATACCATAATGACATCGTATTCTTGTTTCATCCAATAAATTATCCTTGTTGGTTTAATATATATTTTCCAGATCATGACGCAATTGATTTCTGTGCAATTGGCTCCTTAATGATTATGTTGCTAAATAAATTGTGATCGCAGAAGCAAGTAGACTAGTCTTAAGATCACAAAAAGAAGGAAAGCGATCCTCGAGAGTTTCTTGAATGACAAATTACAAATATAAAGGTAAAAATGCACTTTATTTATGAATTTCAATCTACTTGCCTTCATACTATATCCTACATTTTACAATAATCTCACAAGTTTAATTGCGGGTTTAGTTCTAACATTTTTCAGATCGTCAATTTTGTTGTTGAAATGATTTGTCATGAATCACAATTTTTTTTTAAAAGCATGCCTCATTGACAATGTTTCCAGGATATTTGATTTTTAAATCCATAAAAGTGTAGAATGAACTAATTTGCTCACAACACAGAAAGTTTCTTCGCTGTTGCAGCCAGGTGTTGCAGCCATTGTCGTAGCCGGTTGTTGCAGCCGCTATTGCAGCTAGTTGTTGCAGCCGCTGTCATAGCTGGTTGTTGCAGCCGCTATCGCAGCTGGCTATTGTAGCCGGTTGTTGCAACCGCTGTTGCAGTCGTTGTTGCAACTAGGTGTTGCATCCGTTGTCACAACTGGCTATTGCAGCTGGTTGTTGTAGTCACTGTTGCTACTGGCTGTTGTAGCCAATTGTTGCAGCTCGCTGTTACATCTATTAAATTTTTTTAATTCTAAATGATGAATTCCTAGGAACACAGATCGGATAAATTCATTTTTAAAGTGTTTTTGAAATTATTTTTATTTTATTTTATTTTGGTGTGTTGTAAAAATAAAACAAAAACAAGAAAAATATATAAAATTATAAAAATTATTTCTTTTGTTTTACATTTTGCAAA
>LPNX010185063.1:12094-23035 GCA_001517045.1 Pseudotsuga menziesii
GGGTAAATTGATATTTTTTTTTTGAGCGAGGAGATTTTGAGCACATGAGTACTTATACTTGTGTTGAGCTAGAATATCTAGAGAATATGAGTTTTGAGACATTTTTGTTGAGTGTCAATCTCTGGAACACAAAAAAAGATAATTTGGAAGTGTTGGGCGTAAGCCCTGGAACCTTCCATGTTGATGTTGAGCATAAGCTATAGAACATTAGATACTTGGCGATTGTATCCCTGGGTGTATCCTATAAGTACATCCTAGCATTAGTGTTGATTGAGGAGATTTGGAATTGCACTAAGTTTGTAACTCGATGTTTTTAGCGTTGAGTATGGGCTTTGGTAAGTGCTAGGAGTTACTGAAAAGAATTATTGATTCTTGAGTTAAAATGACTTAGTAAATATTGATCTCATCTGACTTATTTATAAGTGATTAATTGAAATTTCAAATTTCTATATTCTCATCAAGTACTAAAGAACTACCATGTTATACGAGGGAATCCAACATGCAAGGATGTTTATAGCTTCCTAACCTAGTAGATCTAACCATCTACCTGATGACCTTAATGAAGAAAGTGTAATAAGTCTAGGGATCACAAATGTTAACAAATAATATATTCATATATATGTTATGCAGAGTATGTATAAAGAATACACATAGTAATAATATTAATAGTGTAAGAAAGAAGGAAAATTTCCATCTATTATTATTATTACTAAGAGAAATTTAATTATTTAAAAGTTCCTAGGTTTAAATATTAAAAGTACCTAAATTAAATAAAAAGGGTTAAATCAAGAAGTCAAATGATTCTTGATTTAACTTCCCCTTTAACTGAAAAGTCTATCTATAAAGTCCCAAGACAAAGAGAGGCTTGCGGATATCTTCCATGTTTTTGGAGTCATTATTCTTCCTAATTATTCTCAAGAGAGTTCTTGGCGAACATTTTCCTAAGAGGGAAAAGGAGAACTATTCCAGACCTGAGATACCAGTTAGGCAAGCCTTACCTTAGGAGGTCTAATATACTTTCATGTTCGAACCAGCTCGGGCAGATCCAGAATAAAACCAGGAATGGTTCCGGGTCATGGTTGGGTGGAGCGTGGTAGTTCCCAAGTGATTTAGGCATCTATATAGAGGTCAGGTCAGATCTGCCTATCAATTGTTAATGTTGGGTAATTGAGTGTGCAGGTTTTAGCCATTGGAATAAATTCGCTTTTTAGGTATGAAAATCTTGACTGACTATTTCATCATCTAGAGTAATTGCCGGTTAGATGATGCAAGTGTTTATGTTACATTCTAACCCAATTTTTACCACTATTTTCTTGTCAAATTCTTTAAGGGTTTACATTTTAATTGTAACCCTAGTCTTTAATTTAGTTCCTGAATAAGGATTATCAAGGGTTTTATTCTTTTAGTTTCACTTCTGTATTTTCATTTACAACTTAAAATTTGGGTCCCTAAGACCTAGGAGTTTTCTAACAGGACCTAAGTGTTTATTTACCTATGTACTCTACTGATAGATTTCATATTGTTAGCAGAGCTATGATTAGGAGTAAAAGACTAGTTCAAAATTATGTTGCGAATAAAACCTAAATATAAACTACATTTAACTGAGATAGTAAATAGAACCTATTAAATACATTATATATAATATATTACGTATAAAATAGAAATTTAATTCTGAAGTAACAACACTATAAACATATTTAAGAATACCCATAAATTCAAAGTATTTAAGCCAAGATATAAAGGAAGTACCAGCGAAGACCTCTCAGGGCCTGTTTAAATATACTCATCTTAATAGCAAGGATAATCATTATCACCTTTAATTAACCAGATAATATCATAAATCAAATCAATAGTCTAAGTATCTAGGCCATCTAATGGTCCACGATTTATTTTATCACGACCAAATACATTCATGAAATTATAAATACAGGTAAAAATTTATCGACATAATAATTCCTTTGCAAGTATAAATAAAAAAACCCTTAAATAATTACAAACCATATTATTAATCGTATGCCATAAAAAATACCAACAAAAAAAATCAACAATAATATTATGCACGCCATGTATTAAAAACACAAACAAAATTACACAAATGTCACATGATTGACTCCTGTCGGCATTCAAGCCCAAATCGCATCTATACAAATTTGAACCCTCACCATTATAATGATTGAGGGCCGAATCTTGTAGGGTATAATTCATTTTACAAATCACCAAGAACAAATCTGGTAGCATTTCATCCTAATGCTGTAGCAGTCTAACTATCAAAGCTACATTACACATACATAATTGCCATAAGTTAAAAACACAAGGTATTTACACAGAGGTCAAAAGACCCATTAAAATATACACATTGTAATCTATGGCCCTCGACCTTTTACGTATCCAACTCATTTTAGTAATCATCATTACCGAATATTACAAACCTGTCAACATTTCCCAACAACTACGATTGATAGTCACAGGGATACACCATAGACAACCCCCATATTCCTATTACACAACAAAATCATAAACAATAATACCCTATCATAGATACAATGGCAGGAATGCCAACGCTATATATGGCATGGCCCCAAAATACATCAATGTTGTCACTCATATAAATAACGCAAACAACGAATGAGAATCCACATAGTCGGGTAATAACCATAACAAGAAATCAAAACAGAGTTTGCAATTACTTTTAAAACATAATCATTATCAAAATGAAGAATAATTTACAAAATCATTCTTAACTCAACCATTGTACCATTGCAAGCAATGGTGTTTCCACCATTACCATAACACAATTTTAAAAATATAGAGAGCATGTTGAGAAGTTACCAAGGCCCTCTTCGTTTCATAGAGTACCCTTTAATAAATCCCATACATTTAAATTTCAGGCCCGAAGGCATTAAAACCCCAACAAAGAAAACCCCAATCCTATCGCATTATAAAAATGTAGTTCCATTAAGTTACAATCAAACCCCATTCCGAAATGCAGAAATTTAGAATCCTGACCCAAGCAAATCCAAATCCATGATGAGTGATAACTCAGTCGTAACCACAAAGCAGCAAGGGAACACGTAAACAATTGTACAGTTGGATTACCCGAATGGGTATGGATTTTCCCATGAATTTTCTCATGACTCTACAACCCACATTTCTCGCCACCCCTCCAAACCTGCAACAAAGAAATGCCACGACGAGGAGTACTCCAATAATCAAACCGAACAAGAAAATTATGTTGCGAAAACAGACTACCATCATACATGTCAAGACATTATCGTTTCTCCTCTTTCCACGCACAAGAAACAAGGATGCAAATGAGCCAAACTAATGCATGAACCATTCCCTAAGTTGGGTTTCCACCTTTCCCAAGGTGCATTTATGTCACCACCCTGGCCTCCAATATAATTTACAAAAACCCATAATTCCATATTTCTAATCACTACGTTAAACCTTGTCCCAAACCAATGCAAACTCCATAAATCCAAATATTAATACATTGAATTACTTGGGGTCAAGCTATAAATCCATGGCATATGAAACATGTCATGGACTATTTATAAGCCTAGGTTTTACAAATATTTTCCAGCTATTTAAAAACCATATAGTAAAGAGATGATGGGGCATGAACAAGTCATAAGCCTTTGCACCATAGTAGGAAAGTATCACTGAAATAATACATTTGTGTCACATAAATGATAAGTGGAGTAGTGACCTTTCGTAATGATAATAAATAACAATCAATGTAATGTCACTAGGATAGAGCTGTAAATGTGAGCGCTAGTGACTGAAATGGTCAGCATTGTCTGTTAATCTTTAAAAGCGGTTTTCCATCACCTAATGCACCTGCACGCAAAGAGGGAAAGAATGCATTAGTTTGTACGAACTAATTAATCCCTATGGGACAAGTAGAAATGGTTACCTCTCATGTGGTTACAAGGGAAACTAGTCCCACCACTCTACCCCTTTAACGATTAACAAAGTTAAGTTAGAATCATGTATTGGATAGAAGCACATGTTATAAACAATGAAGTACGTAATCAAATAACTAACGTAGATGTTAATGCATAACCACCATAAAACATAGTAATCAACATTATGACAACGTAAGTAAATACAATAATAATCACATCTGAAAACATGGAAGTAGGACATAAGAACAACTTACAACAATACAACAATACAAACAAAGTACGACACATTCCACAAAGTTCAATTAATATCCAGCATAGGTAGTTTTGACTAGCCTAATAAACTTTTTTTTCAATTTTTGGGGACATTACATGGATTAACACTGATGATAGGGGAAAATACCATGCTAGAAAGTAGTATAGTTGAGGAGAATTATGACATATGAAATGAGAGAAAGAAGGATTTGAAGTGAAGATAGTCGAGGGGAATGCTGATGGAAGGGTGAAGAGTAGGAGATCATACCATGCGATTGATAAGAGCCGACAAGTACCGACTTAAGCAATGTAATTTTGGCCCATGAGCCACCCCATAGACCATCTAGATGGAATATTGGGATTCTAAATGGTATTATAATGGGATAAGGAAGACATTACTTTTTTTTACTCTTGTACCAAATTAGTTAAGCAAAAACGCATATGCGATATGAATTGCATATGCAATACAGTGCACATGCGATATGAATAAGCTATAATGCATATGTGCTTTTTTTTTAAATTAAAAAAATCAGTAGGAATAAGGTTTGGCATTATGTTCAAAAATAGCTTCAGACTACTGAACCTATTGTCTAGGAAAAATAAACCAGGGCTTCTGCTTGTTTTTCATAACTCTATCAATATGCTCAGTTTCGATGGTGTGTTTTGCTATGACAGACACAATATTTTTTATGAAAAATGATCTTACAATTCTGAATATGTAATTTTTTCCTTCAAAAGTATGTTTTATTTATTTATTATTATTTTTCTAAATGACACACGTTAGTTTTAGAAAATAGATACATCGAATTTTTTTTTATATCACTTTTGATTTCCTTCACCATTTCTGAAGAAAACTATATGGTGCACTAGACGAGAGTAATCTCTACGATCTTATATATAGAAATCGAACATTTGATTAATTTTTTCCCATAAAGTGTTGCACCCAGATAGAACGTTTTCATTCCAATATTTTCTAACTTCAATAATTAATAATAAAAAAATTATTCATGAAAAATTCTGAATAAATAGTGTTTCACTAGGCCCATGTGTCCTTTATATGTCTGCAAGATTTTATCCCAAATTGACATCACCTCATATATTGCTGCACCTGCACAAACATATATGTTATGATAAGCTGAAAATTCGAAAACCCAATTTCATTGAAACTAAGTTTATAATCATTTACACACATTTTGTATACATAAGTGCTATATATCATGAAAGCTGATTCAATTACCTGTCTTTTGTCTTTTTACTTCATCTTCAAATAAGTTAGGGAAGTACCCATAATTGTCACCTAAAGTCAGATTTTCCAGGTTTTTTAAGTATTATGTGGCATCTAAAGTGTCTTTAAAGGACTCTATGATTGTGCATCAGCCCAATACTTAACTTAGGAAATTTTAACTAGTTCATAGTTAAAATTTCATAGGTATTATACTATTTATTAATCCCTCAATAATAAATAATAATTGATAGAGCTTCTCTTCTTTATTTTATTTAATTATATATTTAATCATAATTAATTCTTTATACATACTATGTATAAAATACATAGTATTATAACACTTGTTAATATTTTTCTTTGGGAATCATGTACCATGATCCCTAGACATAATGAAACTTCTTCATTAAGGTCAAGTAGAAAGGTGGCTTATGTCTACTAGGCTAGGAAACTCTAAAACATCATTGCATGTTGGATTTCCCTCATATAACATGTTAGCTCTTCAGTACGTTGATGAGAATACAAAAATTCGAAATTTTATTTAGTTAGTTATAAATAAGTATGATGAGATAAATATTTTTCTTGAGTTGTTTTCACTTGAAAGTTATTAAATTCTTTTCGGTAACCCCTAGCACTTACCAGAGCCCATACTCAATTCCTATAGCAGGGAGTTACAAACATAGTGCAATTCCAGAGCTTTTGTTCAACACTAAATGCTAGTATGTATTTGTACGATACACCTAGGGATACAATGGCCAAGGATTCAATGCTCCAGAGATTATGTTCAACATCAACATGGAATGCTCCAAGGCTTATGCACAACACATCCAATTATATTTTCATGTGTTCCAGAGCTTCTCAGCCAACACAAAGGTAAGTACTCATTTTCTCCAAAGATTCTTGCTCAAAACAATTTATCAATCATTCAAGTGTTCCAAAGCTCCTCGTTCAACAAAAAACATCTCGTCAATCATGTGCTTTAGGGTCCATGCCCAACACAAACAAGCATATACATATATCATCAATAATTGGCTTATGCCCAATATATAAAACAAATCATCATGTTCATATGCAGTGGGGTCTTTCATGCAATATAAAATAAAACATCAAGATAATCATCATAATCAATAGGAACATGCCTGTAAGTGTTAGGTCCAAAATTTGGGATATTACATCCCTCCCCTCTTAGAACAACACCGTCCCTCTTTTTCTAGGGACTCAGAATGATATCATGAAACAAGGTGGGGTAAGCTTTTCTCACGATGGCCTCCTTCTCCCAAGTAGCTTCATCAAACTCAAGGTGCTTCCACTAGACTTTCAATTGGACCATGGTGCACTTCCAAAGCTACACTTCTCTTTTTTCCAATATATGATTAGTCTCAGGGGAAAAATCCCCATCAGGTTCCACATCCATGGGAAATTCTAGTTCATAAGCCACTGGCCCTTTCTTGGCCAGTATTTCAAAAGGTGTGTAAAATCTAGGTGCTAACTTACCGCACCTACCCAAGCTCAACGAGCTTCATTTTTCTTTTACATTCAAGTAGACATGATTGCCTATTTGAAAATCCTTGTCCTTTCTTTTTTGATCCACGTAACTTTTTGGGCGTTCTTGTGCTTCCTTAAGGTTCACCTAGACCTTGGTAACCAAAATGTTCCAATTCCATCAGTAAATCAAGCCCTGACATGAGTCGATCCATCGGGCTATCCCAAGTAACCGGTGTCCTACACTTTCATCCATAGAGTACCTCAAAGGGATTCATCTTTATGGAATCCTGATAACCATTGTTATATGCAAACTCTGTGAGATGCAAGTAATCCTCCCACTTTCTAGGATTGTTCATGACATAAATTTGGAGCATGTCCTTGACAATTTGGTTTACTCTTTTAGACTTCTCATCTATCTATAGGTGAAATGCGGTACTAAAGTTCAACCGCGTCTCCAATCCAAAGAATAAAGATCTCCAAAATTTTCCTGTGAACTTAACATCTCAATCCAAGATAATTACCGTCGGTATCCCATGTAATCTAAATATTTCTTTCAAGAATATATCAACAATGTTCATGGCCTTGTAGGTCGACTTTACAGGAATGAAGTGTGCTACCTTTGACAACTTGTCGATGACTACAAAAATAGTATCATTTTGCTCCTTACTTTTCAGTAAACTGATGATAAATTCCATACTAATAACTTCCCACCTCCATTCCAGATTAGGTAACGACTACAACAATCCTGTAGGATGCTGATGCTTAGCCTTGACTAGATGGCACTCCTCAAATTTCAAAATAAACATTGCAATGTACGCCTTTAACTTAGGACAAAAAAGTGTCTCTTAACATCGGATATCATCTTTTGATATCCCGGGTGCCCTGAGTAGGGTGCCCAATGAAATTTATCTCCTAGGAGAAGGTCCCCTCCCTCTGGAACATACAAGAAATCCTTAGACCATAGTAGTCCGGATTTGTCGACCTTGTATTCTTTTTGTTGTTGAAACAACCCTTCCTCCTAGAATTCCTTGAGTATCTCTACATAGAAGGGGTCAAATATGTTGGCTGCTCTAATCTTCTCATGCAAATATGGATCATTTTGACTTAAAGTCACCTCGTAAATCATGCAAGTTTGTCGACTTAAAGCATCGAAAACCTTATTCTCCTTGCCCATAATGTTCTTAAGCTTGAAATGGTACTCGCTTAGGAAATCTAACCATTTGTATTGCCACACATTCAGATCTGATTGATCAAACAAATACTTCAGAATCATATTGTCTATCTTCAGAAGGAACTTCCTTCCCATGAGGTAGTGCCTCCACATCCTCAAAGCATGGATGATGGCTACTAACTCAATATCATGCATAGGGTAATCTTGCTCATGTTATTTCAACATCCACAATTCGTAACAGGTCATGTGATCACTCTGCAAGAGGAATCCTCCAATTCCTTCCTTGCTTGCATCCATGCAAACAATGAAATCTGTTGGGCTATAGGATAGACCCGGGTTTTATACTATTATCTTCGCACCAACAAAAGACCCACAGTGTTGGCCCTTTCAGCAACAAGCTACGAACAGGTTGCAGTATCACCCGAAACAGCTATGGGGTGCCGTAGAACCAGGTTTCTGCAAGAATACGAGGGATATTACTATACCTTTAGCCTTAACTAGAATTATTTATACAAAATAGAGCTTCGACAATTACTTAGGTAACTTCGCAGTTAGATAAAAGACGTTTCTTGCTTAACCCTTACCTGGGAATTCACAACGAAGTTACTATTTAAAAGTTATCTTCCTTTAGCATTCACCTACTTATCAAAAGCATAAAAACATAACAGAAACAACACAAAAGGGCCACCACAACACAAGATATAACATGGCTCACCCCTAGGGTAGGGGCTACGTCTATAGAACTATGTCTATATTCAATTCTTTACAAAATCACAGTTCTGATTTGTGCACTCAGCAGTAGATCCTCTTAATCACCCAAAACTGTGCACTTAGATGTAGATCTGCGCACTCAGCTGCAGAACCTTTCTTACAAAAACCCTCTGCGCACACAGTTGTAGAGGTCATCCACACACACAGTTGGGAATTGACCTTAAAACCCTAAAATAGCTCTTAACATGATCCTCATCTCATTAGATAATCTTGACATCTTTACATGACTGCCTATTTATACAAGTGCACTCTTACAAAATCATGGGCTTACACCCAAAAATTATGGACAATTACAAAAAGAGGGCTTTGAATCAACCTTGACACCCCTAAGACTATTTTGAAATGCAACTCTGCTTTGCTCAAAAAATGTGGAGTTACCAAAATTAATGACCGTTAAGGCACGTGCCCCAACAGGCTCCTAAGACTCACCAGTGTCCCGTCTCGGGACACTCTACTGCTTGTTTGGTGGGAGATTCTTGTTGGTGAATATAATAAACTACTTGTTGAGGCTGCACATGATATCTTTGGCTGCTTTCTCCTTCTTTATGATCTCCTTTCACACTCTATCAAGTTTTGGATCCATCTGCATCTCTGTAACCATCATCTCTAATTCTCCTTCCCTCCTGCTCCCTTATATGCCTATCATCATCATCATCCCTTCTGTTACTTCTACCATGGCCACATCTTGCTTGATCCTTGATCCTTTCATCCTTATCAAAATACCTATGTTCCCTATGACCATCTCTCCTGCTGCTGTCTTCCTTTGTAGTATTTATGAGGGCCTTCTAAATCTATCAGCGACCCCATCCGTTGAACTGGCTCCCGTTCATTTCCTATCGAACATTTGACCATCCACAACTTTGGGTCCTTAACAGAAGGTACCCCTAGGATTGCATGTCAATGTACTTTTGCATAGGACAAACAACTTCCTCCATTCTGCTGATCTAGGAGGATACATCTCAGGATGCTCTGAAGTCTTTCCTGAGGGCTTGTGCCTTTCTTCGTTCCGTTTAGAGCGAAATTCTGCCTTAAATTTCTTCCTGGTAGATCGTGTTTGCATTGGCTGATTTGGTGCTAGGGGTGTCTCTTCGCGGGGTGCTGATGCAGGTGGATTGCTCATAAGGTTCTGCAGACCTCTCTCCCTGAACTCTCGTAATAGTTCCTGGACTTCACGATCATTCGACATGGTCTTAACTGTAAAACTTAGGACAAATGTGAAATGTGCAGAGCTGGGTGTCTTATTAAAGAATCGAATGATTAAATCTATCATAATTATGTATCAAAGATACCAAGTCTAACCAAATGACGGTAGATCTTGTTCACACGGTGCTAGATTTCCCAAAACCTCATCATTACAGGCAAAGAATGTTGTTCACGTGCCGGCGTCGTCAAATCTGATTTTTCCCAACAGTCACATTTCAGGCTTCGACACACATTTCTTATTCGACTCACCTACTGAATTCAACTTCATCATAATAAGGAACTCCAACACAATATAGACCTTTGACCTATCCTGACACCAGCTTCGACCCACAACACAACCTTCGACACTTCATAATTTTTCCAACAATTTGCCAAATGTCTCTGAGAATAGCTTTATTATAGTCTAGTACCCAATTTCAACTGTTCTTGGTACTTATACTCTTCATCTTGATATTACTTCTGATCAGGGGGTCCAAGCTTCTCCCTATACTTCTTTAATCTACTTCCATTTACCATGGGAGGTAAAATTTCTCCATTCAATTTAGTTAACTAGACTACACCACCATCGGTAACTTCCTGAACTACATATGGTCCTTTCCAGTGTGTCTTGAACTTACCTGGGAACTTCATCAATTTACTGTCGTACAAGAGCACAAGATCATCAATATGAAATTGCTTCTTCTTAATGTGTCTGTCATGCCATGCTTTTTCTCTAGCTTTATGTACTTGCTGCTAGAAACCTTCAATGAACTTGTCTTCTTCGAGTTCTAGTATCTTTCCCAGCCTTTCTTTCAATATAACTGGGTCATCCATTTCTGTGAAGGTAGATATTCTGAGGCTAGGAACAATGTACTCCATGGGCATAACTGCTTCTTGTCCATAGACCAGCCTAAAGGGTGTATGGCCTGTCAACTTCTTGCAAGTGGTTC
>LPNX010185063.1:23067-52017 GCA_001517045.1 Pseudotsuga menziesii
AACAATTCCATTTGCTTGAGGATGGTAGGAAATACTCTTTTGATGATATACTTGAAATTATTTAGTCAATGCTTCAATAGTCTTATTTAGGAAACGTGCTCCTTGATCACTCATAAAAATTCTAGGGCACCCAAATATTGACAAGATATTATCGAAGATGAACTTTGCAGCTGTAGCAGCACTACAGTTCTTGACTGGTTGAGCTTCATCCCAACGAGTAAGGTAGTCAGTTGCTATAATAATATATCTTGCTCTAGATTTCTTTGCAGGGGGATTGATAGGTCCAAAAAAATCAATAGTCGACTTCTCAAATGCTTGTAAAGTTACCTGTGGAACTAGAGGCATCTCATCACTTCTGGATGGTTTTCCTATCCTCTGATAGATATCGCAGCTGTGGAAATACTCTCTTACATCCTTATGAATCATAGGCCACCACAATCCAGCTGTCAGGATCTTCTGAGCTATAGCTTTTCCTGCATAATGAACTCCTGCTGCAACAGAATGTGCTTCAGCCAAAATCAATGGATTTTCATGCTCTAGGACACATCTGCGCAATATTTCATCTGGTCCCATCTTATATAGCTGGCCTTCTATCAAAGTAAAGTTGACTGCTCTAACTACCAACTGCTTCTTCTGCTGTGTTGTCATGTCAGCAGGTGCAAAACCTGTAGATAAGTACTGAACAATATCCTAAAAATAGTCATCAACCATTTGAATGGAAAACAACTGGGCATCAAGAAGACCTTCATCCAAACTAGTGGGCTCTTCCCCTGACTCAAGCCTCGATAAGTGGTCAGGCCCTAGGTTAAGTCTTCCAAGATTAACTATGATCTCAAAGTCATATTCCTGAAACAGAATCAACCATTTGCATATCCTTCCACCTAACACAGACTTGTTAACCAAATACTTCAAAGCAGAATGGTCAGTGAAAATCTTAAAATGAGAACCTAATAGATAATGTCGAAATTTTTGCAAGGCATAAACCATAGCTAGACCTTCTCGTTCTGTCCTATTGTAATTCTTTTCTGCTGTGGACAATTTTCGGCTTGCAAAAGAAATAGGGTGATCAACATTACCTTCACCTGACTGAGCCAATACTATACCCAAAGCAATGGAGGATGCATTGACATGTACATGAAATTCCTTGTTCCAGTCAGGGAATACTAAAATAGGGGCAGTTACCATCTTTTATTTCAAAATATCCAAGCTTTCCTGACACTCAGGTGTCCATTCATACTTAATATCTTTCTTCAATTGATTTTCCATAAGAGCTGTAATCTGAGCATATCCTTTGATGAATTTCCTGTAATATCCAGTATGACCAAGTGTAGTGCGAAGTTGCTTAACAGACTTCGGAGGTGGCAAGTTCACAATAATGGCTATCTTCACAGGATCCACCATCAATCCTTGTTTGCACACAATGTGACCTAGCAGAATTCCAAACGGTCCACAAAAGATACACTTCTTCAGGTTCAATGAAATCTGATGCTATCTACACTTTTCCTGCGTAAGTCTTAAACTGGCTATATGATCTTTTAGTAACCCAAAGATAGTCCAACCATCAAACTAAACTTCCAAGAATCTATGTATAAATTCCTTAAATGCAGATATGACTACTCTGGAAAACATAGCAGGTGCATTCTTCAATCCAAAGGGCATAACTGTATACTGGAAAGACCCCATTTCTGTAGTGAAGGTTGTTTTATGTCGATCCTCTGGAGCAATTCTGATCTGATGGTAACCTGAAAATCCATCAGTGAAGGAATAGACTTCTTGACCTCCGACATTGTCTAAAACTTCATCTGTAAAGGGAGTAGGAAAAGGATCATGTAAACAGGCATCATTCGGCTTCCTCAAATCAACACAGATTCTAATTTATCCCTTGGTCATCTTTTCTTGTACCACCATAGGGCTGACCCATTCAGACTCTTCAATGGGTTCAATGATTCCTATAGCGAGCATCTTATCTAGCTCCATCCTGACTTTTTATTTATACTTGGGTTTCATCCTAGAAGGGCACTGTTTTACAGGATTCGCATCAGGTTTCAAAGGGATTTTTATCACTCCTATATCACCAAGGATACCTTTCATTTTTGAGAACTTCATCGAAAATAAGTCTTGATACTCATGGAGAAGTTGGGTCACTTTGCTCAATGCCATACTACCATAGCCATACTACCTCACAACTAGTTGAACAAGCTGCAACATACTCTGCTGCAACTGAACTCAATGCCACACAGGATTGCTTCATGCTAAACTAAGAGATCACACCTAATCCCATACTGAAGCAACACCTTGAAGCGCTCTTCCTATTGATGCCACTGCCTGCCCAATCTAAATCAACATAAACTTGTAGGTTAATATTCTGATTCGCATCATACTTAAGCCCATAATCAATTGTACCCCTCAAGTACCTCAGAATATGCTTTGCAGCAATCAAGTGAACATTTCTCGGATCTATCAAGAACTAGATCAAGGTGTTCACAGCAAAGCAAATATCTGGTTGCAGGTACATCAAGGACCCAATCATCTAGCAATCAATTGTCTCTGATGAATCATCACTCAATAGCTTCCTGTTTGATACGATAGGTGTGGTCATGTAGTCTGTCATCTTGAACGTATTCAGGATCTCTACTGCATACTTCCCTTTTCCACACCTCCATGCCTAGAAAATAGTGCATCGACACATAATAGGAGCATAAGCAGTCTTCCGCCTTCAACCTTGAAGCAAAGGTTGGAATCTACTTTACTCTCAGTAAAGCCTAGAGTCATCGGTAATCTATCCATCCTGTCGTACCATGTCGAACCTCAGGATCTTCTGCAGTCACTCCCTCTGAAGTGGAGCATCATACTCCCTCTGTCTTTCATACTCTATGCACTGAAACATTCTGTACTAGAGTGACAAGTAGTATCCATCTAGGATCATTGGATACCAATATCCTCCATTTTGATCTTTTTCAAAAGTCCTTCTCACATCCATTTGTGAGCTTTTCATCCTTTATCAAACTTGTAGCAATGTTTAAGATATTCATCAAGCTCATCATGTACGTGTTATCCCGTGGGTGTCTTTTGAACTCGTACAAGGCCTTCTTTCATTTGCACACATGATTATGCATGTCATGTGACTTCACTTCCAGTAGCTGTAAATGTTTCTTCGTAGTATATGCCGTCTTTTCGTGAGAAGCCTCATGCTACAAATCTTGCTTTGTATCCCACGACCTTTTCATCTACTGCATGATGGAACTATGAACTTCTCTTCAAGTCTGGATACTGCACCCTGACATCATTCTTCTTGAATTGGTCTTCCCTTTCTTCTTGGTGGCTGGAAGTTTCTGCATCAATGATGTCACTACACTCATCATATTATTCTTTGTCTTTGAATTGTCGTCACTTGTTCTTCGAAACAAGTCTTCATTCTTCTTTTCTTGTAGGCGATTATGTATGTGATCTTTCCTAGAAGTCAAATGTAGTTGTATGGTTAGAAACATTTCGTAAGGTATATTCATAATGAAAAATTCTTATTCGTAACTATATGATCATGCAACTATTTTAGCCAATACAACATCCATCCATATCTCATGGAAACTTTATAGATGCCTTCCATCTCTACTAGGACAACATTGAGATTGTGCACTAATCCAGTATGTCAGCAAAGAGGTTTCATTTTATATAAGTAGCAATGGAGAGTTGTATAGCACCATGAGCTACTCACCCATCACATGCATATTAGTAGTATATTGTCATTAATGCAAACATCCTATCATGCATAATACAATAACTGAATATAAATGAATGCATAAAAAAACAATGAAATGACAATTGAATACTTATCTTTATTTGTTTTGTGGGTAGACTACTTCTTAAGCCTTCAAGTTCATCGTCTTCTTCATTCATGATAGCATTGTTTCTTATCCAAATGCTAAGGAGGATAAGAGGTGCTTCAATAGTTGAGTTCTTCATATTCCTCATTGCTTGAGGGATCTTCTTTGGATGATGAAAGATGTTGATCTTCAATTGCTCCCATATTCTCTTCTCTTCTTATGAGTTGAGCTTCTTCTTCTTCCCAGAGTCTGCTAAAAGTAATCACTTCCTTCTTTCACACAGAAAGATGCGCCCTTCAATGGAGAGTTAGCCTAGCATACTTTTGCTGATGGATTATGGAGAGAGACCCAAAAATTAAGAAGCCCTAGCTTCTACAGCTACACAATGTCTTCTTCTCAGGTTAGATATGATACCATGTTAGTTTTTCATCATTCAAGCTAGCATTATGATCTTAGGATATTTTAACTGATAGAATAACAAGTACAACAATAAAACAGAAGCACATCACAAGAGAGAAGAGACACAAAGAGTTTTCCTCGGGGAAACCATAAAGGAGAAAAACCTGCAACTTCCTCAGAGATAGAATCAGCACAAAATGTTAAGACCCCAAAACAATAAGATGCACTCCCGACAGCAGCAGTCTCTCTCTCTCACACTGAGAGAGCTTCTCCTATCTCACTCATGTGCACTAATGAGTTAGTGTATGTGTTGCAAGTGAGATAAATAGAGAGGCTCACTCTTTATTTATATTCTTTCGTTCACTTTAAGTGCACTCCAACATGTCGGCCTCACTTAACAATTACTTACTAGAGCCCACATCTCTAGGAGTGTCTAATAAACCTAGTGCTCCACGACTTGTGGGGACTTTTCCTCCTTCGACCAATACGAGGGTAACACAATGGTGGGGACTATTTCCCCGACTTACAATGACTTACCTAGGGTCAAATTCACTAGGATAGTCTAATAACCCAAGGGCCCCATAACTCTAGGGACTTTAACCCTTGACTAATAGGAGGGTTACCCACAATGACTTGACATGAATTTATCATTATAGAAACTTCTCGGGATAAACATCGTGGTATGACATGACTCAAATACATTACAATACATCTCGGAATAAACATCGGGTTACAATACATAAGAAATATGGATGAATACATTCCGAAGTTACAATTACATCAACAGAATTTTCCTCAGGGAAACCATAAAGGAGAAAAGCCCGCAACTTCCTCAGAGATAGAATGAGCACCAATGGCAGTAGTAAAACCGAAAAAAACAAAAGATGATCTCCACAGCTTGTTCTCTCTCTCACACTGAGAGAGCTTCTCCTCTCTCACTCATGCACCCCAATGAGTGAGTGTGTGTGAGAAAAATAGAGAGGCTCACTTTCTATTTATGTTCTTTCATTCACTTGAAACCCACTCCAACATGTCGCCCTCACATAATAGATACTTACTAGAGCCGACATCTATCGCAGTGTCTAATAACCCTAGTGCCCCACAACTTGTGGGGAATTTTCCTCCTCCAACCAACAAGGAGGGTTATCCTTAAAAACATAGTGGGGGCTATTTCCTTGATTTACAATGACTGACCTAGGTTGACTTCTCTAGGATAGTCTAACAACCCTAGGGACCCACAACTATGGGGAGTTTAACCCTTGACAAATAGGAGGGTTACCCACAATGAGTTCACATGATTTGTTCACATTATAGAAACTCTCGATTGGAATATCAGGGCATGCCATGACTCAGTTACATTACAAACACATCCCAAAATAAACATCATGGTATAATACATAAGATATACAAGTGAAGACATTCTGAAGTTACAATTACATCAACACTCCCTCTTAATTAGGAAGGTATTCTCTTGACACAATTTATCAGCAGAAGTCTTCTTCTCTATATCATCTGGATCATCATCAAGTTCTCATCATCTTCAAGTCATCTTCATCTTCAGTTAATCTTCATCTTCAAGTCATCTTCATATGGATCAGGATCATCACTCGATCTGGATCATCACTCGATATAGATCATCATCACTGCTGGATCATCATCAAGTCTAGATCATCACTTGATATGGATCCTCATTAGTGAATCATCATCAAGTCTAGATCATCACTTGATATGGATTGTCACTAGTGAATCATCATCAATTCTAGATCATCACTTGATCTGGATCGTCACTGCTAGATCATCATCAAGTCTGGATCATCACTTGATCTGGATCGTCACATCTGGATTATCATCAATTCTAGATCATCACTTGATCTAGATCGTCACTACTGGATCATCATCAAGTCTGGATCATCACTACTAGATCATCATCAAGTCTGGATCATCACTTGATCTGGATTGTCATTGTTGGATCATCATGAAGTCTGGATCATCACTTGATCTGGATCATCACTGAATCATCATCCTCATTACTGCTTCTACTATCTCAATCAAATGGTGCTATCTCTTCATTCTTCTCATCACGGGAAGTTCTACACAGCCCACCATTTTTCATGCTGGTTGTAGGCCTACCCTTCATGTAGGTATTCAACACTTATATCTGACCCTAAGTCAGAAAGGCCCACCCAGCTCTTACATCTAACCTCATCTTGTCAGAAAGGCATGCCCATCACTCACATCTAACCTCATCTTGTCAAAAAGGCCCAACACTCACATCTGACCATGTGTAAACACATCCCACTACAATGGCTCAGCACTCACATACGACCTCATCTTGTTGGAAAGGCTCTGCACTTACATCCAACCCCATCTTTTCAGAAAGGCACATCACTCACATATGACCATGTGTAAACACATCGCTCCAGAATCGCTCGGCACTTACGTCCAACCTCATCCTGTTAGGAAGGCTCTGCACTTACATTCAACCATGTGTAAACACATCGCATTGAAACGGATCTTAGTCCTAGAATGAGGATTCTTGGTAACTGAGCAGGTGCCTCCATTCTCCTAGAGAATGGCATCATCCCTTATATCTGATCAAGTGGGAACACATCCCTCAATCACATCAGAATGTCCATGTGCTCACATCTGATCATGTAAGACTACATCCTACAGTCATATTAGAATGGCCCTCAGTCCCAGATTGAGTATTTCTGGTAACTGATCAGGTTCCTCCATTCATAGAATGGCATTCAAGACTTACACATGATCATGTAAGAGCCAATCCTACAGTCACATAAGAATGGATTAGCACTCACATATGACATGGAAGGAACCAAATACTATCACCATGACTGAATGTATCAGCCCCTACATCTGACCATGGAAGGAACCTAATCCTCTCCCACGTAAGAATGGCTCTAGGTCTCATCATTTCCCCTTGTAGGGAACCTTGATCTAGAGAACACCAAACTTCTCCCTGAAGTACTCAAACTTCACTTTGGCCATTTCTAGCATAGAATCACACTAGGGATGATTATGTCCAAGGATAAATTGCAAGCTTCACAAGGACCGATTAAATATGAGGGAAACCTACATGACCATTTACATCTAAGCAACCTATCAGCCTCGCCAGGATTTATGCTCAGACAACCTGTCTCATCAGCTATGCTAGAAATCTTGTTTTTCGAGATATCTCGATCCTGATCACTGCTCCTCTCTGCATCATATAAAAATTCAAGTCAGATCAACCAAATCAAATAGTAGTTTTCAAAAGAAACATACTACCTCCCCAATCACAAGTGGCAACATCTTTTTTCCTCAGCTGTACTTGTTAGTTTTTCAACATTAAGCTAGCATTATTATGATCTTTAACTGAGAGAATAACAAGCACAACAATTAAAAAAAGAGACAATGAACACATTGTTTTTCCTTGGGGAAA
Source organism: Pseudotsuga menziesii (assembly GCA_001517045.1). Taxonomy (NCBI): domain Eukaryota; kingdom Viridiplantae; phylum Streptophyta; class Pinopsida; order Pinales; family Pinaceae; genus Pseudotsuga; species Pseudotsuga menziesii. Next base: position 30,727 of record LPNX010185063.1, read on the forward strand.
CCATAAATGGAGAAAACCCTGCAACTTCCTCAGAGATAGAATTAGTACCAAAATAGAAAATCCCAATATAGTAAGTGATCTCCCGACAGCAGTAACCTTCTTCTTATCTAGTCCTAGTGTCTTCTCCTTCCTCAACTATGTGCTACACTTGGTGTGTATGAGTTGTGTGTTAAATAGAGACTCCATTTCTCTATTTATACTAATCCCGACATGACTAAAACCCTACTAGGGCCGACCTCTACTAGGAGAGTCTAAGAACCCTAGTGCCCCGGATCTGCGGGGACTTTAACCCTTAGACAATCGGAGGGTTACCCACTATGAATTGACATGACTTGTTTACATTATAGATCCTCTTGATCAGAACATCAGGGCATCACAACATGACTCAATTACATAATAGATACATCCTGGAATAAACATCATGTTACAAGACATAAGATACATAGATGAATACATTCCAAAGTTACAAATACATCAACACTCCCTCTTAACTACGAAGGTATTCTTTTGACACAATTTTCAGCACTGGTCTTCTTCTCTCCATCAACTAGATCATCTCATCATATTCATCTTCAAGTCTTCTTAGTCTTCAAGTATTCTTCATCTTCGAGTCTTCTTCGTCTTCTCCGTCTTCAAGTCATCTTCTTCTTCTTTATCACAGGATCTGCAGCATTATGACTACTAGCTCATCACTGCTGGATCATCACTCAATCTGGATCGTCATCAAGTCTAGATCATCTCATCTGGATCACTTGATCTAGATCATCGAGTTTGGATCATCATCACAACTGGATCGTCACTTGATCTGGATTGTCATCAAGTCTAGATCATCTCATCTGGATCACTTTATCTGGATCATCATCAAGTATGGATCATCATCTTCTATCTCATAATGGTGCTTTCTCAATTCTTCTCATCACAGGAAGTTCTATAGAGTCAATCCTATAGGCATAACCTTCATGTAGGTCTTCATCAGTGCTTATATCTGACACTTAAGTCAGAATGGTGCGCCCCAGCTCTTACATCTGACCTCATCTTGTCAGAAAGGCATGCCCAACACTCACATCTGACCTCATCTTGTCAGAAAGGCTCAGCACTTATATCTGACCATGTGCAAGAACACTGCATTGGAAAGGCTCTGTACTTACATCTGACCTCATCCTGTCAGAAAAGCACAACACTTGCCATCGACCATGCTCGAAAGCACTGCATTGAAAAGGCTCAACACTTACAATCCGACCATGCATGAAGCATCACATCGGAAAGGGCACATCACTTACAATTTGACCATGCATGAAGCACCACATCAGAAAGGGATCAACACTTACAATATGACCATGCATGAAGCACCACATCGAAAAGGGCATGCACTCACATCTGATCATGGAGGAACTAATCCTACCATCGCATCAGAATGGCCCCCAGTGCTAGATTGAGCTACCTAGTAACTGACCAAGCACCTCCATTCCCAGAATGGTAGTTTCCCTTACATTTGACCTACTCGTCAGAATGGCCAACACTCACATCTGACATGGGAGGAACCTAATCCTTTAGCCATGATAAAATGGTTCAGCCCTTACATCTGGTCAAGTGGGAACACATCCCTCTATCACATCAGAATGACTTCTCAGTCCTAGGTTGAGCTTTCCTTGTAACTGACTAGGTGCCTCCATTCCTAGAATGGCAGTTTCCCTTACGTTTATCCTACTCGACAGAATGGCCAGTAGTCATATCTAACATGGAAGGAATCAATCCTCTCACCATGATAGAATGGCTCAGCCCTTAAATATGAACATGGAAGGAACCAATCCTCTCACAACGTCAGAATGGCTATGGGTCTCATCACTTTCTCTTGGAGGAAACCGCAATCTGGAGAACACTAAACTTCTCCCTGAAGTATTCAAACTTCATCCTAGCCAATGGATTCATCAATACATTAGCTATATATTCATCTATCGCAACATAATGGAGCTTCACTGCTCTCCTCTACACCATATCCCTGATATAGTGATACTTGATCTCGATATGCTTCGACTTGTCATGGAACACAAGATTCTCTGACAACTTCAAGCAACTCTAGTTGTCACAATGTATACAAGTAGCATCCAACTGGAGATCAAATATATCAGACAGTAGCTTCCTCAGCCATACTACCTCACAACTAGTTGAACAAGCTGCGACATACTCTTCTTTAGTTGTACTTAGTGCTACACATGATTGCTTCTTGCTAAACCAAGAGATCACACCTGATCCCATACTGAAGCAACATCTTGAAGTGCTCTTCCTATTGATGGCACTGCCTACCCAATATGAATCGACATAACCCTACAGGTTAATCTTTTGATTTGACTCATACTTGAGCCCATAATCAACTGTACCCCTCAGGTACCTCAGCATATGCTTTGCAGTAATGAAGTGAACATTTCTTAAATCTGTCAAGAACTGGCTCAAGGTGTTCACAGCAAAGCAATTTTCTGGTGTCATGTTCATCAGGTACATCAATGACCCAATCATCTGATGATACATCGTAGCATCAACCGGCTCTGATGAAGCATCACTCAATAGCTTCAAGTTCGATTCCATAGGTGTGGCCATGGCTTTTCACTCCATCATCTCAAACCTCTTCAGGATCTCTACTTCATACTTCCCTTGTCCAAGGAAGTTTCCATCTACACTCTGCCACATTTCCATGCCTAAAAAATAATGCATCATACCCAAGTCCTTCATTTCGAACTTAGCAACAAGCTTTCTCTTCATATCAGCAATCAACCCATCCATACCTGTCAAAAATAGATCATATACATATATTAGAAGCATCACTTTGTTGTCTTCTTCAACCTTGTAGTAAAGGTTGGAATCTGCTTTACTTTTGGTAAAGCCCAAACTGGATAGAAATCTGTCAATTCTACCGTACCAAGTCCTGGGTTCCTTTTTCAAACCATACAGGGATTTCTTCAATATGCATATATGAGACTCTCTATCATGTGTCTCAAAGCCGAGTGGTTGTTCTACATACACTTCTTCTTCCAGTACACCATTCAAGAAAGCAGTCTTGACATCCATCTGGTGTATCTTCACTTTCATCACTGTAGCCAAAGAAAGTACTGATTTGATGGAAGTGTATCTAGCTACAGGTGCAAAGGTTTCTTTATAATCTATTCCTTCTTTCTGAGAGAAACCTCAAGCCACAAATCTTGCTTTATATTTTTCAATGCTACCGTCTACAGCATGCTTGATCTTGTAGATCCATTTCAAAGTTACAACTGACTTCCCTTCTGGTCTTTGGACAACATCCCAAAAATCATTCTTCATGATCGATTGATATTCTTCAATCATGGCATCCTTCCATTCTTTTCGTTATGTTGCTTCTTCATAACTGGAAGGTTCTTTATCAATGAAATCACATAGTAAAGATACATACGTGGAACAAGATCTAGTACTCTTTCTTTCTCTATGATTCTCTTCTTGAGCCCCATATCTTTCCACACCTTGGATAATTTCTCATACCCAAATAGGTTTCCTCTTATGAGGATTCTTCTCTAGATGTGGATCTACAGGTCTTTGTGGTTCTTCAAATTCTCGATCTTCTTCTTGATTTTCTTCGTTGATGGTTGTATCATGAATTCTGGGTGCTTTTCCTTCTTTAGGTTCTTCAGCAGGTCTCTTTCTGGATTTTTCATAAGCTGTGTCTTCATAAAATGTCACATCCCTACTAATGTCAATCTTCTTGTATCCTGGGAAATATATTCTATAAGCCTTCGAGCTTTCAGCGTAGCCCACAAATATACCCTTCTTTCCTGAAGGATCTAATTTTGTTCTCTTCTCTTTTAGAATGTGTATGTATATAGGACATCCGAATATTCTGAGATGGCTGACTTCTGGTTTCTTGCCGGAGAAGACTTCTTCATGAGTCTTGTTCTTGAGTACTCTATGTGGAATACGGTTTTGTACATACACCGTTGTTCTAGCAGCTTTCACCCAAATATGCATAGGAAGATCTTGGTAATTAATCATAGCTCTTGCAGCTTCCATGATATTTCTATTCTTCTATTCCACAATCCCATTCTATTGTGGATTATAAGGAGTGGACAACTCCCTCTTAATCCCTGATTCTTTACATAGCTCTTTGAGTTCATTCAAAGTGAATTCTCCGCCATTATCTGATCAAAAGGTCTTGATCTTATTTTTAGTGTGATTCTCGATCAAGGCTTTGAATTCCTTGAACTTGCTCAATACTTCGTCTTTGTTTTTCATGAATTAAACCCATGTATTCCTAGAAAAGTTATCAATAAAAGAAACATAATATGGATACCCGCTTAGTGAGCTTGATGAAATAGGACCGCATACATCAGAGTGGATGATTTCCAAGATTCCCTTTGCTTTTCTTTCACTACTTGGAAATGTCCTCTTTGTGTTGTTTCCTTTCTCACATCCTTTGCAGACCCCATCATGTTTTGCTTGTATTTATGGAAGACCTTCAATAGCTTTGCTTGTAAGAGGTAGTGCTCTGTAATGCACATGTGCAAGCCTTCTATGCCAAAGTTCACTTGGCTCTACTGTGTCCTAGACCAAGGATTGTTTTGGATGGCCCTTTAACTTGTACAAACCTCCTTCTTGTTCAGCAATCACTACCACATCATCGATAGTCTTTCCTCTTTCCCACATGATGAGTTGACCATTTATGAAATCAATCCTCATTCTTTTTGCATCCAATGTTGATATGGAGAGAAGGTTCTTCTTGAGTCCTGGCACAAACAATACTTCTTTCATTGTTAGATAATTTCCAGAGTCTAGTTTGTAGGAAGATTCCCCAATACCTTTTATTGGATATTGGTAGTCATCTCCTAGCTTCACCTTGTGAGGTGATTCATGTTCTAAGAGTTTCAAAAAGGATTCCTTGAATCCAGTCATATGTTTGGAAGCCCCACTGTCTATAAGCGAATCATCACTTCCATGAGTAATGTTACCTGTGAGAGCAGAGATCAAAACATATTCATCCTCTCTTGAAGAATCTTCACTTTCATATCTAGTTCTCTTTGATGAAGGTTCATCATCCTCTGCAGCATGAGCATGATGTGTTTTCTTCCTTCCCTTATTCTTGTGAGAGCTACTTTTGTTCTTAGGACAATCTCTAGCAAAGTGTCCTTTTAAATCACATGTACAACAAATGTACTTAGAATTATCTCTACACTTTCTTGAGTTATACCTATGATGAGAGTAGTTACTTCTGTGATGGCTGGATCTAGATTTCTTGGATTGTACTATGAGAGCTTGATATTCACTTCCAATCTTCTCTACTCGAGCTGCTATCTGAGCTTCTTCTTGAGAGAATTCTTCCTACAATATGATGAACTTGACTAACTTCTTTCTAGCACAGATCCCTTGAATGAAAGAGTTCCATGTCCTAGGGAGACCATTCAAGGTGGTCATCACAATTTCTACATTTTCCACTTCTTCATCCATTGCTTCTAATTGTTCCTCGATCTGAGAAACCCTTGTGAAGTAAGAGTGGATGGTCTCTGCATTCTAGATCTTTCCATTCTTCAGTTGATTCCTCGGAGTAATTTTCCGATTTATGTTCTTCCCTTCAAACAATTTGGTTAGGGCATCAAACATAGCTTTAGGTGTCTTGAGAGAGGACACCTATGGGATGAGGTGATCCTTAATAGAATCGGCAATGATCCTCTTTTCCATAACCATATTCTTCTTATGTAAGGCCTTAGCCTCATCTCCCTCTGTAACTGGAACCTCCTCATGGATGTAGGAGTCTAACTCATTTTCTTCCAGGACTAGGGAGATCCTATACTTCCAGGCTAGGCAGTTATCAGATCCCTCAAGATTTTCATCAAGCTTGGTATGATGAGACATATGAACTGAGAACCTTAAATGGAAATACAAAAGACTTAGATCTTACCAGTTCAAGATGTCGAATTTAGATTTAGAGCTGAAATCGTGCAGTATGGGATTAGGAGAAAATTAGGGTTTTTCTTTTCCTGAGTTCTATCCACCCAAATTCCTTGAAATTTATCCCTAACTTTAATTTTGGGGAGGAAATCAATCCAGGCCTAGGCTCACTGAAAAATTCCTCCTATGTGAAAAGCCCCATTTCCGGCAGGCAGTGTTGGGTCCAAAACTGAAAAACCTCGTAATTGGATTTTGCTTCGACAAAAACATGCACCCTAAGGAGGAGAGTTATTCCACCTTAATTTTGCTAAAAATCTGTGGAGGAAGATCCACAAACTAGGAAGCCTTAGTTCCCGCATTTGCACAGTGTCTTCTTCTCAGCTTAGCTCTAATTCCATGTTAGTTTTTCAACATTAAGATAGCATTATTAGGATCCTTAACTGAGAGAATAACAATGGCACAAAAATCAAACACAAGAGACAATGAACACAGTGTTTTTCCTTGGGGAAACCATAATTGGAGAAAACCCCACAACTTCCTCAAAGATAGAATCACCACCAAAATAGAAAATCCCAATATAGTAAGTGATCTCTTGACAGCAGTAACCTTCTTCTTATCTAGCCCCAGTGTCTTCTCCTTCCTCAAATATGCACTACACTTGAATCTGTATGAGTTGTATGTTAAATAGAGACTCCAGTTCTCTATTTATACTAATCTCGACATGACTAAAACCCTACTGGGTCTGACCTCTACTAGGAGAGTCTAATAACCCTAGTGCCTCGGAACTGCGGGGACTTTAACACTTAGACAATTGTAGGGTTACCCACTATGACTTGACATGACTTGTTTACATTATATATCCTCCCGATAAAAACATTGGGGTATGACACGATGACTCAATTGCTTGATAGATACATCCTGGAATAAACATCGGGTTACAATGTTAGTTTTTCAACATTTAAGCTAGCATTATGTTAGGATCTTTTCACTGAGAGAATAACAAGCACAGCAATTAAACATAAGCACATCACACGAGACAAGAGACACAAAGAGTTTTGATCAGGGAAACGATAAATGGAGAAAACCCCACAACTTTCTGTAAGATAGAATCACCACAAGATGTAAGACCCCAAAACAGTAAGATGCACTCCAAACAACAGTAGTCTTCTTCTTCTGTCTAGTCCCAGTATTTCCTTCTTCACTAGTGCGCCACACTTGAGAGAGTAAGTGATGTGATGTACAAGTGATAAATAGAGAGACTCTCACTCTCTATTTATATTCTTCCGTTCACTTGAAGTGCATTTTCTCACGTAGGCTCAACTTACAATTACTTACTCGAGCCTACACCTTAATTAGTGTATAATAACTCAAGTGCCCCGAAACTAGGGGGGACTTACCTAATGACTTGACAAGACTTGTTTACATTATTAATCCTCCTGATTGAAACATCGAGGAATGACAACATGACTCAAATACATAATAGAAACATCCCGGAATAAACATCGGGTTATAAGATACATAGAAGAATACATTCCGAAGTTACATATACATCAACACTCCCTCTTAACTAGGAAGGTATTCTTTCGACATGATTTTCAGCACTGGTCTTCTTCTCTGTATCAACTGGATCATCTTCGTCTTCAAGTCATCTTCGTCTTCAAGTCATCTTCATCTTCAAGTCATCTAGATCTGGATCATCTCTTGATCTGGATCATCATAGAACTGGATCTGGATCATCACTCGATCTGGATCATCATAGAACATCATCACTTGATATGGATCATCACTTGATCTAGATCATCATCACTGGACTGGATCTAGATCATCACTCGATCTAGATCTGGATCTAGATCATCTCTTGATCTGGATCATCACTGTTGGATCTGGATCATCACTCGATCTGGATCTCTTGGAGTCATCATAACTGGATCTAGATCATAGCTCGATCTGGATCTCCTCTGGTCATCATCATGTGTGTACTATCTCGTCATAGGAAGTTCTACAGAGCCAGCCCTTTTTCATGCTGGTTGTAGGCCTAGCCACCAGGTAGCTCTTCGCCCAGCACTTACATCTAACCTGCTCATCAGAAAGGCACGCCCAGCACTCACATCTGATCATATAGTAAAATACAATCACATCAGAAAGGCCCAGCACTCACATTCACCAGCATCGTAGGAACATCAAATACCATCTGTGAAATGGCTCAGCACTTACATCTGACCTACTCATCAGAAAGGCACATCCATCCAGACAGGAACACATCCTATCACAGTGATGGAAGACTGCCATCCAGAAAAGAACACATCCTATCACAGTGATGAGAGATTTCAGCACTTACATCTAACCTACTCATTAGAAAGGCACATCCATCCAGACAAGAACAAATCCTATCATAGTGATGGAAGACTCCCATCCAGACATGAACACATCCTATCATAGTGATGAGATATTTCAGCACTTACATCTGACCTACTCGTTAGAAGGGCATGCACTCACATTTTGACCTGGTAGAAACTGAATCCTACACCCTTGTCAGAATGGCCCCCAGTCCTAGACTGAGCTACCTGGTAACGGACCAGGTGCCTCCCCTCTCTCGGAGAGTGGCAGTAGCCCTTACATCTTTCCTACTCAACATAATGGCCAGCACTCACATCTGACATGGAAGGAACTAAATCCTTTAGCCATAAACAGAATGGCTCTGCCCTTACATCTGACCTGCTCGTCAGAATGGTGGTAGCACTTACATATGTCCTACTCAACATAATGGCTAGCACTCACATCTGACATTGAAGGAACTAAATCCTTTAGCCATGAACAGAATGGCTCTGCCCTTACATTTGACCTTCTCGTCAGAATGGCGGTAGCACTTACATCTGTCCTACTCGACAGAATGGCTAGCTCTCACATCCACCATGGGAGGAACTTAATCCTTTAGCCATGAACAGAATGGCTCAGCCCTTACATCTGACCTGCTCATCAGAACGGCTCTCTGAGTCCCAGAATGAGTGTTCCTGGTAACTGACAAGGTTCCTCCATTCCTAGAATGGCAGTCAGCACTCATATCTGACATGGAAGGAACCAAATCCTCTCACCATGACAGAATGGCTCAACCCTTACATCTGACCTACTCGTTAGAATGAATTTGAATCTATAGCACTCATATCTGACATGGAAGGAACTGAATCCTCTCACCATGACAGAATGGCTCAGCCCTTACATCTAAACATGGAAGGAACCAATCCTATCACCATGTTAGAATGGCTATGGGTCTCATCACTTTCTCTTGGAAGGAACCTCAATCTGGAGAACACCAAGTCTCTCTCTGAAGTACTCGAACTTCATCCTATCCAATGGCTTCGTCAATACATCAGCTATCTATTCTTCCGTCGCAACATACAGGATCTTCACTGCTCCTCTCTGTACCATATCCCTGATATAGTGATACTTGATCTCGATATCCTTCGACTTGTCATGGAACACTGGATTCTCTTACAACTTCACGCAACTCTAGTTGTCACAATGTATACAAGTAGCATCCAACTGGAGATCAAATATATCCAACAGTAGCTTCCACAGCCATACTGCCTCACAACTAGCTAAACAAGTTGCGACATACTCTGCTTCAGCTGTACTCAGTGCCACACAGGATTGCTTCCTGCTAAACCAAGAGATCACACCTGATCCCATACTGAAGCAACATCCTGAAGTACTCTTCCTGTCAATGGCACTTCCTGCCCAATCTGAATCAACATAACCCTCCAGGTTAATCTTCTGATTTGCATCGTACTTGATCCCATAATAAACTGTACCCCTGCATGCTTTGCAACAATCAGGTGAACATGTCTCAATGTGTTCACAACAAAGCAAATATCTGGTCTTAGGTACATTAAGGACCCAATCATCTGACGATACATTGTAGCATCAACTAACTCTGATGAAGCATCACTCAATAGCTTCATATTCGATGCCATAGGTGTGGTCATCCAGTCCATCATCCTGAACCTCTTCAGGATCTCTACTGCATACTTCGCTTGTCCACACGTCCATGCCTAGAAAATAGTGTATCGACACATAACAGGAGCATCACTGGTCTTCCGCCTTAAACCTTGAAGCAAAGGTTGGAATCCACTTTACTCTCGGTCAAGCCTAGAGTCATTAGTAATATGTCCATCCTGTCATACCATGTCGATCCTCAAGATATTTTGTAGTCACTCCCTCTGAAGCGAAGCATCATACTCCCTCTGTCTTCTATGCTCTATGCACTGAAAACATTTTGTTCTGGAGTGACAAGTAGCTTCCTATGCTACTAATATTCTCTGTGACCATCTAGCGTATATACTTGCATCTTCAACCTTGTAAAAAAGGTTAAGATCTTCATCAATCTCATCATGTATGTGTTTCAACTCTTACTGGCTGCAAATTTCTCTTCGTAGTCTAGGGCTTCCTTTCATGAGAAGCCTCATGCTACGAATCTTGCTTTGTATCCCACGATTTTTCCATCAACTGGATGATGGAACTATGAACTTCTCTTCAGGTATCGATACTACGCCCTGACATCATTCTTCTTGAACTGGTCTTCCCTTTCTTCTTGGTGGTTGGAAGGTTCTACATCAATGATGTCACTGCACTCGTCATATTATTCTTCATTTTGAAATGTCGTCACTTGATCTTCGGAACAAGTCTTCATTCTTCTTTTCTTGTAGGCAATTATGTATACGATCTCTCCTACAAGTCAAATGCATTTGTATGGTTAGAAACATTTCATAAGGAATATTCATACTGGAAATTTCTTATGCATAAATATATGAACATGCAACTACTTTAGCCAATACAACATTCATCCATATCTCATTGAAACTTTCTAGATGCCTTCCATCTCTACCAGGACAACATTGAGATTGGGCACTAATCCAATATGTCAGCAAATAGGTTTCATTCTAGATAAGTAGCAATGGAGAATTTGTATAGTACCATGAGCTACTTACCCATCACATGCATATTAGTAGTATACTGTCATTAATGCAAACATCCTATCATGCATAATACATCAACTAAATATAAACAAATGCAGAACAAAACAATATTATGAAATGACAATTGAATACTTATCTTTATTTGTTTATTGGGCATACTACTTCTTGAGTCTTCAGCTTCATCGTCTTCTTCATTCATGATAGCATCGTTTCTTATCCAAATGCTAGGATGGATAAGAAGTTCTTTAAGAGTTGAGTTCTTCATATTCCTCATCGCTTGAGGGATCTTTTTTGGATGGTGAGAGCTTGATCTTCAATTGCTCCCATCTTCTCTTCTCTTCTTATGAGTCAAGCTTCTTCTTCTTCTCGAAGTCTGCTAAAAGTAATCACTACCTTCTGCCACACATTCCTTGCATGAATGAATCCCATGATCCTAGGAGGCTAGTCAAGGTGGCCATCACCACTTCTGCATTCTTCACTTCTCCTTTTACCGCTTCAAGTTGTTCTTGATTTGAGAGACTCTTATGACTGCATGGTCTCTGCATTCTGGATCTTCACATTCTTCAACTGGTTTCTCAAGGTCATATTCTGATTTCTATTCTTCCCTTCAAATAGCTTGGTCAAGGAATCAAACATCTTTGGTGTCTTTTATGGTAGACACTTGTGGTACAAGTTGATCCATGACTGAATCAACCATGATCTTCTTGGACTTGACCAAGTTCTTCATGTGTAAGGCATCTAGCCTCATCTCCCTCTGAAACTGGAACCTCTCTACTCATGTAGGTGTCCAATCCATTTCTTCAGAGAGATCAAATACTTCTATGTTTGGAATTTGTGAACTTCACCAAGATTATCATCAATCTAATGTTATAGATCACTTTGAAATGAGAACCTCAAATGAAAATAGCAAAGGATTAGATCTTACTGATTTGAGGTGACTGTCCTGGTTCCGGAGCTGGCTGATCTAGGGTTTGTCACAGAAAACCTAATTTTTAGAAATTGGAATATTTTAGATATGATTGGATAGATATATAGATCTCTTCAAATGGAGATGTCCAATGTACTCCTTTTCTGAAAACAGTGGAGGGAAGCTCCTGGAACAGGAAGCCCTAATTTTCCAATTTCTTCTGCAGAAATGTCTGTTACTGTTTCTGTGATATCGCCAAACTTACTACTTCTCTGTGTCTGAAATTTAGTACTAAGGTAACCTAGCATGTCCCTCATCCAACAACATATGTTTCATCAGAATTGGTTTCACCATTTGGGACTTATGATCCTTTTCCCAAGGTGACCTGTTACAGGAATGTTCAGAACAGAGAAGTTGTACGGCATGCCACGTGTCACTGGTTCATCCTCTGAGTCTGATATTTGGACCACCGAAATTAAATTCCGTGCCCTTTCTGGAAAATATTCATAAATTCCATTTTGACCTCTGTATCCCAAGATATTGCAATTCGCCCCAGGTGTCCTGTTTATGGATGATTTCTGGAAGAGGATGGAACCCTAAATTTGAGAGATCATATCTCCCATAATATAGTGAATCTGAGGCTGATTTTTGGACACAGTGTTCATCAGGATTTTATCTTTGGCCCTTGCCATTTTCAGCATCGGATACTTTTCCAACCTTGGAATATAGAGATCGTACCAAAACTTAGAATTTTTAGTATTTAGGGTTTCTCGTAGCTCAGGGTCAAACTAGGGTTTGACTTTCCCAAAGTTTCACCCAACCAAATTTCTTGATCCAAGTCTCTAAAATTAGGTTTTGATGAGGAGAAAAATACTATTATGGTCTCACTCAAAAAATCCTCTTCTGTAGAAATCCTAATTTCCACATCGAAACTGAAAATGCTTGAAATTGAATTCCGCATCGACAGAAAGATGCACCCTTCAATGGAGAGTCATCCTAGCATACTTTTGCTGAAAATCTGTGGAGGAAGATCCACAAAATAGGAATCCCTAGTTCTTGTAGCTGCACAATGTATTCTTCTCAGGTTAGCTCTGATACCATGTTAGTTTTTCAACATTTAAGCTAGCATTATGTTAGGATCTTTTCACTAAGAGACTAACAAGCACATCAATAAAACATAAGCACATCACAAGAGACAAGAGACACAAAGAGTTTTGATCCGGGAAACCATAAATGGAGAAAACCCCACAACTTCCTCTAAGATAGAATCACCACAAGATGTAAGACCCCAAAACAGTAAGATGCACTCCGAACAGCAGTAGTCTTCTTCTTCTTTCTAGTCCCAGTATTTCCTTCTTCACTAGTGCGCCACACTTGAGAGAGTAAGTGATGTGATGTACAAGTGATAAATAGAGAGACTCTCACTCTCTATTTATATTCTTCCATTCACTTGAAGTGCATTTTCTCATGTAGGCTCAACTTACAATTACTTACTCGAGCCTACACCTTAATTAGTGTATAATAACTCAAGTGCCCCGAAATTGGGGGGGACTTACCTAATGACTTGACAAGAATTGTTTACATTATTAATCCTCTCGATTGAAACATCGGGGAATGACAACATGACTCAAATACATAATAGAAACATCCCGGAATAAACATCGAGTTATAAGATACATAGAAGAATACATTCCGAAGTTACATATACATCAACACCAAAATTGGAGAAAACCCCACAACTTCCTCAAAGATAGAATTAGCACCAAAATAGAAAATCCCAATACAGTAAGTGATCTCCTGACAGTAGTAACCTTCTTCTTATCTAGTCCCAGTGTTTTCTCCTTCCTCAAATATGCACTACACTTGAATGTGTATGAGTTTTATGTTAAATAGAGACTCCAGTTCTCTATTTATACTAATCCCGACATGACTAAAACCCTACTGGGTCTGACCTCTACTAGGAGAGTCTAATAACCCTAGTACCTTGGAACTGCGGGGACTTTAACACTTAGACAATTGCAGGGTTACCCACTATGACTTGACATGACTTGTTTACATTATATATCCTCCCGATCAAAACATTGGGGTATGACAAGATGACTCAATTACTTGATAGATACATCCTGGAATAAACATCGGGTTATAAGACATAAGATACATAGATGAATACATTCCAAAGTTACAAATACATCAATAATACTCAGTGCCATGCAGGACTCCATCCTGCCAAACCAAGAGATCACACTTAATCCCATACTCCAGTGTTCCCTTCAAGTACCTCAATGCATGCTTTGTAACCATCAGGTGAACATGTCTCAATGTGTTCATAGCAAAGCAAATATCTGGTCTCGTAGTCGTTAGGTACATCAAGGAACAAATCACCTAACAATACATCCTTGCATCAACCGTCTCTGATGAAGCAACACCCAATAGCTTTAGCTTTGATTCCATTGGTGTGGTCATGGGTTTGTAGTCCATCATCCTGAAACTCTTCAGGATCTCTAATGCATACTTCCCTTGTCCACACCTCCATGCCTATAATTTAGTGCATCAACACATAACATAAGCATCACTATTCTTCTGCCTTCAACCTTGAAGGACAGGTTGGAATCCAATTTCCTCTCAGTAAATCCTAGAGTCATTAGTAATCTATCCATCATGTCATCCCATGTCGAACCTCAAGATCTTCTGTAGTCATTCCCTCTGAAGCAGAGCATCATTCTCTCTCTGTCTTTCATACTCTATGCACTAAAACATTCTGTACCAGAGTAACATGTAGCTTCCTCTTTTACTAATATTCTATGTATCCATCTAGGATAATTGGATACCAAGATCCTCTATCTTGAACTTTTTTCAAATGTTCTTCTCATACCGATCTGAGACCTTGCCATTTTCCATAGAATTTCATCTTCAACCTTGTAGCAAAGGTTCAAGTCTTCATCAAGATCCTCATTTATGTGCTATCTCGTGGGTGTCTTCTAAGCTCGTACAACGCCTTGTTTCATTTGCACACATGATTCTTCATGTCATGTGTATTTCTAGTGGCTACAAATGTATCTTCATATTCTATGCTTCATTCTATGAATCTTGCCTTGTATCCCATGATGTTTCCATCTACTGCATGATGGAACTATGAACTGCAACCTAGATATCATTCTTCTTGAACTGGTCTTCCCTTTATTCTTGGTCACTTCTTCATGGCTAGAAGGTTTTACATCAATGATGTCGCTGCATTCGCCATATTATTCTTCATATTGAACTGTCGTCACTTGTTCTTCGGAACAAGTCTCATCCTTCTTTGCTTGTAGGCGATTTTACGCGATCTTTCCTAAAGTCAAATTTTGTATTGTTAGAAACATTTCATAAGGTATATTCATAATGAAAAATTATTATGCATAAATATATGATCATGCAACTACTTTATCCAATACAACATTCATCCATATCTCACGAAAACGTTTCTAGATGCCTTCCATCTCTACGAGGACAAAATTGAGATTGTGCACTAATCCAATATGTCAGAAAAGAGGTTTCATTCTAGATAAGTAGCAATGGAGAGTTCTATAGCACCATGAGCTACTTACCCATCACATGCATATTAGTAGTATATTGTCATTAATGTAAACATTCTATCATGCATAATACATTAACTGAATATAAACAAATGCATAACAAAACAATATTATGAAATGACAATTGAATACTTAGCTTTATTTGTTGCTCATCTTTAGTTGCTCCCATCTTCTCTTCTCTTATTATGATTCGAGATTCTTCTTCTTCCCAGAGTCTACTAAAATTAATCACTTCCTTTTGGCACACATTCCTCACATGAATGAATCCCATGATCCTGGAAGGCCATTTAAGGTGGCTATCACCACTTCATCATTCTCCACTTCTTCTACTACTATAAGTTGTTCTGCATTCTAGATCTTCACATTCTTCAACTATTTTCTCAAATCCATCTTCTAATTTATGTTCTTACCTTCAAATAGCTTGGTTAAGGAATCAATAATCTTTAGTTTTTTTAGGAAAGAAAATTGTGGTACAATTTGATCCATGATTGATTCAACAATGATCTTCTTAGCCTTGACCAAGTTCTTCTTGTGTAAGGCTTTTAGCCTCATCTCCCTCTGGAACTAGAACCTCTCTACTTATGTAGGTGTCCAATTAATTTTCTTCAAAGAGATCATATACTTCCATGCTTGGAATTTGTCAACTTCATCAAGATTATCATCAAGCGAATGTGATATATCACTTTGAAATGAGAACTTCAAATGAAAATAGAAAAATATTAGATCTTACCGATTTGAGGTGTCCATCCTGGTTCTGGAGCTGGTTGATCTAGGGTTTGTCATAGAAACCCTAATTTCCAAAGCCTAGAATCTTTTAGATGTTATTGTATAGAAATATAGATCTCTTTAATTTGAGCTTTCCAATGTACTCCTTTTCTTAAAACAGTGGAGTGAAGCTCCCAAAACATGAAGCCCTAGTTTTCCAATTTATTCTATAGAAACACATGTTAATGTCTCTATAGTATCTCCTAAATTACTACTCCTCTACATATAAAACTACATACTGAGGTAGGCATGCATGTTCCTGTTCCAACACCATAGGTTTCATTAGAATTGGTTTCACCAATTGGGACTTATGATTTTTTTCCCAAGGTAATCTGTTAAAGGACTGTTCAAAACAACGAAGTTGTATGGAATGCCATGTGTCACTGTTTCATCTTCTGCGTCTGAAACTATTAAAACAGAAAGTAAAATATATGCCCTTTCCTAGAAATAATTATAAATTTCATTTGGACCTTTTTATCCAAGGATATAGCAATTACCCCCAGGTGTCCTGTTTAGGGATGAATCCTGGAAGACACTAGAAGTCTAGCTTGCAAGGATCATATCTCCTAGAATATAGTGAATCAGAGGCTGAATTTTGGACACAGTGTACAGCAGTATTTTATCTTCGGCCTTTGAAATTTTTATATCTTGATCCTTTGTCAATCCTGATATATAACAAATGTACCAAAACATATTAGTTTTAGTATTTATGGTTTTTCCAGCTCGAGGTCAAACTAGGGTTTGACATTCTCGAAGTTTCACCCAACAAAAAATATTCATATAGGTCTCTAAAATTCGATTTTTATGAGGAGATAAATCCTAAGCCGGGCTCACTCAAGAATTCCTCTTCTGTAGAAAGCCCTAATTTCCCGCACTAACAGCTGAAAATGCTCAGAATTGAATTCCGCTTCAACAGAAAGATGCCAAAATGAAAATGATCGGTGAGTCATCCTAGCATACTTTTGCTAATGAATTATGGAGAGAGACCCAAAAAGTAAGAATCCCTAGCTTCTGTAGCTGCACAATGTCTTCTTCTCAGGTTATCTCTAATACCATGTTAGACTTTTATCAATCAAGCTAGCATAATCTTAGGATCTTAACTAAGAGAATAACATGCACAACAATAAACACAAGAGACAAGAGACACAAAAAAAATTTCTCGGAGAAACCATAAAGGAGAAAACCCTACAACTTCCTCAAAGATAGAATGAACACCAATGGCAGTAGTAAAACCCAAAAAACAGAATAGATGATCTCCACAACTTGTTCTCTCTCACACACTAAGAGAGATTCTCCTCTCTCACTCATGCTGAGCAATGAGTGAGTGTGTGTGAGATAAATAGAGAGGATCACTCTCTATTTATATTCTTTCTTTCACTTGAAACCCACTCCAACATGTCATCCTCACTTAATAATTACATACTACAAGTGACATCTCTAGGAGTGTCTAATAACCCCAGTGTCCCGCAACTTGTGGGGACTTTACCTTGTCCAACCAAAAAGGAGGGTTATCCTTAACACAATGGTGGGGACTATTTCCCTGACTTGACTCACCTATGGTCGACTTCTCTAGAATAGTCTAATAGCCCTAGGGCCCCACAACTACGGGGAATTTAACCCTTGACAAATAGGAGGGTTACCCACAATGACTTGACATGACTTGTTCACATTATAGAAACTCCCGATCGGAACATCGGGGCATGACATGACTNTCGGGGTATAATACATAATATATACAAGTGAATACATTCTGAAGTTACAATTGCATCAACACTATGGCATCTGCATCTATTGGTCGATCAAATATGGGAATGTCGAATTTTACTTGTACCTTAAAAGGGGTTTCAACTCTAGAGTGGCTGCTAGATGCATACGCACCGCCATTGGGAAGTCATTGAAGGATCTAGGTGAAGTTATACATCATTGCATTCCTTTGTTTTTCAAGGGCCTCCTCGTGCAACATTTTGATAGGATCTTCTAGGCCCTCGTCTTTATTTTTTTCCCCCATGGGTGGCCATCAAGATTTCTGAGCCTGATCTTGGAAAGGTTCAACCAGATTGAGCTCTAACTCTATATACCTCGCAGTCATTGGGGACATGGAAAGAAGGATGGAGAAAGAGAAGATTTCCCTGATACCACTGATGTTGATTTATGCAGGAACAAAAAAGAATACAAAAGTAACCATAGAAACAAAAATGCAGTAGAAATAACACTTCATTTGATTAATCAAAGAACTGAAACTTGTTTACATACGGAATGGAAATAAACTAGCTAGAGTGCTGGTAGATTATCTATGAGAAGAGATGTGGTGGCTACATGCCTTTGAACTCTATGTTACAATGAGGCTCAAAGTCCTATATATTATTGATAAACAATGAAAAACCCTACACATCCAAAAACCTAGTCCTAGGAGGTGAAAAGCCAGAATGTGGGCCCCATTGGGTAACTAGGTACATCAATTTCTCGGGGTCGTAACATTAACATACTACCTCCATTTGACACGAATGATACATCATTAGAAATATCTCTTCAAGGAATACATTCATAAACAAAAATAACTTAGTTTGTAATGGACTCATATTTTCTCGGCCATTCAATGCCAAAAAAACGTCGTTTAGGGCCTCAAAACGGGTCCGAAAGTTTAGGACCCAAAAACTGCCAAAAATAGTAAATTGTGCTACAACTAAGGAAATTGCAAAATTGAATGAAAAAATGGTGGCGGTCCAAGTGGAATAGGTGGGTGGCCACTATTATCCTCCCGTTTAAATTTACTTCTAGTTTTACGTTGCGACACAAGGCTTAGTAGGGAGCTAGAATCGTTTCAGCTTTTATTTTTCACTTACAGTTCATCATTACACTTTATTACTATTTGCAAGGTAATATTAAATTCATTAATTATCTAGCATAGATAATTAACTAGGTGATTCTTTATACAATATATTCTATTGCACTTGATGTCTATTTTATTACAGTCTATTAACATATTTCTTGTTTTAATGGAAGGTCATAACTTGGTTACTTGTTTGAAACTTGGTCTTATTATACTTAGACATGTTACCATGGTATACTTTGTATTCCATAGTAATTAAGCATTGATACTTTGATACTAAAGTATTCATACCCTAAGCTCTAAACCTATGGCTTAAACATTACCTTTATACTTAAGTTTGGGTTCTTGACTTGGACTAGCGCATACTTATGTATGAAAGAGACTTTGCAATATGACATACCATGTAATAGTATACAATATGTATTAAGGTTTTGGGGTGGCGAAACTATAGAGTATGGTATAAATCATATGATAACAGGGTTTAAGATTTCATGTGCGAGGTGGTCGTACATATTAATGCGACGAAACC
The DNA here is from genome assembly GCA_001517045.1 of Pseudotsuga menziesii. Lineage (NCBI taxonomy): Eukaryota > Viridiplantae > Streptophyta > Pinopsida > Pinales > Pinaceae > Pseudotsuga > Pseudotsuga menziesii. The sequence continues at coordinate 50,207 of LPNX010185063.1, forward strand.
TAAACTATGGAGAGTGGATTTGGATGGCATTAGTGGTTTCCAGCTAGTTCATTCAATGCATTTGGAGAAGCGTGATAGCCATCCCTTAGGCTTGGATCACGACGGTTGTGCATTGTGTTGTCATTTGGGATTTTTGCGTTTTGTCTCTATGTAAAGGGAAGGCCATGGAGGTGACCCACAGACCATGAGGTATGCTTCGTTGGGTTTATACACCTGCACATTTTTTGGTTTAATTCTTGTTATCATGTCCATACTTCTCATCCTTGGTTTTTCTTGTATTTGCAGGTGATGAAAGGTAATGAGGAGCAGCGTGGCTTCAACTCTGTGGGCTCCAAATGTTTGAAATCATGGCCATGGTAAGCCTATGAGAAAGTCTCTACTTGCTACCTTTCGTCCCTCTTGGGAAGACTTCGCATGGATTGCTGCTTGGTTGGGGTTTTATGCTATGGGTTTCGATGTGTGGTTTTTAAGATTCACCTTCAGGAATATGATTATAGACTTGGATTTTAACAATGTCTTAATGGCTTCGGCCATGGAGTGAAGTCGTACTCCCTCTAGTTCTATGTATAAATTTGGGTTTGTAATTTTACATGGTTTTTTCAGCAGTGAAGAGATGAATGTTTGGGATTCTAGCACACTTGGTTTTTTTTTATGCAAATCGTGGTTTAGTTGGGGCCTTTTAGCCATGGGATCCACCAGTGCTTGCAATGGTGTGTTAGCCCATTGGCATGCCTGTGTAAACTTGTTTATGATGTTTAATATGATGACTGTGTATTTTACTTGGAAAGCTCTATGCAAATGGATGCGTACTATTTTTATTATTTGATTTACCATGGTTTTAACTTATGATCTGTGTAGCATGATTTCACTACGCTATTATTTTGTTATGGTGGATTTGTGTGGGCATTCGCTGGCTTGAAGGTTCTATGTGTGATGATGTTACTTGTCTTGTATTGTAACATATGAAAAATGTGGGTATAGGCCATGCCATGAATGGCATGAGCCTTTCCAATAGTGCAGTCATAGTATGGCATAGGGTTAATTTTGTACGACTGTGTATTTAAATTAAAACTTGGCCAAGGCCGTGAATGGATTAGGGTCTTAGGACCTTGACGTTAACATTTGCATTTGTTTATTTATATTGTATTGGATGTATTTTAATAACCACAACCCGCATACGAATTGATGTATAGTGTGGCCTGTGTAAGAATGGTTATAGGATTTGGTTGTTGTTTTGTACATACAATACTTATGGGTTGTTATTAAGGCCTTTCATTGGGGCTGGACATCCATGGGAATCGATGCCGCAACCTTTGTTGGAAAGAAGGGTTTTAATGTAATGTAATGAATGGTATTTTAATAAATAAAAGCAAACTGGGATTGTATGCACACAGGATTCGATTCATGTTCCTGTTTGCAATAAATGGATTTATAATATGATTTTGATGTTATTTTAATATGATATGATTACTGTTTAAGACGTATTATTTTAATTTGGTTATGGTAATGTTTGATGAGTTATGTAATTTTGTTTATGGTTATGTATACATGGAAAATGGATAGAACTATCGATTCTTTTGTATGAATTATGAACAAATATTTGTAAAGGACCACATGGATGGTCACGATGCTTCCTTCATTTATTTATTTCTCAATATGATAATTTAAATGCAAAGTTTCAATACTAGTATATTCTTATTATGACAGACCTTGAAAGGTCTTAGATGAGTTATTTAATTTTGGAATTAAATGTATAGATAGCTTTCATAAATGTGTATACCTAATGGCCTTATATGTATATATATATATAT
>LPNX010185063.1:52082-81815 GCA_001517045.1 Pseudotsuga menziesii
TGTCTCTACTAACAAATTTAATAGGTTAGCATATTTATAAAGAATAGGTGAGCAATAAATAGCAAGTCTGGATTTACTAGTTTATAGTAATAATTTCTGAATATTGAGTGAATATAGAAACAAACATAGAGATGCAATCCTTGCTATATACATCCTAGGATAACATTTACAACCCAAGGGAGTATTGAAGAAAATACAAACCCTATCAGATTCTGGCCCAAAATCAAATACATAGGGTTAGTAGATACATTTGAAAACATTCATCTAACATATCCATCATTTAATCTAGAAGATAGCATAGATAATATAGGGTTATAGTTTAAGAAATGTAACCCTAGGAGTTATGGAAAGAACCATCATTTCCAGGGTTAAATATATATAAAGAGCATTTATATAAAGCAGTCATCATTTACCGTAGAAATTAACAAGACATAATAAGAACTCATACCTGTAATTTTTATTTCCGAGGCTCCTTTAATGGCTAAACCTGCACACTTTTTAAATAACCAACATTAACAATTTAACACAGATATGACCTCTGATTTTGATTACCAAATCACTTGGGAACTACCAAGTTCCTCCCAACCATGACCCATAACCATTCCTGGTTTTAATATGGTTCCCCTCGAGATGGACTACAACAAGAAGGTATCTTAGAGCTCCTAAGGTAGGTTTCCTAACTGGTATTCGGTTCTGAATATATCCTCTTTTCCTTGCAAGAGAAATTTCTCCAGGAAAAACACTTGAGAGCCAAAAACAGGAAGAATAATAATTCTCCAAATATAAAATTAGAACCCCAAGCCTTTCCTTAGCAATCGAGAAATCCTTGATTTCTTGATTTAACCCCTTTAATTAGTGGGGTAATTTTCAATACTTAATTTAGGAACTTTTAACAAGTTCCTAGTTAAACTTTCATAGGTATTATAACATTTATTAATCATTTAATAATAAATAATAATTTATGGAGATTCTCTTCTTTATTTTATTTAATTATATATTTAATCATAATTAATTCTTTATATATACTATGTATTAAATACATAGTATTATAACATTTGTTAACATTTGTCTTTGGGCATCATGTACCATGATCCCTAGACTTAATGACACTTCTTCATTAAGGTCAAGTACAAAGGTGTCTTAGGACTACTAGGCTATGCAACTCTAAAACATCCTTGCATGTTATATTTCCCTCGTATAACGTGCTAGCTCTTCAATACTTGAGTCATTTTCACTTGGAAGTTATTAAATTATTTTCAGTAACCCCTAACGCTTACCAAAACCCATACTCAACACCTATATCAGGGAGTTACAAACATAGTGCAATTCCAGATCTTTTTCTCAACACTAAATGCTAGGATGTATTTGTATGATACGCCTAGGGATACAATGGCTAAGGATTTGATGGTCCATAGCTTATGCTCAACATCAACATGGAAGGCTCTAGGGATTATGCCCAACACATCCAATTATCTTTTCATGTGTTCCATATCTTCTCACCCAACACAAAGGGAAGTACTCATGTGCTCTAGAGATTCTTTCTCAACACAATTCATCAATCATTCAAGTGTTCCGAAGCTCTTCAGTCAACACAAAACATCTCGTCAATCATGTGATTCAGGGTCCATGCCCAACACAAACAAGCATATACATATATCATCAATAATTAGCTTATGCCCAATATATAAAATAAATCATCATGTTCATATGTAGTGGGGTATTTGACCCAATATAAAATAAAACATCAAGATAATCATCATAATTAATAGACACATTCATATAAGTGTTAGGTCCAAAATTTGGGATATTACAAAATACGATAGACTTTCCCCCTAAAGGTGAGTTGTTAATGGATGAAAGTACAAACAATATAGTCTACAACAAATATGCAAAGGTCGTAGTTGAGCTAGACAAGCATAAGAGGAAAGTAGAACATTTGAAGACTAGAAATTAGTTTGCTAAGATCATAGGTTAAAAGTTTAGAAGATGATAACCAAAGGATGTAGAATTCTGTGATTAAGATAGGAGAATGCACTCAAGGTTCAATAGAAATTATGACATTGTTAGTTGAAAAATATAAATATTGAAAGACTAAAAAGTTAGAGAACTCTCATAGTGCTCAAGATTTTCAATCCAGTCTCCAAGTGATGTTAGATTACCAACAAATTTAGGATGAGTTGTTAGTGCTAAGAAAATAAATTTCTTCATTTTAATAAAAACCAAGGAGGTGAAGTAATACATACTAAAGGAGTTGGAGAAACCATTTGTGGTAGTAAGAGAGGTAAAGAATAAGTTGAATGAGGTAAATAAGAAATGAAAAATAACCCGTGTTATTATGCAAAACACTAGCCTTAATGATAAATCAATTGACCTCACAAAGGAATTGGAGTAGAGAGAGTAAGAAAAGAAGAAATTCATGGCTTAGGATTCTTATAATAGGTTATATATTCTCAGTCTAGAAGAAGTGGTTGAAAACAAGAATGACCATTTGAAAGTATAGAGAATAAATTTATTCAAGGAAAAATAAGTTATTCATAAACTCAATAGATAGGTATCCTTACTCAAAACGCTTATAGAGGATTGGAAATCAAAGCAACAAGAATCCTTAACATAAGAATTCATGGTTGAAAATATACAAAATATTAAACTAGGTACATGGAAAAATATCTTCGCGATTTTGGCTAAAATAAGAGCTCACATGTTATTTACTCTAAGATTTTATAAAGTGTACATTGAAACAACTTAATATCTTAATAGTAATGAGGATGACATTCAAAACTAGTGTGAGATGGATAGGTTTTCCAAAAAAATTAACAATGGAACAATTAAAATCCAAGCAAATATATGAAAACACAGAGTTTATCATGCATATGAATAATTGCATTCATAGAGATACTTTAATGAAGGATCTTACAAAAAAGTTAAAGGACTCTTCGACACTAGTAAATTAAATTTTTTAAATAATTAATATCATGATACAATATGAGATTCCCCCCATTTGGGTGGGAAGCATGATTTATTCTGGTAGAATTTGTAAGATGAGTGCACACAAATACAAACGTCAAAGTTTACATTGGTCTCACCAAGGGTGAACCCACAAATGGCTAGTTAGTTGTATGAGGATTTATGACATTCTATGGAGTTGATTGCATTATTAAGAAAAATAAATGGGGGATCAAATGGGGGATCCAATGCTACCCCGCTACAAGTTAAATGATGAAAAGACCAAGGGCCTAATTATTCCTGAGACTGTAAGAATAAGACCAATAGGGTCTTGCACAACCTACAGGAAGAACCAATGGTAGAGGACCTAGATGGAACACCGTGGATTTATGCAGCCTTGGATGGCCAACATCCAGACCATCAGGCTACCATGGTTGAGATAGAAGGTAAGATATTAAACACTTCTTTTTCAATATTTATTGACCCCCGTGCTTTTCAGAGCTATGTATCACCTAAAATTGTTGATGTGTGTAAACTAGGCAAAGATAAACATGATAAAACTTTGCTGATGCAATTAGCCACACGTACGAAACAAAAAGTTTCAGAAATAGTTAAATATTTTGAGGTAAAACTGAATGGTTTTCTTACTAAGGTAAACCTGAACATCCTACCCTTAGGAACATATGATATACTTATCGGCATGGATTCGTTGGAACAACACCATGTCATGCTCTTTTTCTTACAAAGGCCAATCTTGTGTATAGATAGCCAAGGGAATCAAATAAAAATTCAAGGCATACAGAGGAAAGTTTCTGTACAGAAAATATCTACTTTACAAGGTAAGAAGTGCATTAAGAAAGGATGAAAATTATTTGCATGAAACATCCAAGACATAGAAGCTAAAAGAGAACACCACATAGAGGAATTTGCAATTCTTGTAGATTTCAAGGTCGTATTTCCTGAGGAAATCTGAGGATTACCTCTAAAATGACACCTATACGTTTTCATAGAACTCACACAAGGATTAGTTCCGGCTTCGAAATATCCTTACTGCATGAGTGCACTAGAGTTGGTGGAACTCAAACTATAATTATAGGCGTTGATTGAGAAACGCTATATCCAACCAAGTGTGTCTTTCTGGGGAGCACCGATACCTTTTGTATAAAAAAAGGATGGTACAATGTGGATGTGCATCGGTTACCATCATCTTCATAAGATGAATATCAAGAAATTATACCCACTCCCTAAGATCGATGATTTGTTCAATCAAGTAGGAGGAGAAAATATATTTTCAAATATCAGCCTTCTATCCAGGGACCATCGTGTATAGATTCACGATGAAGACATTCACGAAACCACCTTCCATGCAAGGTAGAAACACTATGAGTTTGAGGTAATGCCATTCCCATTGACAAATGCACCCACAAAATCTATATGATGAGCAGTATATTTAGTAAATGTATGGATAGATTTCTATTGATTTTTATAGAAGACATATTAGTTTCTCTAAGAGTAAAGAGGAGGATGAAGAACAGCTCCACATAGTGCTACAGTTGTTACGAGAAAACCATCTCTATGCCAAGTTTAGTAAATTTCATTTTTTACAAACTACAAATACAGTACTTGGGTCACATCATCTCTGAGACGGGGATAGTTGTGGACCTAAAAAAAATATTAAAGCCATAGAATATTGGCCTACCCTTACTAGTGTCACTGACATTAGATCCTTTTTGAGATTAGTTGGATATTATTGAAATTTCATTGAGAACTTCTCGACAATATCTCGTCCCATGACTGCTTTGAAAATGAAGACAAAAAAATTCTTATGGATGACCAAGTGCAAGGAAAGATTTCAAAATGTTAAACAACTTTTGACGGCCGCATCGATACTACAAATTTCGGATCCCTATGGGTATTTTGTTGTTTGCATGGATGCAAGCAAGTAAGGAATCAGAGGACTCATCGTGTAGAACAATTACGTGATTTGTTATGAATTATGGAAGTTAAATAACATTAGAAGAACTACCTAAGACACAATATTGAGTTATAATCCATCATCCATGCCTTGAATATGTGGAGGCACTATCTCATGGGAGGGAAATTCCTTCCAAAGAAAGACAATATGATTATAAAATATCTATTTGAGAAACTGGATTTGAATGCCATGAAAGCTATATGGTTGGCTTTCCTTAGCGAGTACCATTTCAATCTATAACATATAAAAGGAAACAAGAACAAGATTTCTTATGCTTTGAGCCGACGAACTAATATGATATATGAGGTGAATTTAAGTAAAACTAATTTAGATTTACATGAGAGGATTAGAATGGCCAACAGAGTTGACCCTTTCAATCTAGAAATCCTCAATAAGGTCCAAGAGGACAGGTTGTTTGAAAAGTAAAAAGAGTAGAAGGTAGATGAAACGAGACTACTATGGGCCAAGGAGAGATTGTACATTCCGAAACGAGGGGACATTCAGTCTATTATCCTCATAGAATTTCATTGGAAACCTTACTCAGGGCATTCCAGTATATCAAAAGATGATATCCGCGATTAAGAAACATTTTCTCTGGCCTAAGTTAAAGGCCGACATAGTGTTGTTTATCACGACATGTCAGGAATGTGAGCTAGTCAATGCTAAGCACCAACATCCTTCAAGAATGTAAGTGGGAGGTCATTAGTATGGATTTTATCATGGGTCAACCTAAGAGTAAGAAAATAAATCATTCTATCTTTGTATTAATTGACAAATTTTCAAAAGAAACACACTTCATTCTAGTGAATTCGACCTACAAGGATGTACACATTGTTGATATCCTCTTGAAGGAGATATTTAGATTGCACAAGATACCCAAGGCAATCATCTCAGATCGAGATACTAAGTTTATAGGAAAATTTTGGATATCCTTATTCTATATATTAGAGACGCAATTGAACTTTAGTACTGCTTATCACCCATAGAAAAACGAGTAGATAGAAATGGTAAACCAGATAGTAGAGGACATGATTAGGGTGTATCCCATGAAACAACCCCACCAAGTGGGAATATTACCTGCATCTTACAGAGTTTGCGTATAACAAGGGATAGAATAATTCTGCCAAGATGAGTCCCTTTGAGGTACTCTATGGACGGAAGTGTAGAATACTGGTCACTTGGGATATCCCAGTGGATCAACTCAAGTTAGGAATGGACTTGTTAAAGGAATTGGAATAATTGGTGACCAAGGTCCAAGTGAACCTTAAAGAAGCACAAGACCTCCAATAAAACTACGTGGATAAGCAAAGAAAATTTAAATATTATAAAATAGGCGACCATGTCTACTTGAAAGTAAAAGAAAAATGAATCTCATTGAGCTTGGGAAGGTGTGTTAAGTTAGCACCTAGATTTTTCATACCCTTTGAGATATTGGCCAAGAGAGGGCCAGTGGCAGATGAACTAGCATTACCCGCTCACATAAGAGTCCATAATGTTTTCCATGCATCCTTAATAGAGAAATATGTTTATGATACTAAACATGTCATTGGTTGGTCCTTATTATAGGTGGAACCTGACGGAGAGTTTCCCGTGAACCTATTCATATATTGGACAAGAGGGAGGTGCAACTCAAGAAGTGCAACATATTCCATTTAAAAGTGCAATGGAAGCACTTCGAATTTGATGAGGCTACTTGGGAGAATGAATCCGCCATGAGGAAGGCTTACCCTGCCTTGTTTCATGATTTAATTCTGAGTCCCTAGAACAACAAGGATGATGTTGTTGTAAGCAGGGAGGGATGTAGTATCTTGAATTTTGACCTAACATTTATTGGGATAAACCCACTTGATTATGATGTTACTTTGATTTTTTATTTTGATACATTGGGTTTAGGACCCCACTGCATATGAACATGATAATTTGTTGGATATATTGGGTGTAAGCCAGTTACATATGTTTTATGTATGATTTTATGTGTTGGAAGTGGACCCTGAAGCACATGATTTATGAGATGTTTTGTGTTGAGCAAGGAGCTATGGAGCACATTAGTATTTGAATTTTTGTGTTGAGCGAGAAGCTTTGGAGCACATGAGTTGTTAATTTTTGTTGAGCGAGGAGCTTTGGAACACATGAGTTATGTAAACCTTTGTGTTGAGCAGGAATCTCTAAATCACAAGAAAAGATAATTGGAAGTGTTGGGCATAAGTCTTGGATCCTTCCAATTTGATGTTGAGCATAAGCTATGAAACATCAGATCCTTGTCCATTGTATCCCTTAGGTGTATCCTACAAGTACATCATAGAATCAGTGTTGAGCGAGGAGCTTTGGAATTGAACTAAGTTTGGAACTCCTTATTTTTAACATTGAGTATGGGCTCTAGGTAAGCGCCAGGAGTTACTGAAAAGAATTAATTATGTCGAGTGAAAATGACTTAAGTAAAACATTGATCTAATCTGACTTATTTATAAGTGATTAAACAAAATCTTGAATTTATGTATCACATAAACTACTGAAGAGCTACCATGTTATACGAGGGAATCCAACATGCAAGAATGTTTAGAGTTGCCTATCCTAGTAGACCTAACCACCTACGTGACGGCCTTAAAGAAGAAAGTGTCATAAGTTTAGGGATCATGTTATATGATACCTAAAGACAAATCTTAACAAATAATATATATATATATTATACATGATATGTATAATGAGTAAGCATAGTATTAATATTAATAATGTAATAAAGAAGGAAAGGCTCCATCTATTATTATTATTACTAAAAGATAATTAAATACTAGAATACCTACAAAGGTCCAAATAGGAACTAGTTAAAAGTCTCTAAGTTAAATGTTGAAAGTGCCTAAATTAACTAAAAGGGTTAAATCAAGAAATCGAATAATTCTTGATTTAACTTCCCCTTCAACTAAAAAGTCTACGAATAAAGTCCCAATCCAAAGAGAGGCTTGGGGATCTCTTCCATCTTTTTGGATTCAAGATTTTGCCTCATTATTCTCAATAGCGTGGTCAAAAACAAATCTAATGAATCTCTACACAGATGTCAAAAGCCCCAAATAAATACACATTGTAACTATTTCACAGCTCTCTACCCTTTGCATAACAATGCTTTAAACATTAACCCAACCCACTAAAACCATGTTAACACTATATGAATAGCATCGACACCCATTTGAAGGGTTACACCCACAATCATGACCATCAATTTTAAAATACACAGAGTAATAATAAACACGCTTTTAAACCATAAAAACATTAAGTCATTTATCCACTACGCAGTCGCAGTTCTAAAGGAGGTAACACCATTTCCATATATGGAATGGTTCAAAAACCAAACAACATTTTTAACGAATCCATATAAAAACTTAAAACAAGAAGTGAAATCCACATAGAGTTAAACTAATTCTAAAGAGTAAGAATCATAACCACGATTTGAACAATATGCAACTGTAGTACATAAATAACCAATAAACACATAGAGAGAATAAATGCTATACATATTCCCTTTATAAACCAAAGTAAGAGTTTACTCAGTCGTATTTCCAAAACCTTGCAATCAATGGTTCTGTCATGGTACCGAAGCATAAACATAATTACAATTCGCAGAGCCTGTAACAAATCACCAAGGCCAACATTACCACTTAGAGTTTCCATTTGCAAAAACCAAAATTCATTTAGTTTTAGTCGAAGGTACTAAATCTAAACAAAAAACCCCAAGTCCTTAACACATATATGATGCTTTACACATTAATTTACAGATAGTCCCTTTCCTTTTTGCATCCATTAAAACAAAACCAACATTCAACCCACAACGAGTTTTTAACTCTATCACAACAACCACACGAGAGAAGAAACACGTGAAAATATTGTTACAATAGGGCTTACTCGAATGGGTATGGTGTTCACCTTAGGATGACCCATGACCCACCAACCACGTTGCCTCGAAACCTGTAACCTGAAAAGAAACAAGCTTCGATGATAAGTATGTTTTGAACACCAAACTGAACAACAAAACAACACTTCTAAACTAGAATGGTAGATGTACCATCCATTACATCCAATCTCGAAAGCTTCACGACACCACATATCAAAGAGGCAAATCTCACACATCCATGCTACAAATGGCCCAAACCATCGTGATTGTCCAAGCCCTAAGCTTGAGACCCACACATCCCAAAGTGCATTAATGTCTCCACCCTGGCCTCCAATAACATAAATCAAAACCCACAATGTATAATTCATGCCACCCTTTAACGCACAACCATGTTTAAACAACGTGCAATACATAATCCCCAATATCTGTATTGAATACATAGGTTATATCCATAGTCCATGGCATATGAAATATACAATGGAGGGCTATAGATAAATTTTTAATTTATACACCAAGACTATATTAAAAGATGAACCAAGTTATAAAGTGTTAATACCATATAAAATGTCTACCATTTAAATGATAAGTGCAACAATAATTAAATCACTGTCGTAGATTCTGTAAAAACAATAATGGTAACCTGCCAAACATATGCTAGTGAAACATCTGACCTTGGGTAAATATCAACTAACAGTCGTCATAGTAGTGACTAGAATAGCATTGAAAGTTTGTCATCATCCAAACTGAGAACTAGCAACAAATGAGCAATATGTCATGTTCCACTTTTATAAGCAGTTTCTATCGTCAAGTGCACCTGCATGTGATAGGGAAAGAAATTCATTACTTCAATAAGAACTAAGTAAGCCTCGAAGTGACAAGTAGAAAACAGTTACCTCCAAGGTGTTTACAATGGAAACATGTCCCACCACTCCACCCCTTTTTCCGATAACAAGTTAAGTTAGAATTGTTTATACAACAATATTCAAACTTTATAACCATTGAGTAAGTAATCGAAACAACTAACATACCTATAAATGCATAACCATAGATCAAGATAGTAAGAAATATCACAACAACATAAGTATTACATTAATAACCACATCGGGAATATGAAAGCAAGATGTAAGAACAACTTCTGACAATACAACACAGTAAACAAAGTACGACACATTCCTCATAGTTAGATAATATCTAGCACTGGTAGTATTTGTCTAGCTTCATAAAAAAAAATCAAATTTTGGGGAAATTACACTAGAACAATAGTCCAATCACAACCCAATGGAATCTAACACCTACAATCCAGAGAAATTCCAGCGTCTCCAGGAAAATAGGAGTGGCTCCATAGTTACTCAACTTGGGCATATTCTCATAAGTATATCATACCAAAATCAAAAAAATCAAACCACAAGTTCCAAACACAAGAACAAGAGAAAAATAATGAACCAACACACAAGATTGTCTTCCAACACAAGCAAATCAAATTCCTTCATGAGAAATTCAAATTAGAAGAGAGAGGAAAAAAATCATGAGATTTACATTCCAAAAATAGATAATAGGATTTACACATCAAGTGACTACACAAAGAGGGACACTAATGCAACTCACGAGGGTGCATTAGGTGATAGAGGGACTCCAATCCACAAATAAAAATTAATTTGAAGGTAAATAAAACCAAAGATTAAAATAACACGTGAGGGTACATAACCAAGAGTTTCCTTCAAGTACATAAGAAGGGTGTAGAACATCAACTTAGGCTCCACACATATGGGTACACACTTTTCCACAACCCCTTGGTCGTGACATCATGGTTCCTTAAACTCTCCTTCGTGGCATCAGTCCTCTAGTTGTTTTTATTTTATTAATTATTTTATAGGTTCAACATAATACAAATAATAATAATGTGTAAACCATAGTCCAAGCACATTGTGCCACTATTTCCAACATAAAAACAATAATAATATGCTGAGGGAATAATCAAAGGGTATTATAACCTGAAATCCCTATTAATACCATAATGACTCGGAATTTGAGACCAGATATTTCTCATTCATACATTTTTTACCATATCCTTATGCGCTCCCAATTGTTTTCCAGTTTTCATTAGCGTGTGTTAAAATATACATTTGAATTCATTGCTTATTTCTTAAGTTGTGTATTTTCCTTTCTAATCACTTTTTTTTACATAAAACATATAAAATTTGTCTTTAATTTACCCATATCAATGGAGGAAACACCCATAAGAGTGTACATAATTACTTTATTCCTTATTTGCAATATGTATCTTTTTCTTTTCATTGACACGTTGCCTTGAAATATAGGTGCTTTCCCTGCTACACTTGTTTGATTTAACGTACCATGAGATGATTTATTCTTGTTTCAAGCTAATAAATGAAACATGTATTAAAAATTCATAAACAAAAAAATACAAAAAAAGGGGGAACTTGAATCATGTCATATTGTATCCTTCAAAAAATTGCAACAGCCAGTCCTTTTCTCCCTTGAAAAAGGCACACAATTCTGTATCAATTCTCAATACACGATTTACATTTTCGTTAGGAAACTATACCAGTAATTTGAATAGATGTCCACCGATGGGTTATCATTCCTCTCATATATGGATATTTCATTAATAAATATGGCATTCAAATATTTCATAATGGTTATATACTCGAGTATTATGCTACCAAGTGTCCATTTTGCATCGTGTTATGTTTCCAAGGGAAGTGAAACAATGTCATCCATTCTTCAAATATTCCTAGCTCATCATGCATCCTTCCTTGTGTTAGTGTATAATGTTGGATATCATAGCACTACTCAATTATATCAAACTATTGATATTTGTTTCATATTATTTTATGTGGGGTGCATTAATTCTGTCTTTCTAGAGGATCTATTCCTATAGAATCCAAATCATAATCTGGAAACCTCAATGAGTACCTTGGATATTTAAATCAATAGTGGCATGTTTCCTCGCAAATGACAGTTGGTATACATTAATGAACCTTGATTTTTTATTCTATAAGTGTTAAAATACATAACATCTATTCAAACTTTTTAGTTTGTACTCAAGTATCTTGAATTCCATGATGATTATCGGTGGGTCTCCTCACATCTATTAAGGATATACATCAATGATCAGTAATTAGATGTTGTTTTGTTATGCTCAACATCAACTCATTAATAAAATGATATAAATTCATGCTATCATTGGTTTGTATTGAATACCTTGGGAAAAACAATTGTATCACTCATCAATGCATTGTCAGAGTTGCACAAGATTAAAATGCCATATCAAAGTAACATGAAGACCTAGTATTTTGCACCCATCAAGGTGTCTGTATACAATTTTTAGATATTTTAATTTTGACATGGATCCACTGTGTATTGTTCATAGACATGGTTGTATATTACTGATCATGTGTACTCCTACCTCAAGAAGATATCATATACTTATAAAATTTCCTTTCTTGATTTGAAAGTCCTTTTCCAACTCATGTGACCATGAGATAATCCTTTACCATCCTTCCTTGGTCACTAAAGTGTAGAAATATTATTAGCATGAAGACGATAAAATTTGAAGAGATAATGTGTTTCAACCCTTCGCATCACTTTAGACCTGACACATTGGGGGGAATCTAATAATAATCAATTTGAGACGCTCAATTCAACACGGTAAGATGCGTATTTTTATTTCACATACAACATAAAGACTAGAAATTTGGAACAATTGAGAGCTTTAATCTGTCATCTAACCACTACGCTGGCAAAGGAAGAAATATGTCAAGATAATTTTTTATCTAAAGACGACACGTCCAAGACCACATAAGGGCCAATCCTAGTCTCCACAACTCTTAAAGTGGAAAGAATACATGCCATATGAATTAATTTTCCTAAAAATCCTAAAAACTTAAGTCAAATGCCTAGAAAACAAGTAAAGTGGGGTTTTTTTAATCATAATAATAAAAAATCATGAAAAATTTAGTCCCACATTCACATTTGGAAATTGATTCTTGAAATGATAATGCGATATATGAAATGCATTCAGGGTAATATAGAGAACAAAATGTGAGAGTAAAGGCATGTTGCAGAATTAAAAGGCTAGAAAGCTTCTCCTCTTTGAAATATCTTGGCAATCAAAGGCATGGATGGAAAACGATGGATTAAAAAAAAGGAGACGGGATTCACCTGTCTAGGATATGTTTGGACATGAATCCATTTTCCTTTCCATTAAACCATCCTTCTCCATCCATGCCTTTGATCATCAAGATATCTGTGTAGAAGAGAAGTTATCTATCCTTTCAATTCTCTAGTATTCCTTTTCTCTCACTTTCCCTCCTTTATTTCACCCACATGCTTTTCTTATATGGAATTGGGATTTGTGCACTCAATTGCCAAACATAAATGTGGAACTAAAACTTTTCATGAATTTTTATAATTTTTGTAAAAAAATACACTTTACGTTTCGAGGTATTTAACACATATTTTCAAGATTTTTAAAACAATTAATATGCATGACATGTATTCTTTCCATTCTAAGAGTTGAGCAAACTAGGATTATATAGAGAAAACTTTGTTTTCACATATTTATTCATCTATGGGAGTGGCGGTGATATGGGAGATTAAAGCTTTCAATTGTTCCAAATTTATGGTCTTCATGTTGTGTAGGAAAAATAAAAATACGATTCTTACCCTCACAAATTAAGGGTGTCAATTTGATTGTTAACAAACCCTGCAACATTATCAGTGGAAAAGTTGCATGTTTCATTAGTGCATGTTGGCAGGAGCTATTTATATTTATAGGGACATAATTAACTTCAAGTACTAGTTACAATCCTGGGCCGATGGACAAACATAAATTTTGAACACTTGGATTTAAGGCTATTTGTGGTTTTATGTGACTAATCACAAGATAGCTTCGGTAAAATGGTGACACTTTGGGGAATATTTCTATAATACTACCTAATACATGTAAACAAGAATGTATACTTTTATGGAACATTATTGATATGATGCACTGACCTTGATAGATCTTACCCTACAAAAGCATGTGTATACCTTGAAAAGCACATCCTTATTATATTTTATAGAGGGAAAAAGGAGCTGAGGATCCTGGAAAAAAAATGATGTTCATAGCATCATGGAAGGAAATGTTTCATGATTATGTAGATGAAAATTGCCTTGAAATTAAAACAAAAAGAAGCTCTTTGTGGAGGATGAGAGTGTTTTTGAAAAAGGCTAAAAGTAATCACTTGTCTTTCTATGAAGACAAAATGTTTGATAACCTATATGAATAAAATGACATAGATGATTGTCGAGGGAGGAACTTTGGGGCCTAGTCAAAGACCCAAGAATAATAAATGGGATGAATTGAATGAGAATATTTGAACAAAGTCACATGAAAGAAGGAGAATATTCAAGGATAAAAAATATCATCCCTTCATCCCCTAAAGAAGTAGAAAAATACCTGAAAGGAATTCCCATCATGCTCTCCACAATATATTATCCATGTCAAGCGATAGGAAGAGAATTGAAATATAGAAGAGAGTATCGTCAAATTGAGAAAAAACCCAAAGGTTAGGTCTGGGACTTGAAGCAAGTTTGTAAAAAAAAAGAGAGATTAGTATCTATAGGAGAAAATCATGAACATGGGTGAGAGGAAACGTCACCTAGATTTATTCGAAAGGAAAATAAAGGAATTTAAACATAGATAATAGATAGTTATATCAAATTCCATATCAAAAATAATATGATACCCCATAGATCAAGATCCTCATGGTTGGAACAAAGATTATCATCAGAAAGAATCTAAGATAGTGGGAGGATATGGGCCTAGTTATGTTGAAATAATAATATATAAGTTAATAGATGTTGAGTCCAGTAACAAAGGAGAGGCATCATATAACTCAAGTGTGAATATTAATTCCTCCTTCACCACATAAAAATATGATAACTTGGCCAATAATTCCACATATGATGAAATCTCTCTCCTCTCCATTATGGAGGAAATTATTCAAGAGGAGAAGAGTGGGAAAAGATAGGTTAAAAATTAAGAGATAGATGAAACCATTAAGAGTGGGAAAAGGAAATATGAGGAAATTATTAAACATGAGATAGAAAAGAAAAAAGGATAAACAAAACTGAAGTAATAGGAAACACAAAACAAGAAAAGAAGTACAATGGATTTGTTGCATCCATTTAACAAGATGTTGATCATGCTCAAGAAATTAATCCTAAAAATCATTAAGTTATCATTAGTCCTAGTCATATATATTTTTAATATAATGACGAGATTTATGTTATAATGTCAAGAGATGCTATAAGTAACCCACCTACCATTGTATACCCTTAGATGACCTATAAAATGAATCTATGCGGAGTTAAGGTTTCTACCAACATCAGGGACTTTCAACCTCACCAATCGATAATTTTTCAAGTGGATGTAAATACGATAAAATTTCCCCCTAAAGATGAGTTGTTAATGGATGAAAGTACCAACAATATAGTCTACAATAAATATGTGAACTTTGCACTTGAGATGGACAAGCATAAAAGTAAAGTAGAATGTTTGAAGACTAGAAATTAGTTTGCTAAGATCATAGGTTAAAATTTTATAAAATGAGAACCAAAGGATGTAGAATTATGTGATTAAGATAGCAGAATGCACTCAAGGTTCAATAGAAATTATGACATTGTTAGCTAAAAAAGATTGAAATATTAAGGAGTTAGAGGACTCCCATATTGCTCAAGATTTTCCAGCCACTCTCCAAGTGATGGTAGATTACCAACAACTTTAGGATGAGTTGTAGGTGCTGAGAAAATATATTTCTTCTTTTTAATCACAACCAAGGAGGTGATGTAATACATACTAAAGGAATTGGAGAAACCATTGCTGGAAGTAATAGGGGTAAAGAGTAAGTTGTATGAAAGTGATGGTAGATTACTAACAACTTTAGGATGAGTTGTTAGTGCTGAGAAAATAGATTTCTTCTTTTTAATCACAACAAAGGAGGTGATGTAATACATACAATAGGAATTGGAGAAACCATTGGTGGAATTAAGAGAGGTAAAGAGTAAGTTGTATGACATAAATATTCAATTACACTCTTATAGGTTCAATTTGATTGAAGAAAAGAAGAAATGAGAAATAGCCTTAATGATAAATCAATTGACCTCACAAAGGAATTGGAGTAGAGAGAGTAAGAAAAGAAGAAATTCAGGGATTGAAATTCTTATAATAGGTTAGAGAACTCTTATAATAGGTTGGAGACTCTCAATATAGAAGAATTCATCGAAAACGAGAATGAGAGTTTGAAAGTATAGAGAATAAATTTATTCAAGGAAAAATAAGTTATTCATAAACTAAATCAAGAGGTATCCCTAATCAAAATGCTTCTAGAGGATTGGAAATAAAAGCAAGAAGAATCCTTAACATAATAATTCATGGTTGAAAATATACAATAGATTAAACTAGTCATTTGGAAAAATATCTTTGCAATTTTGGTTAAAATAAGAGCTCATGTGTTATTTACTCTAAGCTTTTACAAAGTATACATGGAAACAACTTAATATCTTAATATTAACGAGGATGACATTCAAAAGTAGTGTGAGGTGGCTAAGTTTTCCAAAACAATGATCAATGCTCAACATTGGAACAATAAAAAATCCAAGCAAATAAGAGGTCACATGTTATTTACTCTAATCTTATAAAAAGTGTGCATGGAAAAAACTTGTTATCTTAATAGTAATGAGGATGACATTCAAAAGTAGTGTGAGGTGGCTAGGCTTTCCAAAAAAAGATCAATGCTCAACATTGGAGCAATTAAAATCCAATCAAATATATGAAAACATAGAGCTTATCATTCATATGAATAATTGTATTCATAGGGATACTTTAATCTTAGGTCTCTTCGAGACTAGTAAATTAATTTTTTTAAATAATTAATACCATGATACACTATGAGATTCCCCCTATTTACTCTAATCTTTTAGAAAGTGTACATGGAAACAACTTAATATCTTAATATTAATGAGGATGACATTCAAAAGTAGTGTGAGGTGGCTAGGTTTTCCAAAACAATGATCAATGCTCAACATTGGAACAATTAAAATCCAAGCAAATAAGAGCTCACGTGCTATTTACTCTAAGCTTTTACAAAGTGTACATGGAAACAAATTAATATCTTAATACTAATGAGGATAACATTCAAAAGTAGTGTGAGGTGGCTAGGTTTTCCAAAACAATGATCAATGCTCAATATTGGAACAATTAAAATCCAATCAAATATATGAAAACACAGAGTTTATCATGCATATGAATTATGGTATTCATAGGGATACTTTAATCTTATAGAAAAGTTAAAGGACTCTTAGAGACTAGTAAATTAATTTTTTTAAATAATTAATAGCATGATACAAGATGAGATTCCCCCCCATTTGGGTAGGAAGTATGATTTATTCCAGTTATGATGAGTGCACTCAAGAACAAAAGTCAAATTTGACATGGGTCTAAGGGTGAACGCACAAATGGCTAGTGAGTTGTATGAGGATTTATGACATTCTATGGATTTGATCACGTTATTGAGAAAAATATTTTCCACTTTAGCTACCCTTTGGTAAAATTAATCCCAATATTAGATCAATTGAACTCACAAAATTGTTTGAAAAATATGCATAGATCCACTCAAATTGGATATTGAAATTGGTGCATAAAACAAACTTGCATTCAATAGGTTTATAAGCCAAACTTTTAAAATAATATGTTTGTCAAAATATATAATTTTAGATGAGAGAACAAGATGGAGGATGAGTTAGAGGTTAAGTCTCTAGAGTGTTTACTTCACAAAGGCGTACTTGACCTTCCTTAGATAGAGCCAATAATAAGCTAACTCTAGACTCACAATAAATAATATAAATAACTTGACTAAGACAAGAATTTTATCCTTCTATAGAAAATTTGTTGATAATCTCAATCTCTAGATTTTTAGCTTATGAGTTTAACTCTTAGACAAGATTTTTACTAAACATAAAAAAAAAATATTTCTTCTCAATCAATACTAAATAGTGTTGGACTTTTTAATTCAAATGTAAATCAAATCCTATTACTTTCTCAAAATCCATCTATGTAATATAGTTATTACATTAGATATACAATTAATAATTCCCTCAACTATCTATTTCCATATCATTATGCTCATATCATTGAGTTCGATTATTCTAAAGATTAAGGCTTGATTCTCATGAAATCCCATGTATATAATAATACTTGATCCTTATATTTTTTTAATTAATGAGAAACCATATACCTACATATATGCTTAGGTTTGAGTGCCTTTTTAAGATAAAGACACTTTCCACAAGGATGAGGTTAACCAAAGTAAGAGAGTTATATAAACTTGTCTTCATAAATAAAAGGTTAATTAACCGTTTTATAAGGTCTTGTTCATAACGAGAAGTGAGTAGCTTGGAGAATAGACCTCTATACCCTTTAGACAATTGGTAGATAGTCATACATTAAACAGTCGTGTGAGATTTTTTTGAGATTTCTTACTCCTTCCTCATTACCCATCATAGAAATGGGATACAGAATGAAATATTAAGAGGTGGCGGCCTCCTTTAGGAAGAACCGTCATTCTATTTCATAAGCTCTTAGCTACAGTCACAATGCAATGTTTTTATAAAACTAACACAATCATAAAGAAGTGTGTTTATAAATTTAACACGCGGAACATTGTAAAGATAACTATAATGCAATAATGTCATTGAGTTTGAGTGAGAGAATCCTTCTCGTCAAATTGCAGCGGTGCCAGTTAAACCGAATTTTAATCCAGCAACCACTAGCGTTCTCAATATTTCACAGGGCTATAAACTTATTAAACACCATGATAAACAATTAACTTATTACTTGACGCGAGGCAAACATTTCATACCTGGAATATTTAATGCAATCGAATGTTAAGACTGCACTCCATCTCGACGGTGAGGCCCTGGATCTCTTCCTATTCGAAATGAACCACTCGTCCCTTCATCAATTCCCTTTCTTTTTCTCATCCCTTCTTCACGTCACAAGCACCCAAAGTAATCTCGACCAAGAATCCCGGTCTTCCTTTATACAAGACAACTATTGCAGATGATGGAGAGCGCCTTCTCCATCCCCGACTCTCCTTTGTTTTCTTGGATTCGATGATAAGGAGCTGGTAAAACCTAATTGTCTAACCGTCTTCCCTCATACGGGTCACACTATTATGATATATATATTTGTATAATAATTTACATGCTAGTTCACACATTACAATGTTTCATTTCATAATTTCATGTGTTCATATAGAACCTTTCTCGACCCAATATATATATAATTACATTCATATGCTCTTTCTACACAATATGTGTATATTATACTAAGCATATAGTATATTTCTTTCATCTTAAGTGGATTAAAATATACCCTTTAAAATAATAACATCTAGCTTAACTTTTATTTAAGCTTATAATAATAATAATTTTTTTTCGGTTGACAATAAGATGAAAGAAACTTACATTACTATTTCATAATTAGTCACTTAGTTTAAATATGACTCATCTTAATCTTAGAATCAGAACTAAGAATTTAGACCATCAAGTAGACATTTTACTTTTCTTCAAGTGTCGGTGACGACATTTAGGATGACCTTGATCATCAACCTTAGATGTTTGTGGCTTTCTAGGGGCTCATACTCTTCCCCTAGTGGATTCTTGCTTTTAGTCAAGTCAAATCTTTCAATTTTCTAAATCTACAAAGTAAAACTACAATTTAAGAGAATACATAAATGTTACTTTCAATGCTATCACCGACCTTGTGCTTCTCACCAGAAGGTTGCACATTTACATTTACCTTGTTATAATGTCCCAAAAATTCGAAAAAAATAAATAAAAAAAGTTGTAGGCTAGTTAAATGCTACCTTTCGAGGACATTGTTTTATCTTTTCCGGAATGTATCTGTCGTTGTTAGTAAACCTAAGTGTGGTAAGTTGTCTTTACTAATAACGTACATTTGCATATGCTCGTTCAGTTACATTTTACTTCCTATTTATATGTCTTTTTTTCGTTTGTGGTTTTGTTTATTAAAAGGTATGACTTCCCTGTAAATGTGAAGGGGTAGAGTGGCAGGGTTTTGTCCCTTTGAGGGTCCACTTGGAAAGGTAAGGTTTCCTATTGCTTTGAGGGGATTACTTAGTTCATTGGGAACTAATGCAGGATTGTGTTCCATTTGTAGGTTATTCCGACGGTGAACTCTGTCCATAATCATGTCAAGTAAAACATTCTATTGCACTACAACTACACTATCATATCCTATCTAAGCTGTTGAAAATGGAGGACTGATGTCCTAAGAATAACTGTGCATAATTCCTATGTTTATGCAAACTCGAAAGTGTATGGTTATAATCTGTATGGTCTTCATTATGTTTTAAGGTTATGAAACCTTATCCACCTTGATTGTTTATATAGATTTATTTGTAAAATTTATGGTGAAATTCCTAGGGTTTAAGGCATGATCCATATACCACGGAAAAACCTTGTAAAAGTTCCTTAGAGAACTATGGGGTAAACATAAATAATGGCATATTTCATATTCCATAAAGATTTGGCATTAAGTTGTATTGGAGGGTTTTGTTATGGGTTTAACGATGAGGTGGTGGATTATGAAACAACGTTGTGGCCTTGGTTATAGCTATGTGGGTTTTGATTTTGAGGGTAGTGGAGGACAGTGGAGTGCTTTAATTTCTCCTCGAAAAACATGGGAAATAAGCCTCAAACGCTAGATTTGGTTGATATGCGGTTCATTTGGTTTTCTCCTTGGTTGTCTGTGTGGTTTTGGAGCTCTCGAGAGCTATGCCGCGAGGTGCAACAACCTTCCCTCTCACGTGGAAGGTATGATATTGACATGGTCTGCAACATTGTAATTTTTTTCTTTCGTTGAGGTTTGGAAAACTCCTTATGGTTCCTATTTGTTTGGTTTGTAGGTGATAGGGGTGGCTCTAATGCTAGCTTGATAGGATCTACAAGTGGCCTACACAAACTTTAAGCATTGATCCCTGCCCAAAGGAAAAGGCCCTTACCTTTGCGTGTTTAGTTTGACATGGACTCAAGCTCTAGGATGGGAGCATTAGTGGTGTGTAGTTTCGATTAATGGGTTTGTAGATGGTTTGGGTTCTTTTTATAGTTTGGGAATCCAAGGGATGCGACTTTCTTTAAATATTTCTATGTAAATATTTATGGGAAACTCTTTGATTGTCCATGGAATCCTTGGCTCTGTGTATAAAATTTGTTGTGATTCAAAGATTGTAAAGTGTAGGTTTAACGTTTTAATGGAAGAGCTCTGTGTTTGACTTTAATTGATATGAATATGTTTTCTTTACAATGCCATTGCTTGCAATGGAACTAAGTAAATCGTGACTGTATTATTTTACCTCTTATGCATTTATATTTGTTGATGTATGGATTATTATTTAACGTAGTTGGGGTTTCACCTCATGAGCATGATCTTGGCTCGACCCTTAGGTGAAAACGCAATCTGAACATGTGGTTTCTATGTTATTTAAAATATGTGATTGTGTATTTGTTAACTATATATATTTAAATAACTATTTAAGGCTTGGGTTCCACCTTACGGCCATGATCTTGGAAGTTTTAGCTTGGCCAACATATGGTTACGTAGCCTATGAATATAAATAAGTTAATATAGGTCTTTGGAAGTAATGCACATAGCATGGCTCTAATTTCATACAATTGTTAGTTTAATTAAAGTATTTGTGGGTAGCCTTAGAGGCGAAACCCTAGTGTATGAGTCATAGTGTTTATGTTTTGTGTTTGATGGAGTGCCCACATGATTCGATACTAGCTGTGTTGATGCTTGACCTTTTGTTTAACCAAGCATTTATGATTTTACTTCAGAAACGATGGATATAGGAATCGATCCTAGGATTTTAAATGAAATATGTTGGTAGTTTTTTGTCGGCATTCCACAGGCTTCGATTGTGGGTGTGACTCTATTTGTTAATCAAATGCTTTGTATAAATATGAGTTTGTTTCTTGGTTTTTGTTTATAGTAGTTTGTAATATCAAAATTACCTATAACGAAACCTTAACAAGTTTTGACTACTCAATTTTCTGTAAAATATTTTGTAATGGAATTTTATATGTGCTTTATACTGCAACCAATCTTATAGAGGATTTAATGGCTGGGCTAGGTTTATTACGACTTATAATCGTTTATGGTTTAGATTGGATTTAATATTTGTTTTGCACACTATGAACATTGTTTATGATATGTTTGTTTATATTTGATTTTAATATGGAAATAATAATAGCATGCTCATTGGCAATATGAAATCTGCCAGCAGTGTGATTTTATGTTGAGAGTTGGTTTTTGAATGGTTTGTTGGAGATATGAGCTATGATTAGTTTGATTCTTTTTGTCTTTGCATATTTTTTATTTATTTAACATGTTCTATAGTATAGTTTAAATGATAGTAAGGTTCAGTTTGTCTATCTTCAAAGGAAAAACTATTTAAACTTTGTATCTAGGTTTGAGCAATATACATAAACTAATTATCTCGAACAATATAGAGTTTAAGACTAAGATAAAATCTATTAGAAAATTTCACAAATACAAAGAAACCTAAATTTAAGATATGAATAAATATAAAAAAATTAATACTCAAAGAATGTAGACTATATTTTTCATAGGATTTAGATGAAATCAGTTCATACTTTTTAGGTTCTGTAAACAAAAGGAAAACATAGCTAAGAAAACATATACTATATAGAATTTCATTCAAGATCATAAACCTTATTTTAATAAAAAATTCTATGAATTGTAAGGTAATTAGAACCTCATACCTACAAATTGAAGCTAATTTAATGGCTAAAAACCCTGCACACTCAAGAACATGACATTAACAAGAACATAGACAATTCTGACCTCACATTTGTTAACTCAATAACTTGGGAACTACCACTTTCCTCCCAAGAATGACCCACAATTGTTCCTGGCTTCAATCCGGATCTCCCACATGTTGGTTCCAACATGAAAGTACTATAGAGATACTAAAGGTAAGGCTTCACCTATCTGGCATAATAGGTTCTGTACCATATTACTTTTCCTATCTGGAAGAATGCTCTCAAAGAACTCTTAGGAGAATAATGATCACATAGATAGATGGAAAAATGAAGAGATCCCCAAGTTTTTTTTTTTTTTGTCTTGCGTCTTTATAGCCAATCTTTAGGAAAAGGGACACTTAAATCAAGAATCATTTGTTTTATTGAAATAGTTTTAATTTATGTGAAATTAATCTTTATTTATTTTAACTTAGAAACTCTTTGACTAATTCTCATTTTGAGTCTTTTAGGTATTTGATTATTTAATTGATTATTGTAATAAACAATAATACATATATCCTTTATTATTAGTAGTGTAATAATAATAAATTGATTGTTGATTTTTTTATTATTGTATTATTAAATTATTAATACAAAGGCTTACATTTTTAATACATTGTTTGTCTATCTTCTAAGGAAAAAATATTTAAACTTTGTATCTATTTTTGAGCAATATACATAAACTAATTATCTCAAGCAATATAAAGTTTAAGCCCAAGATAAAATATATTAGAAAATTTGACAAATACAGAGAAGCCTAAATTTAAGATATGAATAAATCTAAAAAAAATAACACACAAAGAATGTACACTATATTTTTCATAGGGTTTAGATGAAATTAGTTCATACTTTTTAGGTTGTGTAAACAAAAGGAAAACCTAGCTAAGAAAACATATACTATATAGAATTTCATTCAAGATCATAAACCTTATTTTAATAAAAAACTCTATGAACTGTAAGGTAAGTAGAACCTCATACCTACAAATTGAAGCTAATTTAATAGCTGAAAACCATGCACACTCAAAAAAATGACATTAACAAGAACATAGACAATTCTGACCTCACATTTGTTAACTCAATAACTTGGGAACCACCACGTTCCTCCCAACCATAACCCACAATTGTTCTTGGCTTCAATCTGGATCTCCCACATGCTAGTTCCAATATTTAGGAGAAGGGACACTTAAATCAAGAATCATTTGTTGTATTGAAATAATTTTAATTTATGTGAAATTAATCTTTATTTATTTCAACGTTGGAACTCTTTGACTAGTTCTTATTTTGAGGTATTTGATTATTTAATTGATTATTGTAATAAACAATAATAGATATATGCTTTATTATTATTAGTGTAATAATAATAAATTGATTGTTGATTTTTGTATTTTTGTATTATTATTATTAATACATAGGCTAACATTTTTATTTTCATTATATATAAACTATATATAGATATGTACACATATATCATTGCTAACATTTTTACCTTGGTTATAATATAGCATGATCCCAAATCACATCGTACTTTTCTTTTAACTTATAGTTATTTCTTTATTAAGGCCTTCAGGTAGGGCTGGTTAACTAAGTTACGTAGCTCTAAGCCCCCTTACATGTTGGATTACCTCGTATAATGTGGTAGTTCTTCAGTACTTGATGAGACACAAAAATTTGAAATTTCATTTGATCAACTTAAAAATAAGTAAGATGAGATTGGTCTTTTATGAGAGTCATTTTCACTTAACACAATTAATTTTTAGTAACCCTTAGCATTATTTAGAGCCCATACTTAACGCTATAAACAAGGAGTTACACTTAATGCAATTCTAGAGATTCTCACTCAACACTAATGCTAGGATTTATTTGTTGGATACACTTAGGGATAAAATGGCCAAGGATACAATGTTTGAGAGCTTATGCTCAACATCAATTTGGAATTATCCAAGGCTTATTCCCAACACTTTCAATTCTTATATTTTCATGTGCTTCAGAGATTCCTGCTCAACACAAGCATTTCATAAATCATGTGCTCGACAGCTCACGCTCAACACAAATAAACAAATATTCATGTGGCTTAGAGCTCTATCTCAACACAAAACATAAAATACTCCTGTACCTCATAGCTCATGCTCAACACAAACATCTCATCAATTATGTGCTTCAAGGTCAAGTCCCAACACATGAAATCATATACATGCTAAATAAAACATATGCATTTGCCTTACATCCAATATATAAAAGAAATAATCATTCTCACGTGCAGTGGGGTCTTGTTGGCCTGATTTTCTAAATCTAGGCCAATAAGGAGGTTTTGTCCACACAATCAGCTTAAAGCAGTGTCCGGTATGTTTGGATTAACAAAACCTCGCAGGTTATGGTCTTGCTACCAGCTAGTTTGTCTCTTAGGGAGAACTTAAAACCAGCAAAATCTAACCTATTCTAATATTTATCCTACCTAAATACCTAAAATATCCTATGGTTGCTTTCTTAAGGAAAGAGCTCGATTTTTGGGAAGTTTTCTAAATATGAAAACTTATGTAAAGAATGCAGAATGATTTAACAGTGCTAATTAAACTTAAGAATAAAATTTAAATTAATTAATCTATCTATCCTATTTAACTCTATCTCACCTGAGAGCAGATTTAAGACTATATTAATTATTAATCAATAACAGAAAAACTGGAGTGTGATCGAAACAAACATATTTAAATCACAACAAAAGCCACTCTGCTATAATAGAAATGAAATCTAACCTGTAAACACGAAGTTAATTTCAACTTCCTAAAACTGATTAATAATTAATGATCAAGATAGTCATTTGAATTTGAGGTAATGCTTCTTTAAAGTCACTGTTAACATACAAATGAGATTTTAAATAAACAGAAAAGTATATCATTAAAACTTATGTTTATAGTAAACACACTAATAAACAAAACCGAATGAAATATTATTCAAAAACACTAAGTTGAACTGATAAAGTGAAATAGGTGATTGAACATCAGTATATCACAGCAATACTGAGTTAATATATAAGTAGAAAACAACACACTGAAATATATATATATATATATATATATATATATATATATATATATAAAATCCAAAAAACGAAATAGCAGTCACAGTATTTGTTTGCAGATCTCCAGTATCAGTCACATTAAAGCTTCAACTCCAAGTATGATATGGTACTAGTAACAACATATATTTCAAAATAAGTTTTCTTTGCACACTCTATCCTCTCGAGTTCATCAAAACTCTTCCCTTATATACTATCAAGATTCAGTTTTCCTCTATAAATGTTGCATGCAACATTATAGGGATTGTTTTAACAAAAAAGGGCATCTAATTACACCTACTACTAAAAATAGAAATCGACTGGCCTGAGTCGAGGCATTCCAAAAAGTTCTTGATTATTGACAAAACTCCAGCTCACAACCAAACAGCCACATCTCCAAGCCATTGTATGATCACGTCGTATACTTCTGGAAAAAGAGTGGTGATGATACTTCCTGCATTGAAGTCAATCAAAGCATCTTATTAAAATCAATTTAATATACAGCTAACAGAAATAACTTAAAATTTTAAATGCATGCCTGTTAAATCTTTGATTTTACAGGCATGCAAAATCGAAATTACTATTACCTGTTCTGCCGCGACATATGAGATGAGAAAACCATTAAGTTTCATTATGAAGAGCAACTACTCTTCTAGCTTCAGCTAGTTTAGCTTTCAACTTGATAATTTTAATATTTTGTTTTTCAATTCGTTCTAGTAGCAGCTGATTTGTACTCAAAATTGATTTCTTGGATTTTTTGTATTGATTCTTCTTAATGTTCACCTTTTTCCACCTATCAATCCATTCTAGCAATTCTTTTCTGAAAGTTTTGTTTTCTTCTTCCAATAAGGCTGTACTTGATAGGCACTGTTTGATCTTTCCTTTGAACTCTGTGATTTTATTTTGATAGACATTGCCTAACACCTGTTGCTGAGTTTCATATTCTTTATTTACCTTTACCTGAGGAGAACGAGGACTATCGCTATGCTGACTGTGTAATGGTTCAAGTTCTATGTCGTTTGCATTTGTTTTTGATTGGATTCCTTCGACATCATCTGATTGCACATCACTTCCCTGTGCAGTAGCAGAATTCCCTACATCCGTTGTGTTAGGCATAGACAACGAAATATCATCCTCAATATTTACAACTGTAGGTTTAGTAGCTGTAGATTTGGAAGTCTGTTGATCCGCCCTATATCCTGAGACCGAATGAATATTATGCATGCTCCTTGTGAATCTTCGTGAGAATGATAGGTTTTCAAAACCCAACCCTTCTTTGTCACAATAGACCTGAGCCAAATGATCTAAGTTATGCATAGAATCTTTATTGCATTCATCAGGTTTATTTGCTTCATCATTTTTATTATTTTCACCTTCAGCTAATCCTTCTTTTATGTTTGCGGGGTTGCTATCATTCTCACTAGGTAAGGGTTTATCCAGGATTTCCATAGAATTTCAAGGAATTGAAACCCTATCTTCATTCTCATTAATTTCATTGTCTATGGGCATGTTTACGACCTCGGGTTCCTTGAACTCTGAGCTATCAACCCCAAGATTTATGACCTTTCGTTTCCTAAGAGCCCGTGGGGATGGATTAGGCCAATACTGTGTCGGCCCCAATTGACAATCAACTAGAAACTTATCCCAAGACACACCCTTACCAGATAATTGAAATTGCAATAACATTTTTATCAACCTGTGATGACAAATACTACTGTCAGGGTTATTGAAATTCCTGATAGACTGCGACATTTTCTTAAGACTTTGCCATAGATAGAAGGGTAAGTCAAGTTTGCAAGCATTTACTGCTAACAGTAATCGTAAATGATATAGGTGTAAATGGGAATATCATCCACAACAGGACACGTACCTTACTAAAATTTCATAGTACATTCTCCATTCAAGCTTCATAAATTTCACAGGGACACCAATCTTCAGCTTCATATTATCCAGTAATGGCATTAACATAGCCAAGCACTTCCTCTTATTGACCACAATGCCCTTAAACCAACGTTCCCCAACCTGTGGAAGTTTAGTGGCTTGAGCAATTTTGTCTTCGTTGATAACAAATTCGAAACCCCCAATTTGCACCCTGTCATCTTCAAAATTCATAGCAAATATCTTAGTAATCTCTGCATGGTGACCATCAAAGCTTCGAAAGAAATGTGCCCATCCCATTTTCTCGAATTTCTTGGCAATTTCCTAGTTAGCTTCTATTAGTTCAGACCCTGAAATCTCAAAACGATTCAAAGGAGACATGGTTTCCTCTGCACTCTCTGGGCTTCGACTTGAAATGAATGGAGAAGTGAAAACAGAGGGAATAGGTATCCATACACACGACATGATGGATGACGTTCACATGCTTCAAATCTAAACGAAAATCAAATCTCTGAACCTGCCATTTTAGCGGGATTTTAAGCAGTGATAAATGCTACAATCTTCACACTATACCATGATTTATGCCAGTTTATCTACGCTTGACCATGATTGTTAGTGATAATCACTAACTTGGCGAACCAGAGACACGGTGACTGATAGAATCATCATTGCAACCATTGATTATTGACAGTGGTTCATAATTAATAGGTACAACGACGTAATTTGAAATGACTATTAGTATTTAACACTGTCAACACGATATTACCATATGCATACAACTGTCCACTCTGTCAAGGGGTGAAAGCCACGTTTTCATACCAGCTCATCGATCCAAATGATTGATCGTTTATCGATTTGACAATTGGTTTATTGCATGGCCAGCTAATCCAAACAATCATCCCTTTTTTATCACGTTACGTAATGGTATGAAGAGTAATAAATCGCACTCTAATGTTAATGATGCATTGATAAAATGGCTAGATTAATGTATATACTGTTTATGTACAAAACTAAGTTTAAACCCTTTAAACATCCCATCGACACATATATACCATCATATAGGACATTTATCATAAGTAAAAGTTTTCCTATATGAACATCATTTATCCACTAACTATGATATTTACAAAATTCATAATAGGGTATTACATATGATGTTAACTTTTGAAAATTCTCTTAGTCTTAGGACTAATAATACCCTATTTAACATACAATGTGTTTTATGAAATTTCTCTTGCCACAAATCCCTTAAGTTACATAAATTCATTTTGATGATTTCAATAACTTAATGAAAATTTACGAAACTTATCTGACAGTTGTTTAAAAGCCAAGTTTCATGATCAAGTTTCTTTCAGCTCTAGAATCATTAAATTACTTTCCTTTGATTGAGAGTACCTTCAGAATCAAAGATTCTAAAGGTGCTCTTTCATCATTTTAAAGTTGATAAATCACATGAAGAGATGATCTCTCTTCATTTCGTCAAGAAATGAAGAGGTTGTTGCTGGCTGCCAACAAATGGCGACGACCTGGGTGAACCAGTTATCTCTGCTTAAACAAGATGATCAAAGCGAAATCTTAGAAATCTGTTAAAAATAATCAAAATCCTTTATTCATGCCAAACATTTATTTATTCAAATTCATAAGTATAACTCGAAAATA
The DNA here is from genome assembly GCA_001517045.1 of Pseudotsuga menziesii. NCBI lineage: Eukaryota > Viridiplantae > Streptophyta > Pinopsida > Pinales > Pinaceae > Pseudotsuga > Pseudotsuga menziesii. Next base: position 81,387 of record LPNX010185063.1, read on the forward strand.
TTTCATCTTTTGAAACAAACATTTGATCAGAGATAGACTTACAAATATCTTCATCGAAACAAGTACTTCTTAGTAAAGCTGATCTCACCATCGGCATAGAATACTGCTCTTCTGAAAACTTTCTAGAACCTGTTCCATAGCATGATAATTTTTCTTTTTAAAACAATAATTCTGTCTAAAGACTATTATCTGGGTTTGGTATCCCAATGTGATAGTATCATTCACGAGAGTTGTCTGAAATAAGGAGGCCGACTCGTGATGAGATCTCCTGTCTTTTAATTTTTTTTAAAATCAAAAGCCATCACCCTGGTGATCAGAAATGAAGTTATTCCGGGAAACACTAATGATCATGATTAGGCCGGCTCATTACTGAGACCTCCTATTCTTCAGACAAAATGTATATTTTTATTGCAATTTTCATTATATATA
>LPNX010185083.1:0-33615 GCA_001517045.1 Pseudotsuga menziesii
TACAAAATTAAATTCACCATCACCATAATAGTATAGTATATTTTATAATTTAGCATTGTACTCTGTATACTTCAAGATAATTTAAATGAAAATAATTAAATTCATAATAATATTGTATAAATTAAGATAGCTTTACACATGTTAGAATAGTCACGCATGTTGTATGTTCAGTTCCAATACACTTCCAATACACTCTCTAAGAGATTTGACTTAATTGAGTTGATCCATGCAAATGAGTTAATCCATGGATTGTGTCCTTCTCCATGCAAATGTAAATATTAAAATACAGACTTGTGTCATATATTTGCATCTGCTTTCACATTTCAGTTAAAATGAGATGATGTGGAATGAAGGGTAAGCCTGTAAATAACCCTAACTTGTTAGTTTCTCATGGTAAATGATATAAATTAAAATTATTTAAAATATAATTTGCATATGCTTTCACATTTGGGTTGAAATGAGATGGTGTGGAATGAAGGGTAGGCTTGTAAATAACCCTAACTTGTTAGTTTCCTATGATAAATGATATAAATTGAAATCATTTAAAATATAATTTTTATATAATGTGTTTTGATTTTCATTTTGACACACATATCCATAGCCACAATGCTAAACAATTATATTTATTATCACCAGCTTTTAGGTTTTGACACAAAGAAAGGATATAATTTAAGATTGTCAAACCTCACAACTCATGGTGCCATGCAAGCTTTTAAACTTGAGCTTTTAGGTTTTGACGCAAAGAAAGGATATAATTTAAGATTGTAAAACCTCACAACTCAGGGTGCCATGTAAGCTTTTAAATTCATACATTTTTTCCTATATTGGGGAACATTTTCTTTAAATGGGTTGAATATTACCATTTATTTTTGCTTATATACACTCATTTCGGGTTATTATTTTGATGATATATTAATTAAATATTTTGTATTTTTGTATTTTTTTATTTTAAAACTATGTTTTAAATTCATTTTAAATTTTGTTTTAAAGTTTATAAAGTTTCTATGGAAGTTTATTTAATGATGTTAATTTTCACTAATTTATTTGGTTGAGATATAGGTTAAGTTAGTAGGAGAACTCAAGTTTAATTTTTCTAAAATCCAACCAAATGAGGGTTAATGTGGCTTAAACCAAGCTTAATCAATTAAAAATGATTTTAATAGCTTATATGTCCCCAGTTTACATGTCCCTCGATCATGGTTTCTAAACAAAATCCACTCCTTGCTTTGCGATGCAATCGCCTTTATATTAAAACAATTAAAACAAAATCCACTCCTTGCCTTGATGTCGAGTCGCCTTTGTATTAAAACGATTAAAACCTAATAGCCAAAAATAAAAATAAAAAAATAAAATTCGACCCTATAAAATATCTAGTCAAAAACATAAGGAGTTTGTCAAAAACATCTTTATTTTGGTTGCCAAAGCAGTAGGTATTACGAACTGTCATTTTCTTAATGACTGAGTCAACTCTGAACTTTTCTAATTATTGGTTCTAATTATTTATAATTGCGGACTTTCTAATTTCTAGTTCTTATAACTTTGAAGTCAATTGATATCTCTTGATAAGTTAGTAGAATATTAATGTGTATTGATAATGATTTTGGGCTAAAGTAATCATACATTTATTAAAATAGTCTATTGAAAAAAAGAGTCTCAAACCTTTTTGGTTATGATGTAGTCTTTTTATAAGATAGTAGAGTTTATCATTGTTAGTTTGGATTTGATTTTTACTATTTTTTTGTATTCATCAAGGTATTTTTTTTAGAACTTATGAAAACAAATGTAGGATTTTAAGGTAGGTTGATGGTTTAATGACAAATTGTAATGTAATAGACTTTATTTTAGTATTGAAAATTAAAATAGAGATTCAAAGCTTCTGAAAATAAGCTCTTTCTCAAATGATCCAAGTAAAATTTCAGAAAGATAGCTCAACTACTTAGCCGAAGGACTCCTGAAAACAGTTGTTCCCAAAAGAATGTAAGACCACATGAACAGAAAAACAAAACAAAAAATGGAGAACAGCATATTGAAAATTGTAAGTTATTGTTATATCAACATTTCACAATTTATGTGCTTGGAACTTTAAGCTCGTCTTGGAAAATTTCCCTTTGTGAAAGTATAATCATTATGTCATCATAAAATAAATTAAAATTTATCCATGACATTGCATTGACATAGATATCATGTTGATTTCTTGAAGTTTGAAGTTTTATTTTTTAAACTTTTAAAGTGTTTAGATAATTGAAAGGTTTGTGCATGTGAGTGCATTCATCTCTGATTATTGTTAATGGACAAATGCAGGTCAAAATTGGTTGCAAATGGAAAAAGATACTTCTTAAGCCTCGTAGAATGGATGTCGAAAAGTTTTTTTCAAACTCTACAAAATGCTGGTAATGCAATGCATAATCTTCAAGTTTTTTTTTTTTTTCAATATTTTGGTGAAGCGAACTCAATAGGCTTATAGGAAGAATGAAAATTTTAAAAAGAAGATTCTAAGAAATTAATTCATTTTCCAAGAAAGACCTGGTTGTGATTTGAGGTTTCCAATTTTATTAATGTTTTCATTATCTGCAAATTTGGAAGGATATAGGTTAGTGAATTGGACTCTTGAAGTTCAAAATGTTTAGTGACAATACTATTGATGGTATGGCTTCAAAAGAAAGAACTAAAAGAATTTTGAGTTATATTGTTTAGGTGATCATCAAGGATATATTCTTGTGTTCTTATTTTTTTGAAGACTGCATAGTAATTTTGAGGCCTTATAACTATGATTTTCTATATTAATGGACTTTGTTGATTCATTGCCCAAAGAAAAGGTTAAAAGAACATTAAGTGTTCAATTGCCAAGTTTGTTCACAACCCTATAAAGTTGGACGAGAATGTGTTAAAAAATTTGAAGTGCTAATCTTTAGGGATAAGTTATCACATTGGAGGTTTGAAAATAATGGGGTACATAGCTTGCACTCTGGCATGACAGCTTGGCTATGAATCTCGAACATGTTAATGTCACCCCTTCTATAATTGTTCTGCATAAAAGCCAAACATTTTTCTATCATAGCGTTCCTACCACATGTAAGAAGATAATGTTTTATGGAATAAAACACTAAAGAATAATTACATGGATGTTAACTCCTTTAGTACAAAGCTAGATGGAGTTTGCAATCACTCTGCATATGAAATAGTTAATGCATTGATTCAATCTTGGATGAAATGGACCTTGATATGGTAATATGTCAATAGGATTTATAACAAATTTAACCCTTGATCTCTTCCAAAGGAGAATCTTATAATTTTAAGCCAACATTGATTTCTTTCAAAGATAACATTACCCAACAAAATGAATGCAATTAGTAATATAGAACTAACAAAATCCAAAACCTCCCCAGAAAATATTTTGATAATTATTCATAGATCAAAACGTTTACAAGTACAAAGTGGTCACATCCAAATGAATTGTCCATATCGGAAACATTTGTCGTCCTTTTCATAACCATCTAAAAAAGATAATCATGTGCCCTTCATTTCATGCACTCCAATATATCAACAGAGCAAGTGAAATGCCAAATTAATTTACTTCCATGGAAAACGACTTCCAACATGTGAACAATAATCAATGGATATCCACCAAATTATCACTAGATCAAGCTCTACAAACCTGCTTTAATCCTTAATTAATCAACATGGCATCCATGAGAACTGGTTAATAGTTGGTAGTTCTTTCTGCGGTCCTTTCCTACCCAACAACAGTGTAAGGTTGCTAATACCATAGATCCTTTTCAATATTTACATGAGATTTGGCAGTAAGAAGTAGAAATGTGGACATAACATAAAAAATAAAATAAAAAACAACATGCGATTAAAAGAAGCCAACTAGGAAAACACTGCTCAGATCTGCAGCCAAGATAACGTAGTTTGAAGTTCGTCCTTTCCATCCATGAGATTTCCTCTGACATAAAGGAATGCTTTAGTGAAGTCAATGTTTAGCTGATATTAATTATTCTTTGAGGTAAAGCATGATCAATTCATGTTCCTGGCCAGATAAGAATATGAAACCACTGTGGCCATGGAAAAATTATAAGCAATCATAAAGAAATATATTGCTGGCAAGAAAATTGACTTCTTCCAATCTTGATGAATTGCTACATCATCCCTGCGAATAACCTTCCAACGGATTGCTACAACTGTATTGTCATTAACATTTCCATAAACAAAATATTATGGAGCAAGATACCTGTTAAACTACTATCACAATTACTGAATAGTATGGTTAGAAATTGAATAACCTCAATATGAAAATAACCAATTGAAACCAGGAAGATTTTTGCATACCCAATGTTCCTAAAACATCACTGCATGTGATATATGAAGATGTTGACGCCCACCTTGCTAGCCCAAAATCTTACAACTATTATAGTTAAAGCCACAATGCTTTTGTTGAAAATTTTCATTGATGCAGAATTCCAAGTTTCAGTTGACAATTGTAGATCACGTAAAGATTTATAATAATACTAAACCATCAAACTTAGTCTTGATGCTTCTTGCTTAAAAATATTTATACGTGTGGTTCAAACTCTTCAGAAAGCAAGATATCGAACGACTTCACATCTCCGTGAATGACTGACAAAGAAAATCCATTATGCAAGTAATATAATGATTCAACAACACCTATTGCCACTTTCAGTTGAACTGTAGAAGGAAATAATGGCTTCTCCTTGCCTCCTTATATATATATATATATATATATATATATATATATATATATATAAGAGGTCGTTATGCAAGTAATATAATGCTTCAACACCTACTACCACTTTCAATCGAACTGTCCAAGGAAATTTCCTCCTCATGCTATAACAATACATGATACCATGATTCTCAATATGTACTACTAAATATTTCTGCATGATTCAATAAAATGCAATACTATTGATTACACACCAATAAGTGTAATGATGTGGGTGTGCTTCAATAGAGTAAGAATCTCACCTGATTTTATGGGTATGTAATAGAAACTTTTGACACAAATGAACTTTGGATCTGTTATGTTGTTCATTGGGTGTGCTTCCATAGAGTAAGAATCTCACCTCATTTGATAGGTATGTAATAGACATGTCTGACACAGATGAAATTTGGATATGTTATGTTGTTCACTCGGTGTGCTTCAATAGAGTTGTAACAAATATAAAATAAAATAATAATTAAATAATTAATAATTAGGTTAACTAAGTTAGGTTATGAAATGAGGCGTCTCCTCAACATCAAATGCCCAAGCCATATTTAAGGCAGGGCCACTATTGTAACATATCATCTTTTATCCTATAATCTAATATATATTATTCTTATTGCTCATCCAACATGATAGTCCGATTCGACTTTTAAGAGATCAACCGGACTCGGTTGTTCCATTTGGTATCAGAGCAGATTCGCTCCTACACTCTGAGCTCAAACTCGGCTCATCAACTCCTACTTGAGCTCGCACTCGGCTCATCCCAAGTGCTGCCGAAAAAAAAAAAAAAAACCAACGTCCTCCAGCCTGGGTTGTTCACTAGCATCCAAATTCCATTCCATCTTCCACACACGCATCCATCCAAGCCCCAAAATCATCTCCATCTTCCATCGTTTATTATTCTCATGCTGTAACCACCTCCTTTTAGCTCCCTGTCGCTCCTCTACCCAAACTCCACGCAGCCGCAACTCCTCCTTTCAGCTCCACACCGCCGTAGCCACCTCCTCTGCCCACGCTCCACGTGGCCTTCCCTTCCCTTCTCCACCTCCACGTCGGCCACTCCCTCCTCCCGTGTTGATACGCCTCCATCTTCACGCGTTCACCCAACGCCTCCTCCATCTTCTATAGTCTCCGCCACCCCTCCATCCACCTCCAACCACCTCGCACTTCCATCCGCCACCTCCTCCATCCCCCCAACTGCTCCATGCTCCACGCTCCACCACATCCTCTATCCGTCGCCTCCTCCACCTCTTGTGTTTTCTTCCATCTTCCCGCACCCTCCATTCCCCTAGCCACCTTCTCCTCTTCCGAAATACCCCGTCCCTCTTCCCACCCACCTCTGCACAATCACCTCCTCTACGGGTCCTTGCCATCATGCCTCCATTGACCTCTCCTCCCATCTGCATTTTCTTCCCGCACCCATTGTTCCTGTGCTTCCACCATCGTCACTCCACTTTCACGACCTGCACAAACCAAAAAAAAAGACGAAAAGTTAAAATATTATACTATAATATTTCAATATAATATTATAATATAAAATATTTATAATAGTTAATTTTGTTTTATTATATTTAAAACAAAATAACAAAATAAATGTTTTATTATATAATAATTAATTATTATTTCTTAAAACCTCACCTCCCTTAAAAATATATATATATATATATTATTAATTAATTAATATATTATTATTCAAAATTTCACCTTAAAGGAAAAAATAGCATTCTACAAACAGCCATGGCATCTTATAGTGAGAGTGACGAATTCATAAATCTTCATGAGAAAATCTTTAAGGATATAGATGAAATAAAGAAATCTATTGATGAAACGTTTAAACAAAAAAGATGATAATGGATGTGAAAATCAGGTAGAAGAAACCACCCAAGCTAATGTAAAAGATGAAGATACAATAGACTATTATGCCATTTCCCATGAGAGTAATAGTATCAATCAAGATATTGTGCCAAACAAAACATACCATAGTAATGAAGAAAATGACAACAAAATATTTGACAAGAAGAAAGATGATCCTCACCAAGATTGTGATAAGAGACAAGACGATGTTACTAACAATAACAATGATCAATGCATTGGCAATTCAATATCACAATAACAAACGCACGAAGGACATATGCCATCACAAGGACTTCTATAAAGAACATCAAGGGAAGCAACTATAATATCTATCCGACACAAGATAAGGCCGGTGTTCTTATGAGCATTATAAGCACAAGGAGCCCGTTCAAGGGAATTGACATAAAATGTGTTGGGAATAACAACACGAAAATAGTTATGGTTGTAATCAAAATCGCATCTCTCAAGTCATCAGTGCGGCATAGAGCCAGAATGAAGAACGACACTAGGAAAATACTTAAGCTTTGAGGACAAAGCTTCCTTAAAGGGAGTGGCAATGTAACAAATATAAAATAAAATAATAATTAAATAATTAATAATTAGGTTAACTAAGTTAGGTTATGAAATGAGGCGTCTCCTCAACATCAAATGCCCAAGCCATATTTAAGGCAAGGCCACTATTGTAACATATCATCTTTTATCCTATAATCTAATATATACTATTCTTATTCCTCATCCAACATGATAGTCGGATTCGATTATTAAGATATCAACTGGACTCGGTTGCTCCATTACGACTTATTACCACACCTATTACCACTTTCAATCGAACTGTCCAAGGAAATTGCCTCCTCAAATATATATAATCAATAGCTAGGGCTATAACAATACATGACACCATGATTCTCAATATGTACGACTAAATATTTCTGCTTGATTCTTAAAATGCAATACTATTGATTACACACCAATAAGTGTAATGATGTGGGTGTGCTTCAATAGAGTAAGAATCTCAACTGAGTTGATCGGTATGCAATAGAAATTTTTGACACAAATGAACTTTGGATTTGTTATGTTGTTCTTAGGGTGTGCTCCCATAGAGTAAGAATCTCACCTGAGTTTATGGGTATGTAATAGACATTTCTGACACAACTGAAATTTGGATATGTTATGTTATTCATTGGGTGTGCTTCAATAGAGTAAGAATCTCCCTTGAATTGATGGGTACGTAATAGACATTTATGACACAGATGAAATTTGGATCTGTTATGTCATTCAATGTCACAATGTCTTGCATGTGAAATTTGAATCTAGTTGCAAATTGAGGCAAAAGTATTATAAACTTGTAGAAATAACTTAAGAGAAAATTCAATACATTATTGGAGCATCCATAGAGAAGATCCATAGTACCACTACCCCCAGTGTGCAATTGTTGATGTGTTAAACAGTTGTGCAAGTCCTTCAAAATCCATTTCCACCGTTGGTTCCAAAAACCCACCATTTTTCATGATAGTATGTGTAGTGCTAGTTAGGTATTGCTTCCTAGAAAGGAAGTAGGAACAACTCTTCTTTACAAATACTGATCCTTGGTGTAGTGTTGAAGATTTGATCAAAGGTAATGTCAATAGGGGTAACATCAAAAAGTGATTGCACTGTTATCAATGTCTTAGTATCCTTTAGATGTGATAAATGACTCACAAACCTGAGCAGTGTCAAAGCAATGAAAAGGATTGGTGGAGTAAGATGATGTTGGAGCAAAGAAACTTGTAAAGAATGCAGTAGACAAAATCAATACTGGATGAATGAAAGCTTGGAAAACCTGTAATCGATTCATAAACTTCCTTATACATATATCCTTCCTAGTACTGCCTTGTTGCATTAGTCTCCATAATCGGAAGCAGGAGGGTTTGACACGTAAAACACATGTTGGGTAGTTTGATATATGGCATTGGCTGGTGGACCATTTTGTCCCTAACTCATATAAGGGCCTAATATTAAGAATTTCGCAGGAGGGTTTGACACGTAAAACACAAGTTGGGTAGTTTGATATATGGCATTGGCTGGTGGAACATTTTGTCCCTAACTCAAATAAGGACCTAATATTAAGAATTCTTTGCTATAGTATCAATTTAAAGCCGCCATTTTTTTGTTAGGTGTAGCTGCAAAGTCTACTAACCAAATTTATACTCATCCGCATCAAATTAAATATATATTTTGTCTTTTCCATATAAGCAGATAAGTGATTTATCTTAAGGTATAGAATATTTTCTTTATATTATTTAACGGGATTGATTCACAACCATTCGACTCGGCCCCTTTATTGCCTCAGTGTGTATCGCAGTCTCGACTCCAAAATTCGATTCTGGAATGAATATGTGCAATTTTCAAGAAGAGGAAGTAAAAATGTTTCAGTGGTCAACCATACAATGAATTAACAATAACTTGCAAAGTAAGTGACTATCTGTAACTATCTCTCCCAAATCTCAGAAACATAAGCTTTTTGAATGCAATATTTTCATGAATGGTAAAGTGTATATCAGGTTGTTTCAAATCCTAACTAATTAAATGAAAAATCATAAATGGATAGAGGGTATTGAGAGAATGCATTATGCATCTACCTTAATGAAAGAATGTGATTTCTTCTTTTAATATATATCCAACTAAGGATGCACTCCGACTGACAGTTGCTGCCTCTTCCGATTACAACAAAACCATAATGTTAGAGATTGTGTTTCTTTAGCAGTGGACCAAGTGTTGGCACAACCCACCAACAAAGCCTCATCGACAAGGGTTCTAGCTCTGTCAACTGCAGCGTAATCTCCATGATCATCGGCCCGAACAGGTTTTACCATACCTAGCAACGTGTGCGAAGTAGACGAGGTCTCACCCGAGGCGTTCAAGGGAGAGCTGTCATAACCGAGTTTCTGACAGTGGGGAAGGAGGACATGGGGATCTTACTGGGGGGGGGGGGGGGGCATGACTTATGTGATCACCCTATCTTATCACAACATTAATCATGAAACATCATACCGCATTCAACAGTCACGGAGATTTAACAGATCGCATTAATAGAGCAAGGAGAAACTAAGTCACACCATTGTATCAAAAACATAATCATATCATCATAACAAATCTACATAAGTCGCATTGCATCATTATAACAAAAAGCAGTACTGTCGCATCATAACAGACAATAGATAAAGATTGAACCAGACTTAGCACATCTTATATCAATCTTACGCAAACATGCCACATTACACCATCTTTCTCCAAAACCAGAGAGTGCATAAAAAAAAACACAGACAAAATCACAGTGAAGACAGAACAATCCCTAGCACAAAGTGCACCAGTTGCGATCCCAAAAACATGTATGTTTATCGTTACAAAAATGGATCTATAAATAGGCTTACGCCTTCACCTCAAGGGTCCACTATTAACTAATTTCTAACCGTTACTGGCCTTTTACAACAAAATTAGGTCCACATATACATAAAATATTCAAAAAGTGGTTACTTCTCCGCTCATCACACTAAACAGCCCTTGCGCGGTGCCGTGTGAGCTTGCACAGCTGCCGCAACGCTGCACAACTCATTTGCCCCAACCCCTTGCCAAACACCAAGAACTCTTGGAGATGGAGAGCACAGAGGATGATGAATGTGAAAAGAGAAAATTTGTTTTCAACGTACTCGTCAGGGCTGAGAAGGTGGGTGAGGGCGTTAAATTCTTTATAATGAATCCTTGGGCAATGACTGATGACAAAAAGACGGAGCCTAATTTTCAACCTCCATAATGGATTCAAACGGTTCTGCAGGCATGATGTGATGTGTACATCAAAATGTCAAGCCACAGCTTGGGTAAGAGGTCAACAGCTGGTGGGAGAAAGTGGTTTTGCGCAAAGACGGGCGTTTTAGTTTGTCCATATCCCACTCCAATTTTTAATGACTGTGTCAAGTGTGGACTTTTCCAATTCCAATTCTTGGTTCTTACGGGTTTGAAATGTAGGTTTACTAGATCTTATAATTGCAGACTTTCTAATTACTAGTTCTTACAACTTCGAAGTCTAGCTATTTTGGGGATGTATTTCAGTCAACTGCACTATTACTACACAGTCAGTCCGTCATCTGCCCGGCAAAACTTTGAACAGACAATATTCAAAGGCCCGACCGCATCCATGAACACGTTATAAGCGTCTGTTTACCTTTGGTTTGGCAGTGATATTGCAGCTATAGATTTTAGAATGGAGAGTGCAAATTGCATGATAGAGCATATTTTCTCTTGTTTATTTCTCCTCCTGCTGCTTCAGGGGAAGCTAGGCGATGCCGCACACGCATCTTCCGACAGCATAATGTTAGGAGGCTCTCTGACAGGTAGCCACACCAGGGTTTCTAAGAGCGGTACCTTCAAACTGGGATTCTTCAATCTCACCAACAACAATGTTAAGAAATGGTATGTGGGTATATGGTATGCCACGACCTCTCAGCAGACAATTGCCTGGGTGGCCAACAGAGAACGGCCATTGCAGAACTCATCCGGCATTTTCAAGCTCACAGAGGACGGGAGTCTCGTTCTGTCTTATGGGGGATCCATCGTCTGGTCCTCCAAGGCAAACGGGCCGAAGAAGCGCCCTTCTTCGGCTGTGATGATGGATTCTGGTAACTTGGTGGTGCTGAGTGCCGAGATTACCTCTGAACGTATTTGGGAGAGCTTTGACCATCCCGGAAATACATTGTTGCCTGGGATGAAGATCAGTGTGACCCAGAAGCTGACTTCCTGGACGAGCACATGGGATCCGAGTCCTGGCCCCTTCAGCCTTCAGCTGGATGCAGCCGGAACCAACCAGTGCGTTTTGGTGTGGAAGAATCAGATCAACTACTGGCAAACCGGTGTCTGGAACGGCCAAACCTTCATCAATATTCCAGAGCAGACGCAGAATTCCATCTTCGATATGATCTTTTTCAGTAATGGTTCATACAAGTATTTCACTTATTTTGTGAAGCCCCAATTCACATATCTGTTGCGTATGGTCCTGGACGAGACAAGACAACTTCGATTTTGCCTTTTGTTTCCAAACAACGAATGGGACGTGTTCTGGTTACAACCTAAAACTCATGAGTGCGGTTTGTATACCGGATGCAGGGCTTATGAATCTTGTAACAATAACAACATGCAGCCTTGCAACTGCCTCACGGGCTTTGTCCAGAATGATACCTCAAGCGGCTGTGTTCGGAAGACGCCATTACAGTGCAGCCATGCTGGAAAGCGGACCAACACTGTTGAATTTTTAGAGTTCAGTGCCAAATCTACGCCCCCTCAAGGGATTCAATACAGAGGGCAAGGGAAAGAGCAGTGCCATGCCGCCTGTCTCAGCAATTGTTCGTGCACGGCATATGCCTATCTTGATAACAGCACTTTGGAGGCATCATGTTTAATGTGGTTCGGTGAACTGCTAAATCTGTCCGATGCGGCCTCCGACGGGATCTCTCTGTTTGTTATGTTAGATAACTTTGATTTGCCCGACTCTTCTACTTCCAAAAGTAGGACAACTGATCTTGCTGGCTTAGTGGGTGGCGTTCTGAGTGGGCTGGTTGTTACTCTGGCCTTTGTGATGCTGTTTTTTTGGTATTGCAGGCGCTTGCGGTTGTCTGTAACAAATTACCAGCAGGGAATGCTGACCGTATTTACTTACAGAGAGCTAAAGAGCGCAACGAAGAACTTTTCTGAGCAGCTGGGACGTGGGGGTTTCGGTTCCGTCTTCAAAGGGACTCTAAGAGACGGCTCTCTGGTGGCCGTCAAGAAATTGGAGGGTGTGAGCCAAGGAGAGAAGCAATTCAGCTCGGAGGTGAGCACTATTGGAACCATACATCATAAAAATTTGGTTCGGCTATTGGGATTTTGCACCGAGGGCTCCAGAAGACTGTTGGTGTACGAATACATGCCCAATGGCTCCCTCAACTCCTCCTTATTCCACAAAACCCAGCGCGATGATCAGATTCAGAACAAGGTGCTGGACTGGAAAACGCGCTTCAACATAGCGGTAGGGACTGCCCGGGGAATTCTCTATCTGCACGAAAAGTGCAGGGATTGCATCATCCACTGCGACATCAAGCCAGAAAACATCCTGTTGGATTCGAATTTCTGCCCCAACTTGGCCGATTTCGGGCTTGCGAAGCTATTGGGCAGAGAGTATAGTAAGGTCCTTACGACCATGAGAGGAACCAGAGGGTACTTGGCCCCTGAGTGGCTATCGGGTTTACCTGTCACTCCCAAGGTCGACGTGTATAGCTTCGGCATGACATTGATCGAGATCATTGCAGGGCGGAGAAACGTGGAAGGGGTTTTGCAATCCGGCGAGCTCTTCTTCCCTGCATGGGCTGCTATGCAGATCAACAATGGAAATTTCATGGAGGTACTTGACAAGAAATTGATGAATGATGCAAACGCGGAACAAGTGAAAAGGGCTGCCATCGTGGGAGTATGGTGCATCCAAGACGACGAAGATGCAAGGCCATCGATGAATGAAGTGTTGCAAGTATTGGAAGGCACTGTAGAGGTGCCGCCTCTTCCCCCAATTCCCCAATCTCTGGTTGATTAATAGGTCAGTAGCACAGTAATCTCTATGCAGTTTAATGTAACTTAAGCAGTTATCATATATAATCTAGTTAGTATTTAAAATTTAAAATATCAAATAATATCTAAATCCTCATATAAAGAATAAGTTTTCTACATGCCTTAATAATCAGGTATAATAAATATATAATTCTGCATGCCTGCAAGGCAACCATGTATGCTTTCGATTTTCTTTGAAATTTCAGTTTCTATGGATTTTATTAATAAATCTCCAGTGATCTCTATGTCAATGTGTTTTATTAATAAATCTCCCTTAGTGCATGTTAATGTGTTTATTAACAAATCTCCAGCTTGTATACTACATGTTATTGTATGTAAAGAGTATAATAAATTTTAATGTACGAAGTTAAAATAAGTCTATACTTTCATAAATTGAAGTTAAGAATTATTTCATATCATTACTAATAAAAATTAATGTTGTTACAATTTATTAATATTTAATTGTTATTTGAATAAATACTTAAAAATCAAGTATATTTTTTTTTATAAATTTAGAAATATAATAAATTTATTAAATTTAAAAAGAGATCAAATTTTTTGAAGTGTAAGTTTTATAAATTTTTATACCTTAATATCTAATATTAATATATAAATTGGTATATGATTATTGATATCCATATTAACTATTGCTTTTGAATAATGAACATTACATTAATTGTAATATTTCTCAAGAAACTTTCCCAAGTAGTTGGTCTTGAGCAACTACAAAATTACATAGTTGTAAATAGTTCTCGAAATAATATTTTAGGGAGTCTGTTTGGTAATGTAATAACTTGTTTTTGTGTATGTGCCATTTGAACCCAGTTGTATAACTGATCAATCCCACAACACACAATCATATCTATAGATGGAGTTTGAAAAGGTATGAACACACAGTTTGATTTTACAGTTCTCACCATATAGACAGCTTTGTAGAAAAAGATTGTTTTATATGTAGCTTTGTTTAAATATATGTAGCTATGTAGGGTTTGAAAAAGAATCCACACAGAAAATGGCATGGATTTTACGGTCCTTTCATTAGAATGTTTTATACATAACGTATGTAACATCAAAGTTTAAAAAAAACCTTCTACACACTAACACAAATTTTACAGTCCTTTCATGAAGTTGTTTTGTATGTACTTTGTGTATTTTTAGAGTTTGAAAAAATATTGCTTTTATTGTCTTCTAATGATAAGTTTATGTAAAATTAGGTTAGGATTTGAAAAAGCATCTACAGACAATGATATATTATATTTGAGGTTATTTTGTATGTAGCTTGTGTAAAATTCAGGTTTGAAAAAGCATCTACAGACAATGGCATAGATTTTATGGTCCTCGCATTAGATTGTTTTGTGTGTAGCGTGTAAGAATATGATTTTTTTTTGTCAATGCATTCACTACCACAGCTATTATTAACTTTTGTGTGAATAAAAGATGAGATTATTTGGACTTTTTTATTTTTAGCTTTTGCCTGAATAAGAGATGAGATTGTTTTGACATCTGAAGTCCTAGGGATTATTGATTTTCTTGTGAAAGAGGCTAAGAATAACATCATAGATGTTTTATGGGTGTAATCTTATGTCAGAAAGTCATATAGTTGACTTCTTGAATATTGTCATTAAACTAATATTTTTCCTTGGGTTTTCATATGGCTATTGTTACATAAAGAAAACCTGCTCACTTTTGCAATGCATTGAATGGTGATCTTTGACTTAATGGCAATCAATCACTCACCTAGGCATGTGTCTCGAGATTTAAATTAGACTTATGCATGTGTCTGGATATTTAAATTAGACTTATGTCTTTGTTTGTCCAAGCTTTTGAATTCATTATAAAATTGAATATATCTAGAAAAAGTACAGGCTTGATCTCCACTTACAACAAATCTCATACAAGTATGTTGTTCCTATCATAATTGATCATTTTTCCTACTAATTACATTATAATATGTAGAGAATGTATACCTCCTCTCTACAATGATGTGTAAAGAAGTATTCAAAATAGGACGGAGGCGAACTTAGGGTTTCAGCGGCTTGTGCTCTCTTGCACCGGTTCCTGCGGTTCTTTGTGGTGTATTAGGGGGTTGAACTGGACCTTTCAACACCCACTATTATGGACTGGGTGGTGGTAAAGCCCGGTTTCCTATAACCTTCTCCTTTTCCCCACTTGCGGTTCCTTCGGCGGTGTGCAGTCACTCTCAGGGTCTCGCTGGTGCACTTTGTTGGACTGTTGTCGAATTTGTATTACTATCAATGTCACTATGCACAGGGTTTGACTTTGGGGGTTCACGTGATGATTATTGAACGGGTCGGTGATTACATGCACGGGTGGTCGGGATTTGCCGCTTGATCTTTTGAGTGCTCTGGCACCTATCGGTAGTTTGGAACTACTGAACATTGGCCAGTTTTTGGGGGACCGTCGATCCTAGTTGGGTTTGTGGCCTCGATTCCTGGACCGGGGAGCAGAGTTTCCCTAGTATCGGCACTGTTTTCTGGGTCACCGTTGAGGGGGGTTTTTGCTGGTGGCCTCCTTTGTGAGCTTTGGCACTTGGCAGAAGATCTCTGCAGGCATTTTGACTAATTGGGGAACCGACGCACCTTGTGGGGTTTGCGGCTAGGGTTTCTTAGAATGGGGTATGGTGAAGCGAGCGTCGGTTCAGATAACGAATCAGATTTCTGGTATTGTAGTTATTGGACCTATTGGTAGTTTACCTACACGGAAGGGTTCTACCTGTGGCTTGTGGGTTCCTACCTGTCACCTTTCGAGGGTTTTCTTCGATCTTCTTCTCACCTGTTGAAGTTGTTTTGGTGCACACGCACTGCTGACTAGTTCATGGTGTCGGTACTCCCTGGTGAAGTATGCAACTGAACCGATGGACGGGCACGATTCACATCGGCTCATGGCTCTGCTGTCAGGTTAACCTGACTCTAGGTAACTTTGTTCATTACTGAATGCACTTGTTACCTCTGTTTTTGGTGGGGTTTTTTATACGTGGCTACTCTTGATGGGTTTTTTATGATTTTTTGGTTTTTATATGGAGTTCACCCTCTTATGAGGGTTAGTACCAACCATTAAAAAGTGGGAAATTTTTCTTTTCTTTTCTATATTTTTGTATTTGTTCTGTTACTGTATGGGGAACCTGAGGTGGGGTATTGATGTGGTTTAAGAGCACTATCTGTGGTGTATTGAGGTGTTTTATGTATTCTGGTTTATCTTAATTATATACATTTATACCCACCTGCTTATTTTGAGGTAGGATTTTACCCTATTATTTAGCTTGTAGGGTTATACCCTTTTATCTCATGGTTGGTGTGGGGTCGGGGATTATTATCTTGGTTGTTTTCTTGGACCGTTGTATGGACTATTTGGCTGTATTTGTTGGGGGTATTTTTTGTTTACCTATTGTGTAATTTGGGCTGTTTGTTGGCTCACCCTTGTTATATCTTTTGGTCTGATCCAGGGGTAAGTCGGGTTTTGGTTACCCCTCTGACGTGTGTCGCTTCTGTACTACACTTTTGTTACCCTGTTCTTTTGGGTTATGGGGGGCCCGACCATGGGATGTCAACCTACTCACTCTGGGAAGGGACGGTTACATTACGCATCTCAACGTAAGGCAAAAGCCCTTAAGGCGTCTAAACATAAACATCGTTTCGTTCTTGGACAGGATGTATATTTGGACAGGGTGGAGAACCTTTGTCATAGGGTGTTGATCGGTAGACTAGAATATTGTTCCATGTCGAAAGAGGGTTGGGTTGATTGGGCAACCTTACATTGGAAACCTCTTATACATTATGTTCCCTTGATTAGCCTACTAGCAAATAAATGGCTGGTATTTGTCTTCTTAGAAGAGTCTGATGCTTCCCTTATTCTAGAAAAACTTTGGCCGGTACTTGAAGGTTCTGTTGTACTGAAGAAGTGGCACTCGGGGTTTGATCCTCTTACTGAAAGAGTGATTGTAAAATGTCATCTCTGGGTCTTGTTACCGGCATTACCCTTCCCACTCTGGAATAAGGATGTCCTTATAAACCTAGCTAATCTTCTTGGTCGTTTTGTTGCACTTGAGAGGGACTTTCATCTTATTTATGATAAAAGAATAGCAAAGATTCTGGTTGAGGTGGATATCACCAAGGGACTTATTTCAGAAATTGACATAGTGTGTGGTGATATTATTATCACCCAGAGATTGGATTATCTGCATATGCCATTCAGGTGTAACTTTTGTCATGAAAATGGACACCTCCAAAATTCCTGTCACAGTCTCCGTACTAGTATACCTATTAGGAATGGATTTAACTTCATACCTGTCCCTGATATGCCCTGTCCTGAATCTTGTACCCTGCCTAATGCTCCCCTGGAGGACTCTACTGAACCTATGGTTCTTCCCAGTCATGATTCTAGTACCCAGCCTACTGATCCCCTGGAGGACTCCACTGATCTTATCTATAATTCGCCTTCTCCTACCACTTTTGATGACCTCTTGAAAGGTCAGCTGATGTACATTGAAGACATCGAAGTTGTTGCTAAACATTCACGTATAGCACCGGTGGTGAACTTGGTCACCTCAGATCCGATTTTATCTTCTGAGCAGATTGGTTCTATTGGCCCCCCTCCCCTTACCCTAGAGCACTAGCCCTCTCTCCCTCTGAACTCATCTGGACTGTGCTCTTCATCCACCCCTCAATCTCCTACTGTCTCCTCTGTGCTTATTCCATTAAAATCTTCATGTAGTCCTCCTAAAGCTCCGACCTTCCTAGACCCTTCTCTCCTCACTGCTCTCTCTATCTTCTTGGACAAGAATCCTTTACCCCCCTCCACCTTACCATTGGACTCTATTCGGTTTAAGGATGTGAGCATCAGAAAATCTAAGAAGCCTCCTCGGGGAGGGCACTGGGGTACCGAAGTCTTATACCCCTCTCTCAACTTGGTTAAAGCAGGCGGCCAGACACTCTCCTTCCTCTCCTGTCTCCTCTCAGGTACTTAGAGCATGTACACCTGTGGAACCCACTTCTCCATGAAGATTTTATCAATGAATATCTGTGGGTTTGGGGGATTAGCCAAACAAAAATCCCTTAGTATATTATTATCTGACCTTAGACTTGATATGATCCTCCTACAAGAGACGATGTGTTGTCATGCACATGCTCTTTACCTGTTCTCTAAACTTAAGCCTGGTAGGGAGTTCTGTGCATCTGATGCTTCTAGCCTCTCAGGTGGACTACTTGCTGGTTGGGACCCTCACTTGGTCCGCTACAAGGCTTTTACTTCTCTGGATGGTATTGTACTTAAGGCTTTCTTTAAAGGTCTGGCAGAGACTTTTACTGTGATAAACTGCTACAGTCCCTATGTACAAAGAACTACCTATTGGAACAACTTGGTGTCTGGTGGGCTTCTGGGGATGCCTAATTTACTTCTGGCTTGGGATCTCAACTTCACATTATCTTCTACTGAAGTCTGGGGGCTTAAAGCTAGGTTGGACCCATTGGCATCCTATTTTTCCCAGCTTATCTCTAGTAATAAGTTGGTTGATCTTTCTATGGACCCCTCTTCCCCTACCTGGAGAAACGGGCACTCTGGGGATGTGGGCATTAGCAAAATATTGGACAGGTTCTTGCTTTTCGAGTCTCTTCTTCCATATTTTTCCTACTATAGGACCTAGGCTAATCCATCTGATGTATCATATCACTGTCCTATTTGTTTGGAATGGGGCCCGAAAAGATGTGCTCCCTACAGGCCTTTCAAATTTAATAGAGCTTGGCTGTTGGAGGAGGATTTCACACATTTGGTCCTTTCCTCCTAGAAGGCTCCTCTGGAGTTGAATGATCACTACCATATGGATGTACTCTCCCACAAGTTGCGTAGACTTAAAGGATCTGTGAAGGACTGGGAAAGGGCAAAGAATCTTGAAAGGAAGCAGCAGATTCTGGATATAAATAATGGCATCTCGGACTTATTATTGGAAGACTCTAGTATTTTATCGGTACTTAATACAAAAAAATGGGAAACTCTTCAGGAAAAGAAGGGTAAATATTGGGCCCATGAGATCACCACTCAGAGGTAGAAGAGTAGGGTACTTTGGTTAAAGGAGGGGGATGCAAGTACGAGATTTTTTCACTCTTTTGCATCTGCCAGAAGGAATACAAATACCATTTGGTCTCTAAATGACCATGAAGGGAACTCTGTATCGGATGACAAGGCACTTAAGATACTTGGGAAAGATCACTTTAGTTACCTCTTCAGTGATGATAAGTCCTCTGATATTGCTGAACAACTGAATGTTGTCAGGCTCTTCCCGCACATGACTACTAATGAAGATATTGATTGCTTTCTTAAGCCCATATCAGGACCGAAAGTTGAAGCTGTGCTCAGGGGGTTTAAGAAGGATAAGAGTCCTGGGCCTGAAGGGTGGCCTGTTGAGTTCTTTCTGGCCTTTTTTGATCTGGTGGAGGAAGATTTGGTACTGGCTATGGAACAAGCCAGATTACATGGTAAAGTCACGGGTTCCATAAATTCTACTTTTTTGACCCTGATACCTAAATGTGAAAAGCCATTGACTTTTGATAATTTCCGGTCGATCTCCTTATGTAACCTGGTATACTAGATTATTTCAAAGATTGCTACCATCAGACTTAAGCCCATCCTAAACCGTTCACTGTCAGCACATCAATTTGGTTTTCTCAAGGACAGACAGATTACGAAATCGGTTGGTATTACCCAAGAACTACTACACTCGATTAAGACTAAAAATTCAAATGTCTTGGTACTAAAACTGGACCTGGTTAAAGCTTTTCATAGAGCCAACTGGACCTTCATCAGATTGATGCTCATTCAAATTGGTATCCCTCTAATGGGTGTCAATTAGATTATGGGTTGTGTCACGAGCTCCTGTTTCGATGTATTGGTAAATGGGACACCCTCTAATTTCTTTCCTGCATCTAGGGGGCTACATCAAGGTTGCCCATTATCTCCCCTCTTATTCATTTTGATTATGGAGGGTTTCAGTCACATTATTATGGATGCACATCACAATGGATTAATTATGGGTTGTCAGTGCTCTCCACATCTGTTTTTAATGCACCTGTTTTTTGTGGATGATGTTATTCTTATTGGGGTCGGCACTATTGAAGAATGGAGTGCATATAAAGGTGCACTTGATCTATTTTGCAGGGTATCTGGAATGTCTGTTAACCCTCTAAAGTCTTCTTTCCTCTACAAAAATGTGGATTCTGACTTCAGGGGAAAATTAGTTGAACTGTTTCCTTTCAAGATGGACCCTATTACTGTGGGTTTCAAGTACTTGGGATTTCATCTTAAACCTTTGGGGTACCACACCTCAGATTGGAGATGGATGATCGATTTATTTGAAAGAAAAATGCATAACTGGACTTACAGGTATCTTTCACTTGGTGGCAGAGTGGTCCTCATTAAAGTTGTGCTAACTGGGTTGGCTGTTTATTGGTTTGCATTGGAAAGATGTCCCAAATTAATACTAAATGCACTGCGCAAACTTATCTTTTCCTTTCTCTAGGGCTCCTTTGATGGACATCAGCTTTCTCATCTGGTCAACTGGGAAACTCTTTCCTTACCTATTGAATTTGGTGGTTGGGATATCAAGAATCTTGATGGTTTGGGATTTAACTGAGACTTAAGAGTATGTGGCGACTACTGAATGGTACTGGGATCTGGAGCAGGATTATTGTCCATAAATACTTAAAGAACAGATCTCTTGAAGATTGGATTCATGGCCAGACTTTTAGTATTGTTGGTACTTCATATTTTTGGAATGGGTTTATAAGGATTTTTGAGTGGATTACGTGTCAACTGGGATGGAAGGTGGGTAATGGATTAAAAATCAGAGTGGGCATTGACCCCATTTCTGGGCACAACTCGTAGTACATCCTTTCAGAGGAGCTCAGAGAAAATCTCACTGACCTGGGGATTACATATCTTGCACATGCTCAAAATATGGATGGTAGTGGCATGGATGTGACTGGTTGGTACTCTGCCTCAAACCTGCTATTGGGGAGAGAATAGGCTACATAGTGGTCCTCCTATATAAAGGGACTATCACATGGGGGTATTAGGATTGGAAATTATGAGGACAGGCTGTTATGGATGTTTGATGAGCAGATGGGTAAGGTGACAACAAAGAAAGCATATGAATTTATTGTCTCAAATCACAAAACTGTTCTGGAAAATGACATTATGATGAAGATTTGGTACTTTAATATTCCCCTTAATATTAAGTGTTTTGTGTGGCTCACTTGCAATAAGAAAATTAATACTTGGGACATTTTAAGCAAGAAAGGATGGATCATACCTAATAGATGTAGTCTTTGTAAAGAGGAGGTTGAATCGGTTGAACATCTATTTGTTAGCTGTCATTTTCTAAAGGAGGTGATCAATGGACTCAACTGTATTTTTAATGTGAACATACTATGGAATGCCCCTACTTTTATGGAAAATATTTTTAATTGGGTATCAAATAAGGGTATATTACTGTATCTGCCCCTTTTTATTATTTGGAATATTTGGAAGGCAACAAACTGATTATGTTTTGATGAACAAGAACCTATTTTGACTAGCCTGTTACATATTATTTTTGATGAGGTAAAGACCTTTAAGCCTCTTCAGAAGCACATGCATAGAATTAGGCACATTGGGAAGTCTCCTACTGCTGTGTATCCTATGATATTTTTTGATGGTGCTGCTGCAAATAACATGGGTGGAGCGGGCTTCTGTCTTTGGCTGAATGAACATCACCTTCTTGCTTTCAAACTCGGATGTGGCAGCTGCACAAATACTAGAGAAGAACTCTCAGCACTCTGGGAATCACTACGGGTCGCCAAGGATATTGGGTTACCTTACCTACATATCTTTGGCGATTCCTCTGTGATTATAAACTGGGAAAAAAAGGAATCTACCCTAGGCATGGTGAATCTTGAGGCTTGGTGCTTCAACACCAGAATTCTCATGTCCTCTTTTACTTGGGTGGATTTTAGTCATGTCTGTAGGGAACATAACAGGAGGGCATATCCAAGGAAGGATCATACTTGGCTCCGGGCCATCTCTTACTTACTGAATCATTTGGAAATGAGATTATTGGGGTTGACTCATCATAGCTTTTTTAGAATATGCTCATTCTATGACAGTTTATCTCTCATGATTCATTGTGCTACTATCTAGTTTTGTTGAGCAAGCTACTACAGGATACAAGAGTCACTCTCCTTGATTGGATCAGATTTCTGGGCTCCTGTTATTTTCTCTAGGGACATACATGACTGATTCAGACAACTCTCTTATGAGAGGGATCTTTTCGTATTGATTCCCAGGTGCTTTGGGTACCTCTGTTTTTCTGGGGGTATCTATTTTGTATCTTTTTGTGTCGTATGTATGTTTGGATAGGAGAATATTATCTGATATTTTTGTGCTGTCCCTAGTGGCATAACTGTAATGACTAAAGATGTAAAAAGTTCCTTTGATTCAATGAATACCAAGGAATGCTTTTTTTGACTGAAAAAAAAAAAATATGTAGAGAATGATATGTAAGTCCTGACACAAGCTTAAAATTTGGCATTGTATGCCGAGCTTAAAAGTTGGCATTGTGACACAGGCTTAAAATTTAGTTGGCAAGATATTTTGTAAGAGCGGTAATTTGGCTAGTCACTATCACCAGATAAAGGTTCATAGAGTTCCCACAACCATCTCTGTTGTTGTTGAAGTGGTGAAAAACTTGAAAGCTTCACCTCCATACTTCAATTTAGAAACTAGTGTCCAATTGAGTATTTTTTTCTTATTTTTGCCTTTAGTGCATTCATTTGATTTTTTTTCTTATTTTTTAGGTTTTTTTTAAATATATATTTTTGGCTTTTAAAAGCTTCATAATATGAAATTATATTTTTGTTTCTTATTTTTTTTAACCTTTTGTTTAAAAATATTTTCTTTTTTAAGCTTTTAATAGTAAGCTTAATAGTTTTGGGATTGGAAATCTGTAATAAATGAGGATAGTTATTGATGACTTTTATCTATAATTTTTTTTATCATTTAAAAAAAATAATCATATTTATTATTCTAATCAACATGAATTTATTTTATTTTGATGATGATAAAATTTAAATAATAAATAATAAATAGTTATTAATAACTTTTATTTATAATTTTAAGAAAAAATTATATTTATTTTTCCTTTTAATAAATGCATTGTATGACCCCATTGCAAAACTTCAAACTATTTCAATGAAGTAAAAATGATCTTAAAATATTATTAATAAAATATTAACAAATAATATCTTTATCATACAAGTACTATACAACAAATAACAAATAAGGTTTTTCTAAAATGTAATATCGCAGTCAATATCTTTATTTTCAAAATTCTGCAAAGATTTGCTGAAACTTTCCAGCAACAAAACCTATCTAAATCCCAACAATATGTCAACGAAACTACATGATTTGAACTAACGAGCTGGTATTCTATAAAGATATAGAATTATATTCAACCAAATCATTTGCAAATTCTAAACCAATTATTAATCAGTTTTAAATCTTATTCCATGTAAAATGAAAACCAATTCTTCATGAAAGGGTTTTAATTCTGATTCATATACCATAATAATTAAAATGAATTTATGTAAATTATTATAAACCGATTGATCGTATAAAAATAGTAAATTTCCATTTATTTAAAATAAAGATAAAATCTTAACTAATCCTAAATAATTTTAACTAATAAGAAACAATTCTAAAATTTATTCAAAACTATAACCATTGAAATAAATTTAAATAAATTATCATAATTTTTTTAAATGAGCATAGATCCAAATCCTAGGCTCTATCAAGCACTGAGAGGGATCAAATCTCTTTGTAGGTATCCATTGATTTGATTCAAACCAAAAGACACATATTTTTATTTAAGGTCCACACATAATATTTTATTATTAATATTTAATATTATTTATGGCCCACATATAGTATTTATTATTATTTTTTATTTTGTTATGAACTAGCATTACAACATTTCTTTATACATGGTTTTAAAACCATATACAAGGCCCTCCTACAACCATGGGTTGTTTAGGAGGCCTTGCACATGGTCTTAAAACCATTTGCAAGGCCCTCCTGAACCATGTACAATAAAACTATGGGTTGTTTAGGAGGCCTTGCACATGGTTTTAAAACCATGTGCATAAAAACCATGTGTAAACCATGTGCACATGGTTTTAAAACCATGCACATGGTTTATGGTTTATGGTTTTAAAGCCATGTGCAAGGCCAACATTTTTTATTCTTTTGTTAAGTAAAAACATTACAACATCTCCCCCATATTGTGTTTTTTTCCTCACCCATATTTTTTTTATGGATAACGAAATTTTTACTTTTTTATTGTTTTGTTAGGTAGGAAGATTACAACATCTCCCCCATATTAGGTTTTTTTCTGGCCGACATGTATTTTGTCCTATAATTAAAAAAATTATTTTTATTAATAAAAATAACGTTACGTAATGTTACATAGGGTTACGTAATGTTACAAGATCTCCCCCATACTGGGCTGTAGAGCGCCTCTCAGCGCAATAAAAAAATAATATAACCAATGATCTGATTGAATTTTCTCTATTAGTTTTTAGACATAGGTTTCAAAAATAAAAAGTGTGTAAAAACAATTAAACTGAGTTTAATCTAGCTCTAGTAATACTATATTTAAGTTAGTGTTCTAATAGTAAGGCAAATAGAAGATAATCAAGTGTATTTTTATTTATTTTTAAATAAAAAATTTTAAAGATAAAAGTTTATAAGAGTAATTAAGCTGAGTTTGATATAATTCTAATAATAGTTAAAATGTGATATAATAGTATGGAAAGTATAAGATAATTAAGTGTATTTTCAATGTTTATAAATAATTACATTTATAGATGTTTGTATCTTAGAATTTGAGATGGATTGGCATTTAGTGGTATACAAGGGTGATTACAACTACACATGGAGAACAAGTAACAATAACTTGTTGGTGACACTTAACTTGTGACCTATTAGTATTCACCAACCACAAGTTTGACTTTGCTAGTTATTTTTTTATCAATATTGGAATGCAATTGTTTTGAGGCAACTTTTAAAACTTAAGAGTAACAAACTAGAGTTGGTTGAGTGGGTCTAGTTCAACGGGTTGTGATTTTTTTAGTTTTGGAAGTACACACTTTTACATCTTTGAAATTGTTGAGGCCTGGAAATTCGCAGGCAACAACAGCAAGGGATTCTCCCCAGTCAACGTTCCCAACTAGCCCGTGACTGTTTGGTGTAGGGAATCTGTCAAGGTTTGCGGTTCGGCTACCATAGGTCAAGTAACAAAAATAAAAAGGTTTTACCAGTTGTGGCCCGGTCCACCGTGTATATTTTTGTGTTTTTTAGTTTTAGGTATGACATGCAAATGCCTATCTAAAATGTAGATTGATTAAGAATGCAAGGAGTGTCCACGATGTGATGCGCAAGTTCTTACCTCTCGTCTTAGGCTCTCTTGCATCTAAATCACACACACAACAAGAAATTAAAACTAACTGCCTAACCTATCCATAGGGAGCAAGATTGTCACTTATTAATGAGTAATGTATTTTATGCATCCATTGTAATAAGAAATCACAGATAGTTGATACGCCTTTCAAACACATGAACATTTAAAGATATTTGAACAACCAGATAGCCAATTGTCTATGAACAACATTCATTACTCATAGTGGAAATTTTCATAAACAAACCCGAAATCATTCATGCAAGAACATAGGTTCAAAGAGTTAGAACGATCTCACAGCTAATGGACACAAAGCTGAAAACAAAATAGTTCCTCTTCAACAAATCCATAGCATCACATTTGAACATTCCACTAGGCTTTCTCCAACAGGAAAACTGTAATTATTTATTGCAAAAGGAAATAGTCCTTCTTACAATATGTCTTCCAATCTAACTGGGGAAAAAGTCCTTCTTCTTGTCTAGATACTCTATATTTATACAAAAGAACAAAACTGTTGGGATGCCCACGAAATGACTCTTGGGATTCCCAACTCTTCACCTCCCACATTTTATTTCATTAAGTGTTTACAAAATTTACAATATATTACAATAAAATGAATAAGATGCTCATGAGGAGGGTCCTGCTTGACTATTCAAAAATTTCTTCCATGCTGAAGCCTCTGAGGAAATACTTTCAAATTCAGAAGGTTCTAGGAAACGAATATTTATTTCGAATTTAACAGCCTGGTTTCTTATGACTTCTATTCTGGCTGCGCACAGGCGAAGTTGGTCTTCTAACAACTGCACACTAACCGTGGAATGATCTACTTCATTCCTCAGGGTCTGTTCATCTAAAGCTTTAATGTGTTGTATCCTTTGTTCATCTTCATGATACATCCTTTGTAAAATTTCCAAAAACAAGCCGTGGTCTAGAAAAGTATCCATTCTTTGCTCAACCTCTACCTGGCATCAATTATAAGTGATCAGAAATCTCCTGAAGAATTCTGCACAAGCCCCTTTTGTCTTCTTAACAGCCTTCTTGAATTCTTCGACTGTGTTGATGGAAAACTCCAGTAAATCATAGTCTTGCCTTAGGGCTTGTTGATCTTTTGAAGGTAAATCGGCAGGGGTTTCTTCATTCGCTTCTAATCTCGCCATTCTTCCTGTCATGACTTCTAAGATGTCTTGGGATCTGTCAACAAAATATGAAGAGGTTTCTAAAATATCTTCCAACTGTTTGTCCACCTGTAAGGCCTTGCACCTTTCTTCATCTATGGCCATTTGCAGCTGGTGCATCTTGCTCCTCTGCGCTAGGACGTGCTCCTTGAAATGCTAGAGATTGACCTGCTGTTCCTTGGCTTCTTCTAGGGCTGTTGTCAATGCGGTAATATGTTCTCTAAGTTCTGCATTCTGCCCTTGAGATTACCTCTCAGATCCCTCCAAGGTAGCTTTCTGCAGGTCCAACTCCCTTATCCTGCCTAGCAGCTGCTCCTTTTGTTCCCTCAACCCTTGACATTCTTGCTGCACTTTCTCCAGGCTTTCTTGGGCAGCCTCCACAGATCTCTTCTCTACTTGGAGGGACTAGAGCTAAGCTTTTGAAGACTTTATTTCTTGTTGTATGTCTTCAAACTTTCTTTTCAACCTATTATTTTCTTCTCTTTCTTTTCTTAGGGTATCTTTGAGCTGGGAAGAGCACTTCTTTGACTGTTCAAGATCAGCCATTATTTTATCTACATTGTCCTCGGAAGCATGGATCAATGCAGCCCCCACTCTGATAGTGAACCTGGGGTCCTTGTTTGTCCCATATACTACAGTTGTATCATTAATCATTTTACCGGACTGCCCCCCATTTTCGACATTTCTCTCGGTTCTCTTTACTATCCTTTTTCTTTCCCTATCATAAAAGATAGTGTTGAAATCTAGTACCTCCTCCCCTTTCTTCTGCTCAAACGGGATTAGCCTAAGGGTGGGGACCAAATCCTGTCTGGGTGTACTGCCAGCAGTTTCCTCAGGATCTTGAATATCAAGTTTCCCCAGGTCATAAGCCTGACTATCTGCTATATCAAAATTTGATTGCTTTGTCACTGTCTCTGTCAGCTTTAGCTTTTTTGCTTCCTGCTTTTTCAGCTCCTCATCCATCTTTCTTTTCTTTTCCTCTTCCTCGCTCTTGGCAGCTTCTTCTGCCTTTCTAGCTACTTCTTGTGCAGCTCTTCTCTTCTCTTCCTCCTCTCCTTTGAGCCAGCTTTCGGCCTCTTGTTCTAGTCTCCTAGCATCTTCATTTCTTTTTCTAGTTTCTTCCTCCTCTGCCTTTGCTTGTTCATCCTGTCCTTTTTCACATTTGGTGGTGATTTTCTTCTTAAACCTTCTTCTTAAGGCTGTTATATTTTGTGCACTGCATAAAATGGATTCTTCTCTGTCCCAGCGGCTGGTGTATTCAAAATGTACATTCACCTCTTTGCAGTGCTTTACAACCTTATTCCGGGAATCATTCCTGTGGAAACGCATTTCCCCAAAATGGAATTTCCCCAACTCTTCCACGAATTCGTCGGCTTTCTTCACCCTAGTAAAATTGTAGCTTCCCAACCTAAATGGCAAAGGAGGGTAAGTTGCTTTCTTATGTTCAAACAGAAAGCTCCCTATGCCATCTAAAAAGACTTGTCTAACTGCCTCTTTGTTGACTACATAGTCAGTGGCATACATAGGCAGTAGTGAGGGTGCTCTGGAACATCCAAACATTCTGAAATATAACCCATCCTTAGTCAAGTAATAGTCTGCATATTCTTCAATCACCTGCAATGCCTCCTTCGACATGCAGTTGCACTCTTTCAAGAAAATCAGGGTATACAATGGCATAATGAAATGCTCACACACTTCCCTATAGTGACTATGGTATTTGTGGGCCTGCGGTGGCTTGTATGATGAGTAGACTGGTGTTCTTTCCCGGTCCTAGATACACCTTATATTTGGGAATGGTTGGTTGCACAGTATCCAATCTATCAATATAGAGCTCATGTAGAACTCTAATCTCTTCTGGGACACCCCTCCTAATGCTGAAGCAATGCAGGCTAAGAGGCTATTGGACACAATGTTTTCCCAGTTGAACACTGTCCCCTGTGTTTCAGGGCAATGAACCTGTAAGGGGTTCTTAGACTTGCAGTGTCATATTCTTTGGTCGGCCTACTTCTAATGTTCTTTCCAGGCATGATCATCCTCTTCAGTGTCTCGACTAGGTCCATCCTAATTACCTTCAGCCAGTCCTCAGTCAAGTACACCTATGCTTCTGGTAAGTGGTAGGCCAGTGCCACATACCCAGGGCTATAAGAAGCATAACCCTATTTAGCAACATTTTCCAAAATCATGGTGGTTACATCTACCTTGGGTAGAATCCACCCAATCACCTCTGAGCATGGAAAGAGCTCAGGTCTAGTAGCAATTTTCATTAAGGAAGATCTCTCTATATTGGTATAGATGGTTTCTTCTTCAAAACCTATGTCAGGTACTTCTCAGCGCATTATCAGTCTGTAAATTCCCCCCCATTGATATTCGGGTTCCACACCAACTATGCATTTGGTGTCCTCGTAGGTGTATTCGACTCTGGTAATGATTTCGACTTCGGGTTCATCTTTAACTACGGGAGCCTTCTTCTTCTTACATTTAAACATCTTGAATTCTAAGGAATCTCCCTGTCATATACAGGAATTTATTTTAGGTTCTGTTGGGTCATTTTCAGATAACATTCAAAGATAAAGACAATAGTATAAGTGTTTTACCTCATCTATGCTAAACATGAGTGCATCTATGAAAAAATAAGCAAACAATGTTCAAAAATCAAATGCTCCTGTCCAAAGACTAAAACCAGCTCATGCCCAACAATTTGCAGTTTTAACTTAGAAAATCACAGCCGATGAATATCCCCCTCCTGTTGTCAACATGAACACAGTCCCAAATCCCCCTCTCGGCGCTACGACTTGCACGCTACACGAAAGACAAAAGGGCGCCTAAAACTAAAACTAGCTCAAGTGAGGATCCTGCAAGTGATAGCACACTAGAAGACAAGGGGAAGCTACTTGCTGTAAACGCTCACTTCATGGTTTGACTGGGTAATGATGTTGAAATATTGTAACTTTGAAGAATATTCTATATGTATTTCTTTGTGGTCCCCGATGGTACTACCGGGAGAACCACTTGTATTAATTTGTACCCCGATGCTCCTAATCGGAAGAACTAATAAGAGTAATGAGGCAGTCCCCTCTAATTGTAAAGGTGGGTCATTAGCACCCCAGTGTGGCTACTTGAGCCTACATGTGTAACTCAAGCCTACATGATTAACTCGAGCCTACATGACAGATGAGTTAACTTAAGTGAATGGATTAATATAAATAGAGTTGTAGTGCTCCTCATTTGTAACACACACTCTCACTTGTGTAGCGCATTAGTGGAGAAGAGAAGTAGCTGGAGAAGGAGGAGGATCAGGCTTTGATCTCCTTGCTGGTTTTATCTTTTATCTTTTATCTTTTTGGGGCATCTATATTGAGGAATATTTTGCTGGGTTTTTCCCTTTAGGGTTTTCCCAAGATAAATATTTGTGTTCCTTTTGTATGGTTGTGCTTGTCTATCTTTCAGTGATCCTGTTTATATGCTTTTGTTATGAAAATGAAATGAAGTACTGATGTCTTAGCTAAGCATATGAAAAGTTAACATGGTATCAGAGCCACCCTGAAAAGAAGACATTTTGCGTCTACAGAATCTAGGGCTTCTTAATTTTTGGTTCTCTCTCCACAATCGATCAGCAAAAGAAGGCTAGGTTGACTCTCCATTGAAGGGCACATCTTTCTGTCGAAGCGGAATTCGATTCCGAGCATTTTCAGTTTTCGGTGTGGGAAATTAGGGCTTCTTGCAGAAGAAGAATTTTTGAGTGAGCCCAACATAGGATTTATCTCCTCATCAAAATCAAAGTTTAGAGACCTGGATCAAGATTTTTGGTTGGGTGAAACTCTGGGAAAGTCAAACCCTAGTTTGACCCAGAGCTAGAAAAACCCTAAATACTAAAACTGCTAAGTTTTGGTATATTCGATATATCCCGATATTGGAAATGGTTCAAGAGATAAAAATTGCAGAGAGCGAAGATATAATCCTGATGAAATTCAGCCTCAGATTCTCTATATTCTAGGATATATGATCCCTCCAAGGTAGGGTGCCAGCCTCTTCCAGAATTCATCCCTAAACAGGACACCTAGGTAAAATTGCTATAGCTTGGGATACAGAGGTCCAAATGGAATTTATAAAGATGTTCCAGAAATATAATATACTGTACTTTCTATGGTCCAAATTTGAGAACCTGAAGATGAACTAGTGACACGTGGCATGCCGTACAACTTTACTATTATGAACAGTCCTGTAACAGGTCACCTTGGGAAAATGATAATAAATCCCAATTGGTGAAACTAATTCTAATGAAACCTATGGTGTTGGATCAGGAACATGCTATTTTACCTAAGTGCGAAATTTCAAACATAGAGGAGCAGTAACTTCGGAGATATCACAGAAACAGTAACAGGAATTTCTGCAGAAGGAATTGGAAAACTAGGGCTTCCTGTTCTGGGAGCTTCCCTCCACTGTTTTTAGAAAAGGAGTACATTGGACAGCTCCATTTGAAGATATCTATCTTTCTATCCAATTATATCTAAAATATTCCAAGTTTTGAAAATTAGGGTTTCTATGACAAACCCTAGATCAGCCAACTCCGGAAGCAGGACGGACACCTCAAATCGGTAATATCTAATCTTTTGCTATTTGCATTTGAGGTTCTCATTTCAAAGTGATCTATCACATCAGCTTGATGGTAAGCTTGGTGAAGTTGAAAACTTCCAAGCATGGAAGTATTTGATCCATCTGAAGAAAATGAATTGGACACCTACATGAGTAGAGAGGTTCCAGTTCTAGAGGAAGATGAGCCTCAAAGCCTTACACAAGAAGAACTTAATCAAGGCCAAGAATATCACTGTTGATTCAATCATGGATCAACTTGTACCACAAGTGTCTTCCCTAAAGACACCGAATATGTTTGATTCCTTGATCAAGCTATTTGAAGATAAGAACATAATTCAGAAGATGGATTTGAGAAAACAATTGAAGAATGTGAAGATCCAGAATGCATAACATTTTGAAGCAGTAGAAGAAGAAGCAGAGAATGCAGAAGTGGTGATAGCCACCTTGAATGGCCTCCCATGATCATGGGATTCATTCATGCGAGGAATGTGTGCTAGAAGGAAGTGATTAATTTCAGTTGACTTTGGGAAGAAGAAGAAACTCATCTCATAAGAAGAGAAGAAGAAAGATGGGAGCAAATTGAAGATCAAGCTCTCACCATTCAAAGAAGATCCCTCAAGCGACGAGGAATATGAAAAACTCAATTCTTGACGAACCTCTTATCCATCTTATCATTTGGATAAGAAATGATGATTTCATGAATGAAGAAGATGATGAAGGAAAATGATCAAGAAGGAGTCTGCCCACAAAACAAACAAAAGATAAGTATTCAATTGTCATTTAATGATATTGTTTTGTTATACTACTAATATGCATGTGATCGGTAAGTATCTCATGGTGCTATACATCTCTCCATTGCTACTTATCTAGAATGAAACCTCTTTACATGACATATTGGATTAATCCACAATCTCAATGAGGTCATCTAGAAAGTTTCCATGAGATATGGATGAATGTTGTGTTGGCTAAACAGTTGCATGATGCATAAGAATTCGTCATTATACATATGTTTTATGAAATAGTTCTAACTGTGCAATTGGTGCATTTGAATTGTAGGAAAGGTCCTCAACAACCTCCTATAAGAAAACAAGGATGAGACTTATTCCGAAGAACAAGTGATGACAATTCAATAAACATGAATATGAAGCTCCTAGGGTCAGAGACACCATGACGAAAGAAAGAGCTTCAGAGAGAGGTAGATCCACCTCAAAGGATGAAGACCACCATGGGTATAAGAGATAACTCAAGATGAAAAAAAGAATGCTATGATAAAAGAATAACAGTTGATCATGGGGAATGATGTATACGATATGATTTTGAGACATAAAGGGAAGTACGTAGTATCTTCCATATGGATCTACAAGAACAGGTGTACAAAGCAAAGTTTCATGATTTGCCTCAGAAAGAATAGACTATGACATGACATACTCTATTGACAAGTATATATCAAGCATGTATAGAATGAAGAGGGAAGATGATACTCCACTTCAGGGGGAGTGACTATAGAAGATATCTAAGTTTGACATGGTAGGACATGATGGACAACTTCCTGCTGAATCGAGACTTTACCAAGAGTAAAGAGGGTTTCAACCTTCAAGGTTGAATGCAGAAGACTAGGATATGTTGATGACCCGACAAGACGAAATCATGGAAGATGTTATGATGAAAGAACACTAGAATGATGTTTGGGATACATTTCCCAAACCAGAAGGAAAGAGTATAGTATCCTCCAAATGGATATGCAAAATAAAGCATGCAGCAGACAGAAGTATTGAGAAGTATAAAGCAAGATTTGTGGCTAGAGGTTTCTCTCAGAAAGAGGGAATTGATTATGAAGAGACATTTACCCCAGTAGCACGATATACTTCAATTAGAGCTGCCATGGAACTTGCATCCATGTTGAAGTGGGACTTACACCAGATGGATATGAAAACAACTTTTCTAAATGGTGTGATCAAAGAAGAAGTATACATAGAACAAGCACAAGGATTTGAAGTTGAATATAGACATACTAACATATGCAAGTTGAAGAAGGCATTATATGGTCTTAAACAAGATCCTCAAGCTTGGTATGAAAGAATAGATGGTTTCTTGTCGAGCATGGGCTTTACCAAAAGTAAAGTTGATCCTAACCTTTATCTCAAGGTTGTAGAAGATGAACT
>LPNX010185083.1:33885-44386 GCA_001517045.1 Pseudotsuga menziesii
ACTTAAAAAATAATAGACCAGATATTTTGCTGTGAACACCTTAAGTCAATATCTTGTTCAACCAAGATAGGTTCACCTAGTAACTGCAAAACATGTGATGAGATATCTGAAAGGGACTATAGACTTTGGTTTATATTATGATGGTAGACATGAGTATAGATTGTATGGCTACACAGATGCAGATTGGGCTGGAAGTATCTCAGACAGGAAAAGCACATTAGGTAGATGCTTTTGTTTGGGGTCTGCTATGAGTTCATGGTTTAGCAGGAAACAGTCCAGTGTTTCTCGTAGCATGGCTGAAGCAGAATACATAGCAGATTGCTCTACTAAGTTGTGAAGCCATATGGCTTCGGAAGCTGATATCATGTCTCTTTGAACTGAAGATGGATACTACATTGATTCTATATGATAATGAGAATTGTGATAACAGAGAACCCCGTGTTCCGTCGTAACACATAGAAATCCGGTATTTCTACATTCAAGATAAAGATGCAGATGATGATGTTTCAGTATTTACATAATGTAGATACAGATGACGGTGATTCAGTATTTATATACTGAATATATAGATGATGATTATTTCATTATTCCCATACTGAAGATATAGATGATGCTTCAGTATTGACATACTGTAGATACAGATGATGGTGACCTGATGATGCTTTCAGTACTCACATACTGGAGATACAGATGGTGGTGATAGTTCAGTATTCACATGCTGAAGATGTAGATGAAGATATTTTAGATGATGATGCGCTGACAAAGCCTCTGTCTCGGGTAAAGTTTGAACACTTTCGAGACAAGCTTGGAATGGTTCAGAAAGACCTTCCCCAAAAGGGGGAGTAGTGATGTTGCAGTGGGATTGTATCATCCCTGGACACTTGCCTAAAGTGATTCGAAGACCTCGGTCTTCGAGAATGAAGAGGGATTGTATCATCTTGGGACATATGTCCATAAGTGATCCGGAGACCTCAGTCTTTGAGAATGAAGTGGGATTGTATCATCCCTAGGCACTTGCCCTAAAGTGATCCAGAGACCTCGGTCTTCGAGAATGAAGAGGGATTGTATCATCCTGGGACATACATCCAGAAGTGATCCGGTGACTTCGGTCATCGAGAATGTGGTAGGATTGTATCATCCTTGAACTTCGGTTCAGAATGGATCCAGTGTAACTTCGGTCATCGAGAATGTGGCAGGATTGTATCATCCTTGAACTTCGGTTCAGAATGGATCCGGTGTAACTTCGGTCATCGAGAATGTGGCAGGAGTGTATCATCCTTGAACTTTGGTTCAGAACGGATCCGGTGTAACTTCGGTCATCGAGAATGTGGCAGGATTGTATCATCCTTGAACTTCAGTTCAGAACGGATCCGGTGTAACTTCGGTGATCGAGAATGTGGCAGGATTGTATCATCCTTGAACTTCAGTTCAGAATGGATCCGGTGTAACTTCGGTCATTGAGAATGTGGCAGGATTGTATCATCCTTGAAATTCGGTTCAGAACAGATCCAGTGTAACTTCGATCATCGAGAATGTGGCAGGATTGTATCATCCTTGAACTTCGGTTCAGAATAGATCTGGTGTAACTTCGGTCATCAAGAATGTGGCAGGATTGTATCATCCTTGAACTTCAGTTCAGAACGGATCTGGTGTAACTTTGGTCATCGAGAATGTGGCAGGATTGTATCATCCTTGAACTTCGATTCAGGACAGATCCGGTGTAACTTCAGTCATCGAGAATGTGGCAAGATTGTATCATCCTTGAACTTCAGTTCAGAACGGATCTGGTGTAACTTCGATCATCGAGAATGTGGCAGGATTATGTCATCCTTGAAATTCGGTTTAGAACAGATCCGGTGTAACTTCGGTCATCGAGAATGTGGAAGGATTGTATCATCCTTGAACTTCGGTTCAGAACGGATCCGGTGTAACTTTGGTCATCGAGAATGTGGCAGGATTGTATCATACTTGAACTTTGGTTTAGAATGGATCTGGTGTAACTTTGGTCATCAAGAATGTGGTAGGATTGTATCATCCTTAAACTTCGGTTCAAAATGGATCCGGTGTAACTTCGGTCATCGAGAATGTGGCAGGATTGCATCATCCTTGAACCTCAGTTCAGAACGGATCCGGTGACCTTGATTGTCGAGAATGTGATAATATTGCATCATCCTTGGATTTTGAGTTCAAAAGAGATCCAAAGACTTATTTGTCTTTGTACTGTGGGCTACTGCTGCTGCTGATGATGTTTCCTGAACAAAAGATCAGAGTGTGATGATGATGATGATGTTTCTGATCAAAATATCAGAAGTTGCTGATGATGATGATGTTCTCTGATTGAAAGATTAGAATATGATGATGATGTTGTTGCTGACGATGATGATGTTCTTTGATCGAAAGATTAGAATATGATGATGATGATGTTTCTCTGATCGAAAGATCAGAAGTTGCTTATGATTATGATGTTGCTGATGATGATGATGTTTTTTGATCGAAAGATTAGAATGCGATGATGATGATGATGTTTCTGATCAAAAGATCAGAATGTGATGATGATGAGATCCTGATGATGATGATGTCGTATTATCAAAGTATGATTATGATGACGTACTGATCGAAAGATCAGAATGTGATGATGAGTTGATGTTAGAGTATGATGATGTTCGGTTGATGATATTTCTTATCGAAAGATCAGAGGCTGATGATAATGATGATTCTGATTGAAAGATCAAAGTCTGATGATGATGATATTTTGATGCTGATATTTTGATGATGATGATGATGTTGATGTTTTCATGATGATGTTTCTGATCGAAAGATCAGAGTATGATGATGATGTTGTTGCTGATTGAAAGGTCAAAGTGCTGAAGATGATGTTGTTGATCGAAAGGTCAAAGTGTTGAAGATGTTGTTGATCAAAAGGTCAAATTTCTAAATATGTTGCTGCTGATTAAAGAGTCAAGATGCTGAAGATGTTGCTGATCAAAGTGGTCAAAGTACTGATGATGCTGAAGATTAAAGATTGAAGATGAATACTACATGATGTTGAAAAGCTTCCAATGATTTATAGATGTATCACCCTGATGATGTTGATGATGTCCTCTATCTCTCTCCTATTATTGTTGTTGTTGATGTTGTTATAGAATACCCTTCTCATTAAGGGGGAGTGTTGAAATATTGTAACTTCGAAGAATATTCTATATGTATTTCTTTGTAGTCCCCGATGGTACTACCGAGAGAACCACTTGTATTACTTTGTACCCCGATGCTCCTAATCAGAAGAACTAATAAGAGTCATGAGGCAGTCCCCTCTAATTGTAAAGGTGGGTCATTAGCACCCCAGTGTGGTTACTTGAGCCTACATGATTAACTTGAGCCTACATGAAAGATGAGTTAACTTAAGTGAATGGATGAATATAAATAGAGGTGTAGTGCTCCTCATTTGGAACACACACTCTCACTTGTGTAGTGCATTAGTGGAGAAGAGAAGTAGCTAGAGAAGGAGGAGGATCAGGCTTTGATCTCCTTGCTGTTTTTATCTTTTATCTTTTATCTTTTTGGGGCATCTATATTGAGGAAGCTTTTGCTGGGTTTTTCCCAGGATAAATCTTTGTGTTCCTTTTGTATGGTTGTGCTTGTCTATCTTTCAGTGATCCTGTTTATATGCTTTTGTTATGAAAATGAAATGAAGTACTGATGTCTTAGCTAAGCATATGAAAAGTTAACAAATGCAATTCTAACCTAGACTGGTTCAGGGTTCGGATTCGAATTTGAATAGTGTCACCCTAAGCGGGAAGTAAAAACAACATCGCGGTCCTAGTTCATGAAGATGAGGGCGACCGAACTGTGGAACCAAACTCACGGTCTCTTGGAAGAAAAATCCTGAAAACGCCCCCCAGGACGACCACGCGCAGACTGGGGGAAACTAGTGTGGACAGTGTAACGGTCATCTGCACCGGTTTCCCCAGAAGTCGAATATGGTTTGCAAAACCTCAACGGACGCGAGAGTCATCATCAAAAAACTAAGAAACCACCCACCGGGCAGCCATACTATTTAACTCGAAAATATATACAGGCCGAGATGGGAAAACCTGGGAAACACTAACCGCGGGGACAACAAAAGTAGTTCGACCAATCAAACGAAATGGAAAAAAGGCCACAAGGGCCTACCTAGTACTGTGCTGCACGACTGGTGGAGGAAAACCGGTGAACTTCCATGGTGGAGCCATCTAGGAGTGAAGGCACCGATAGTGAAATATTTGTCTACTTGAGCGAAAACGACAGCACGAAGAAAAATCCAAAATAACAATAAAAAATGAAACACCCCAAACCCCACTATATATACGTCACGATCAACATGCAATCAGTGGGAAAAATTAGATAATCGAGCGGCAAAAAGGCTATGGGATCAGCGACCAAGTTAATATATCCTCT
Source organism: Pseudotsuga menziesii (assembly GCA_001517045.1). Lineage (NCBI taxonomy): Eukaryota > Viridiplantae > Streptophyta > Pinopsida > Pinales > Pinaceae > Pseudotsuga > Pseudotsuga menziesii. Next base: position 38,320 of record LPNX010185083.1, read on the forward strand.
GCAACGGCGAATGAAGAAAACATCGGAACGCCCGCGATGGCGTTGGTGGGAGAAAAAAATCATCACTCGCATCGAAGCTCATGAGACTAGGGCTTCAGGTCAAAAGATGGTTAGAGAGCCGTAGCAGTGGAAACATAAGAGAATGAGTTCCGCAGACTAGAAAAATTGGAGTCAAAATAAACATGCATCAAGCGAATAAATATCGACCAAGATGAACAAATAGATCAAACTATTGGAAGCATAGTTCTTTTTAGAGCTTCAACGGCGAAATTTGAAGAGAACCAAAGACCTGCGAAACAACACGGCGGGTTTGGAAAAGGATGAAACAACTCTCAGACAACTTCACAAAACCATTTCCGCAAAGGATTCTATGGATTCATTGAATGATCCCTATATTCCTATGTTAACTAGGCTTAAATTGGCGGACTGTCAACCACTCTCTCCTTCCTCTAGGGTCCTTAGAGCTCAGACCCCTTCGCAGATTGTTCCTTAATGCGTTTTCTCTCTCTAAATGTTAGGGGCTTAGGAGGCTTAGCCAAGCAAAAAAGTCTCCGCCATTTGTTTTCCTTGCTTTCTCCTGATTTGATTCTTCTCCAAGAAACTATGACTAGTATCTATCCTGCTATGTATGCTTTCTCCAAGCTCTGTTCGGGATGGGAATTTTGTGCTATTAAAGCTAAAGGTCTCTCTGGTGGGATCCTCTCTGGTTGGAACCCCAAACTTCTCAGATGTAAAGCCTTTTACACTTCAGCTGGTATCCTTCTCAAAGCCTCTCTCAGAAGCTCCTCTCTAGTACTGTCTATCCTCAATTGTTATGGCCCTTATCTAAACCGAGACTCCTTTTGGAATTATGTTGCATCTGGTGGGCTTCTATCCCTCCCTAATCTTATTCAAGCTCGAGATCTAAATTTTACATTAGGTGCTTCTGAGATTTGGGGATCAAAATCTCAACTAGATCCTTTGGGTCCTTTCTTTGCTAAGCTGATCTCTGATCATCACTTGGTGGATGTGGCCCCCTCCTGTGTGGTCCCTACTTGGAGGAATGGAAGGATGGGGGAAGAGGGTATTTCCAAAAGATTAGATCGTTTTCTCTTATCTAAACATCTGGTTTCTTCTCTTCCCAGATATAGGGTTTGGATTCATTGATGTGGTTTATCAGATCATTTTCTGGTTATCCTTAATTGGCAGGATCATGGGTCCTCCTGTGCCTTACCTTTCAAATTCAATCAATCTTGTCTTTCCAATGAGGATTTTAAATCTATGATTAGATCTGAATGGCCTCACTTATGTTCTGACAATCCTCTAGATCCTATGTTTGATCTCTCTTACAAACTTTGGTTACTAAAAGGAAAAGTAAAAACTTGGACAAAAATTGAAGCTCAAAAGATGAAGGATAAATTTATCCTCTTGGAAGAAGAAATAAACTCTCTCCTTTCCTTGTCTGTCTCTGCTTTATTGACTGATAAGAAACATCTTAGACTCCTTTCTCTTAAGGCTAAACTTAAAAAAGTGATTGATCATGAGCTGCACATAGCCAGACTCAAAAGTCGTATCACTTGGGCTACAAATGGGTATGCAAATACCAAGTTTTCCCATGCTGTTGCCTCTGCTAGAAGGAATCAAAATGCTATATGGAGTTTGCAAAATGAGGATGGGCATTGGGTCTCGGATGACTCTTTGATCAAATCCCTTGGGGTTAACCATTTCAGGAAGATTTTTGAAGATGATAATCAGTCATCCATTTCTGCCCAACTCAAGATTATCCAGATTTTCCCTTCCTTTCTCGAACCTGATGAAAAAGAGGTATTTTCTCAGCCTGTTAATATTGATGAAGTGGAAAGAGCCCTTAAATATTTCAAGAAAGATAAGGCCTCTGGACTAGATGGATGGCCGGTGGAATTTTACCTGACTTTTCTTGACCTGCTGGGCCCCCAACTGGTTCAATTAGTTGAATCCTCTAGGATGCTTGGTAGGGTCTCTCCAGCATTAAACTCTACTTTTATCACTCTTATTCCCAAGGTAGATAAGCCTTCTTCCTTTGCTAATTTCTGCCCTATCTCGTTGTGCAACCTCTGCTATAAACTGATCTCAAAAATTGCTGCCATGAGACTTAAGCCTTTTTTGGATAAAGCCATTTCACCTCAACAGTTTGGTTTTCTGAAAAATCGTCAGATATTTGACCCCATTGGGATTACCCAAGAATTCTTACATACTGTCCATGTTCGGAAAAGGAATTCTCTTATTCTGAAACTTGACTTATCTAAAGCATTTGATAGGGGTAACTGGTCCTTTGTCTGCCTTATTCTTCTTCAAATTGGTATTCCTTTGATTGGTGTGAATTGGATCATGGGCTGCCTCACATCTGTGCAATTTGCAGTTCTTGTAAATGGATCCCCCTCACCTTTTTTCTCTACTTCTAGGGGTATAAGACAAGGTTGTCCTTTATCCCCGCTGCTCTTTATCTTGGTTATTGAAGGACTTAGTCATTTGATTGAGGAGGCTAAAATACAAGGAAAGATCAAGGGCATAAAAATCACGCCACATCTCTCACTTACTCATTTATTGTTTGTGGATGACGTGATATTAGTTGGTTTTGCTTCCTTGGAGGAATGGAAGGCATTTAAGGACATTCTGGATACTTTTTGTGAAGCATCATGTATGAGTATCAATATCAATAAATCCAGCTTCCTTCATAATAACTTGGATGAGGATTCTCTTCGGCTTTTAGCTGGACATTTCCCTTACAAATTTGATTCCCTGTCAAAGGGTTTTGTTTATCTGGGATGCTATTTAAAGCCCTCTGGCTATCTGATAAAAGATTGGTTCTGGATAGTATCAAAATTTGAAAAAAGGGTAGCTCATTGGACCAACCGATTGTTATCTTTAGGAGGTCGCCTGGTCCTCATACGATCTGTGCTCTCGAGTATTCCTATTTATTGGTTTTCCTTATTCCCCATTCCGGCCTCCATTCTGGACAAACTCAGGAAAATTATTTTCTCCTTTCTATGGGGATCTACTTTAAATCACTTTAAATATCATCTCATGGATTGGAAATTGTTGGCTCGCCCGATTAACCAAGGAGGTTGGGGAATAAAGCATCTTCCCAATTTTAGCCTGTCTTTAAGAATGAAAAGTTTCTGGCTGGTGCTTAATACTTCAGGTATCTGGAATAAGCTCATTACTATTAAATATCTAAAGAACAGATCTGTTCATTCTTGGCTCAGAGATAAAAGATTTGTGGTTGGAAATGTATCTATTATTTGGAGGGGGTTTGTTGAAACTCTGTCGTGGATTGGTAAAGGATTGATTTGGGACGTGGGTAATGGCTCTTCTATTAGAGTTGGTGTTGATCAAATGATTGGATTTGGTTCCAATTATATCTTGCCTACTGGTCTAAGGGAGTATCTCGAGGATTATGGTATTGTAACTCTAAATCAGGTCAAAAATCTCCACTCTCCGGCTTCTTCATACTGGTACTCGGCAGCTGACTTAGATCTATGCAATGAATGGAAACTTCACTGGGAACGATATATTCGGGGTCTAGAATATGGAAGGATTATATTATCAGACCAAAATGATATTTTTCTTTGGTCACATTCAAATTATGTTGGATCTCTATCGGCAGCCAAAGGATATGATTGTGTCACTAAAAGTTGTTTTGATTCTCCAGATCTCTCGTTGGATTTCCTCTGGCAGCTTCATATTCCTCTGAAAATTATTTGTTTCTCTTGGCTTCTGGTCAAAGGACGCATCTTAACTTGGGACCAGCTCCCATGTAGAGGATTTCAGGGTCCTAGTAAATGTATTCTGTGTGGATGTTTTTTGGAAGATATCCACCACCTGTTCTTATCTTGTCCTTTCAGCCTGAGATTTTTCTCATACTTTGCTGAAAAATTTGGGTTTGATATTCCTTCTCATGATTATGTTTCTTCCCTTTTGACTCAGTGGCGGAACTCCCCTTTTCGCAAAGCTGCTTATATATTTCTGCCATACATTATTTTCTGGAACCTATGGATCCTACGAACAAATGTATCTTTGAAAATTGGAAACCAGCTATCCCAGCCATTATTATTAGAATTGAAAGTCTTTTAAACACCTTTCCTGCTCCCTCAAATTCCTATAAATTATGGCAAATTGGTTTCAAACCTGTTTTGTCCTTCCCATGTGATTTTTTTGATGGAGCAGCTGCGGCAAATATCAGTGGCTTAGGTATCGTGATCTATATTAATGAACAACACTATTTCTGTTTCTCCATTGGTGGTGGTCATGGTACAAATACTAGAGCTGAATTGTTGGCTTCTTGGGCTGTCCTTAGAATCAGCCAGATGATGGGTTTACCAATTCAACTGATTTATGGAGACTCTTTAGTTGTTATTTCATGGCTCAATCGATCGTCAGCACTTGATGTTCCTCATCTGATGCATTGGTGTAAAGATATTAGAAATTTGATCCGCATGGCCCCTTAGGTGATCTTCAAGCACATTTTTCGGGAACATAATTCTCTGGTAGATGGAATTTCTAAGAAGGCTCTGCATTTAGATCTAGGTCATGGTTATTTCACTGAGTTTTTGTATGGCTTGGCCTTACATGAGGGCCATTTTGTTCTATTTTGAGGATGAGATCTTCAAATTTTTTGATGTCAGCTTTAGATGCTTTTCTCTTTTTATGCTTCTTCCTTTTTCCTCTCTTGTTAGAGAGTTTTGATCCTAGATTACTTGCTTGTGGATCTCCTTCGATTATCATCAGCATATCTGACCTGCTTTCACAGGAATGATGAGAAAAGTATACAAAGATCAGACTTTATTTCTTCTTTTTGGGTTGATGCAGGTAGCTCTGTTTTTTCTGCCTTTTATTGGTATGAATTGACTGTTGTCTTGCTGATTGCTGTATGCTCAGTCAAGATTGCTTTGTAAAAGATGTCTTTTGATTCTATAATGAATAACAAAGACTGATATTTTTTTCTTCTGAAAAAAAAAATATGGTGATAGTATGACATTGTTGTGTGCAAAAATAATTTAATGAAATGTTGTTATTTAAAATTGTATTGAAATAGTTTTGTTTTTTAAATAAATTAAGCCGCAGGCTCCACTCCTGGTGGTGCCCTTCCGTCAATTCCTTTAAGTTATAATTTTTGGAATAAAAAATGTTAAATATAATTATTTTAAGAATTGAAAGCTATAAATATAATATTTCAAACATAAAAATATCTATGAGGTTTGCAAATGATCTTAGGGCCATGTGATTCTATGGAGTGAAGAAAGCGATCTTTTTATTTATTTGAAATATGTGCGCTTATTATGTATGATTTTTTATGAATGAGAGTATTTTAATATCACAAGATATGTTAAATTAATTATTTTGAGAATTGAAAAGCTCTAAATCTAATATCACAAACTTGGGCATATTATATGAGGTTTGCAAATGAGCGAAGGGCCATATGATTCTATGGAGTGAAGAAAGTGATATTTTGATTTATGAGAAATATTTGTCCCTATTATGAATGAGTTTTTATGATGACGGTTTTGTAAGAATAAAAAATTACTAGGAAAGTAATCTTTGTTGGAGAATAGGAATAAGTATGCCACTTAGGAAAAGAATCAAAGAAAACATAAAGTTCTTGAATATGTGGACATCAAAGATATGAGACATCAAAATATTCAATAACTTGAAGATATGAAAAGGAGAAATGAATAATTAGAAATCATAATTTAGAGAGTCTAGATCATAATTAAAATTAGAACTTGAAGCAAAAGAAAACAAGATAGTTAAAAGAGAGACCCAAGTGTGCAATTCATCAATTTTTTTAAAGAAAGAAATATTTCTACAGTTGAAATTTGAAACCATGACGATACCATGAAAGATAAAAAAATTAATTGTTTGGATATAAGTAAAAGTGTGTTTTCAATATGACAATGTGAAAGCACCCAAGGTGGGGCTATAACTCGAGGTGAAGAGAGACATCAATGTGCAAATACATAATATAGTTCTTTAGATTGTGAATCAATGGGAACCCAAAATCTAAAAGGTTGCACCCTATGTAGGTCAAATTGAAATAAGAAACCATTAA
>LPNX010185083.1:47889-125283 GCA_001517045.1 Pseudotsuga menziesii
CAAAAATACATGAAAATCAACAATAAACTTTATTTAAACTGCTCTATTATTTATTATAAAAATGCATTTATTTATTATAAAAAATATATTTAGCTAAATAAAAACATAGCAGTTAATATATTTATTTATATTACTATAAATAAAAATATTTTAAAAACAAACAAAAATATTTTGAAAATAGAAAATAAATATTAAAAAAAACAGAAAATAAAGGATATGTTTTAATTAATTTTTATGGTTTAAAACTATATTAATGAAATGCTACATGAAAATGATACGACCTTAAAAAACAAAGCAAAATATAAATAAAAATAAAAAATAAAAAATAAAATTGAGTAACAAGACATCTTTCAATTAACATTGTTGTAGTTAGTAACAACATAAAAGTTGTGTCAACGTAATGACCCAGTTAGTTAATGCAGCCAAGGACATGTTAATGGCCACTGAAAGTGAATGAAAATGAACTTACAGTGTCGTGAGGAGAAAGAGTAACATGACCCCATAATTCCAATGTCATAGTTAAAGAGAAGAATGAATGAAACAACGTAGATTTATCCCAAATGATAGCTTTCATGGTGATCGTAAGAATTCTTTTATTTCCATAGCTCTAATCATTGTGGTAATGCTTCCCAAAATCTCTCCAAATAAAAATAAATTGAACTTTGTTTCTTATAGACGGTGGTTGAATCTTAGTTTTTGTTTTTGTAATGATTTTTACGTTGAAGGTGTATATACTTAGAATTTTGGGTGGATTACCATCTATGCTTTTTCATCTGTGCATGAGAATGAGACAAGTGTACTGTCCAAATTGATTCTATGGGTGTCGTCTAATATTAAACGAGAATGAGACAAGCTACTGTCCAGATTGATTCTATGGGTGTCGTCCAAATTAATAATTAATAATTAAAAAAAATAGCTTAATTAACATGTGATAAGTATAGGGCTGATGCACAATCATGGACTCCTTTAAGGACACTTTAGATGCCACATAATACTGAAATAAACGGAAAACTCTGATTTTAGGTGACAATTAGGGNACTTCAACTCTAATCACTTAAGGCTTAGTCCAATTGCATTTGGCATATAGGACTCTAGCTAATGCGCACTCATGTAAGAGTCAAACTCCTAATCAAATAGTTTGAAATCCTAATAAACTCCTCCAAACTCCTAATAAACTCCTACATCTCGTAGTTGGGCATCTAGCTAATATATAGTTTGTAATACATGTTTAGGTTTTCCATATAGATATAATTAGGTTTTCGATTCTTTTTAAAGGAAGTTAGTCTAACTCATAATTAACAATTTAAAAAATATTAAAAATAACTTAGTTAACATCTGATAAGTACAATTTGTGATAGTTGGAAAAAGAAAACTTCTTCAACTATTCTATTATTAGATACAATTATTCTATTATATTACCTTAAATACATTTACATTGATGATACAACTATTAGCTTAACTTCAACTCCAATCATGACTTTTACTTCAATTGCAATTGCCAATATATTAATTTTTAAATTAACTATTAGATACAACTATTAGCTTAACTCCAATTATTTTACATTTATTAGTTTAACTTCAACTTAATCACTGTTATATTAGATAAATATTAGATTAACTCCAATGATTCTACAACTATTATCTTAACTTCAACTCTAATCGTGATTATATTGGATAAGTAATAGATTATTCCAATAGTGATACAACTATTAAATTAAATATATATGAACTTCATCTCTTCGCATGAGCAGCTGACCTTGATTACAGTGAAACCATGCACCAAGAACAATCACTTTGGCAATGTGCACTTATGTGACACTTGAACTCCATCTAGCAGTTGGGAGTCTAGTTAATGTGCATAAGGCTTAGTCTAAGCTTTATATTAACTTTTAAATTAACTATTAGATACAACTATTAGCTAACTCAAATGATGATACCGCTATGAGCCTAACTTCAACTATGAGCTTAACAATCACAAATTAAGTGGTTGTTATATTAGCTTAACTAGTAGATACAATTAATTGACACATTCTTTAGTATAAAAAACATTATCAATATGTCAAATATATACATCTCTTGGCGTATTTCAAACATATTAATTTTAGTAATATGGTTGTTGCTAGTATTATCTTACAATACTCCCACTAAGCATAAGCATAATGAATATCATGAGAGATAGTTTTTAGTATATTAATTCTCTTTTCTTGAAGATGGGTACAAAAATCCTACAAAACATGAGCAATCCAATCCCGCTAACGACAACATTGGGCGGAACAATGGAACCTCGGTCCAATTTTTTGTCAAATTGATCAGTTGACAATGTAATAATTTTTGGATACCCCTGAGACCCTTTCAGCGCATCTATTTTCCCGTCCTCCTCATAACTCTCTTATACTTCTTTCTCCCACCTGTTGCAGCATATTCTCTGTAAATGAGAGTTGATCACCTGTAGCAGCATATTCTTTGCAAATGAGAGTTTATCACCTGCTGGAGCAAATTCACTGCAAATAAAAAATCATTTGACATCAAAAGATCAAAGTAGTTCTTCGAGTAAATTAGGGGTAAGTGAACCAAAGCGTATGACTTTTCTTCAAAGACTCCAACGCATAAAAAGTCCTTGATTTGGGGATGGGAATAACAAGCCTGCAGGGCATGAATCTGATCCAACCAGTGATAATATGGAATCGAACAGGGGAACCTCAGTCGTAGCCAAGGAAGAACAAGGAACCTCAGTAGCGACCAACGAGTGTAGTGTCCTGCAGGAGGGAAGGTTGGATTTGAATTCGAAAGTGAGACTGCATGAACCTCCAACTAGAAATAATTAATGCAGGAGATGAACTCATCTCAAATCTCATGCTGCAGAGAAGGATCTTCAAGACGACGGCGACCGGATCTGCTGGGAGTCTAGGACTCCATGCTAGACATGAATGGGGAACAGAGACTCAATGAGCACAGTGAGGTTGTGGGAACAACATAGGAGAAGATTGATTAGACATCTCCGGAAGGCGAAATCGCCGCTTATTTAGACAACTCCCATTATAAATAGACATTGTAAATTAAATTCTCTTGCCGTTTTTTATTCGACTGTATCTTGTATATATTTTATTTCTCCAGTAAACTCCACATGAGTTCGAGTTAACTCTTTCACGTCAACCTCGCGGGATCATTCTCCAAATTGAATTTGAATTTTGTGATAAATGTGCTTGAGATACATAGTAATCACACAAACAGTTTAGGATTTACAAGACAATTGTTTATCTCTGCTATGAGGGAATTGTTATGTATCCAACCAAATGATTTTATATTCAAATTTTTATTATTGTTTTATTCATTTGCATTTAAGAGGATTTCATTAGTAGAGTCTTAGCATTGAGATCAACATTCACTAGTTTGCATGGACATTGTATACATAAAGTTTAAATAAGAAATAATAAACACACCCCAACTTATAGATGTTATTGAGATTTTGGAGGATGTGGACTTTTTATAAAAAATGATTGATCTGGCTCCTTTCAAGGAACTGACCAATTCAACGTAGAATGGTGCAACTTTTGTAGTGAAAATCATATATGAGGGATTTCTCTCAAGTTTCGAATACTAAGTGACAAGACTTCAAAATCTGTCAAGGTGATATTAGGAAGCTATGTTTTTGGGTTGATCAAAGAAGGCAACACTTTACCATTTACTTTACACTTCACACCAAAGAAATTATTCTTCATACACATAAGGACAATTTGGTTATGGCTCAAAATAGAATGAACCAACAATTTGATTAGTTTTGCTCAAAGAGTTCATTGGAATAAGGGGATCAAGTGTTTCTTCACCTTCAACTTTATATACAAATATCACACAAGAACAAACTCCACTTGAAAATAGAATCAAAGTTCTATGGACATATGAGATGATACATAACATTAGACAGGTGGAATACAAGCTTACTCTACAAAATCACTCTAAGATTCATCTAGTATTTCAAGTGTCTTGGATTAAGAGGGAATTTGGGTCAAAGTACAAAATGTAGCTCACATTACTAGAACTTGATGAAAAGGGATTCATTTGAATCTAGTTGGAAGTAGTATTGGGTACCAAAGAGAATTAATTGTGTAAGTGCATGGTCTAAAAAATCCTAATTCAATGTAAAGATATGTAACTAGAAGATGCCATATGGAAACCAACCACGATTCTACATCAATCCCCCCACCTTTATCCTTGAGGACAATTCTTCTCTTGAAGGAGGAGGGAATGTTAGGGTTCTACCCTAACTCCCTTCTTTAGGATACATATGATTTAGGAAATTCAATGTATGCAACCATCTCTTTTTAATATGGCCCATAAAGTAGTAGTGGATAATTAATCTATGTAAAAATGGTATATTAGTAAATTAACTCCAACTAGGTAGTTGGCACTCATAAATGTGTTGATCCCTCAACAACTCCCCTAATCATGCAACTTGGTGCCCCGCCTTATTTTTTGAATCAAGGATCAATGGCCCAAATGCAATCTCCCCTGACCATGTTCCATCAAGTTCAGTTTGGCTATGGCACATTTTTGGATAGTATGTTTCAATTGGTTTTATCACTTTCTCCTTCAATCTATCTCATCATGATGCATGATTTTAAGTGATTAAGAAGACCCCCGAATGCAGGTGACAAGACACACAACACAGAGGACAGAAGGGTTAGGGACGACAAGACCATGGATGTGGACTTGGTTATGGCTCAAGATGGCGTGGACAGGGATGAAGCACAGGATGGATTGGACATGGACGCGGCACATGATGACGTGGATGTGGTCACGACAGAAGATAGGGTTGTGAATGTGGATAGGGACGTGGACATGATTGGGGATCTAGATGACGCGAACGGCCTAGTAGATGACAACTGGAAGCATGAAAACCGACACCCTCATGGGACCGACACCTCTCCTATCCATGACAAGAACAGATATCTCTCCGTCGGCAATCGTCGTCCGACCACCTCCATGGATGACGCGAGCACCAATAGAAATGCTGGCAGTACCAGTCCCCTCGGCAATTAAGGCTGAGTAGGTTGGTTACAGAGCCATTAAGGCTCAAATGGATGATCATAAATATGGATGCATTATGGCTCTTCCCCTGTTTCTCCCTCACCATTCCAATTTCTTCGCCAATCTACACTCAGTGCATTCCCTGACTGTTCAAGCCTACTTCACCAAATCCTGTCCTTGTCTTCCCTTCGTTATGCTCCCCCATTACCTGTTTTAGTCACGCATTCTCTGGAAACCCCATGCTGCCGAGATGTAGAGAACCTCCAAGAGGCGGGAGAAGACCCCCTAGAGGACGAAGAGACCGCGGAAGGGCTAGTAACCCTGTGGAACCACCCTTCCACCCGAATTCCAATAACAGAGAATTCAAAGCTGAGATTCCAGCCGCTCTAAGATCCCTAGTTGAAGACTGGAAAGATGAAATTTCGGGCTCCACTACTGCCTCCACTCGCACCATCTCCCGCAAGGAAAATTACTGGGTATTTAAAAATTTTCTCACTAGACTCATTCTCCGAGCTATCAATGACATCCCTGACCATGCTCATCCACCCCCACCCCCTTCGCCTCCACCTCCACCCCCGCCTCCTACTCCTCCTCTTATCCCCACTCCTCCCCCTCCTCCACCCCCAGGTCAGAGCACCCACATCGCTCCACAACGGAATTTTGTGAGGAAGAAGGGGAAATCCACCAGGAAGACGACACCTCACCGTATCAAGCAACCAGCACCGGACTCAGGCAACTCCACGAACAACGAATCCACAGGCTTCTCCAAGAAACTAGAATAGGAACGAGAGAATGGAAAAAAGTAGGAACTCCAATGGGGTACTAAATACAACTGCCCAATCACTGAGGTTCCGTATGAGCCACTCTGAAGCCAAGTGTTACGTTCTTCCAGATGTCTAGAATCCACGGTTTTCATGGTTTTTTGCTTTCCAGTACACGACACCTATCTAGTCTATGTTTGTCTGACTTTCAATTACTCTGTTTAGTATTTTTTGACTGTTTAAGATCTATTTTCCCCTCTATGGGGAGGATCATTTTTTGGTACTCTTAAATCACCTATTTTGGCTCGGTTTTTGTGTTCTCTTAACACAGACTTGTACCATTACTTGTATTTTTATCTTCACTTAATAGATTAGACCTGAACTTACAAAAAAAAGTGATTAAGAAAACATGCAGGATCTCGAGTCATATGAAAAAGGCATAAGTTTAACTTCCCAAAATTGTGTTAGTCTTAAAGTTTCATGATGACCCTGGATATTATCATTTTCCAAATCATTTGGGTTGGCCTTAAAGAAAAATGATAATCTCCTTGCCAAACTTTGTCTTGTAGTTTTTCACTTGAAAATGCTTTCTATAATGATCGATTTATCTCAAAAATATAATTTTCATTGATGCATTGTCTGAAAAAGAATTTATCCACAAATACATCGATGAAAAATATGTCTTACCCACCGAAATTTTGAAGGCAACTCTCAATTTTTCTCCAAAATGTTGTAGGCGAGTGTTAAATTATTGTCGAATGTGAAAGCTTAAGGATCAAATTGGATTAAATGTTTAATATTAAGGCTATAATTTGCCAACGTTTGAGTTTTTAGTGCATAACTGGTTGACATTTCAAATATTTAGGTTCCTAACTACCCAACATTTCGGAGGTTTAGGTCCCTAACTAGTCGACAGTGCGAAAAATGACCTCATAGTTTTGGTCATAATTTTGACTCCAACCTCCATTTTAGGCATTCTTTATACCATTGGAAACGTATCGAAGCTATATACAACGTTTTTGATTAAATATTTCTCATATTTCCTACTAAAAGGTTATGAATCGTGAATAAAGATAGGGGCACATTGTTAGTGGCAAAAAGGGACCAAGTTGAGTGTGGAATGGCCCAAAAAATTGGTTGCAAATATTAAAGTAACATAGGCCATTGGATTTGGGAAGTAAAATTTAAAACCTCACTAATTTTTCAATCAACTTCCTTAGGTGGAATTCAAATTTCTAAATTATGATTTGAAAATTGTATATATTCTTAACTTATGTATCTTGTTGTGGTGTTGCCGAGGCATTGGTGTTGAGATGGATTACTGGACACTAAAAGGAGAGAATATAAATAGAAACATACATACAACCAAATGATAGAGGATGGAAAATTATGAAAAACAGGTGAAACACACATAAATTGCATGCCCTTATTCAACAGATCTCGGGCAAATGAAATATACTCCTCACTGTTTCAAAAGAATATAGGCACATATTTCACTATTTCAAATATTTTTTTGGATATTCAAATGAGGAAAATGACAAACTCATTTGAATTAATCTCATGAAAGTCAAGGAATTAAAGAAAATGACAAATGAGTGAGGAATTTGAAAAGTCAAGGAGGCCTAAAAGGCCAAAGGGCGTGGTAAAACAAGGAGTTATTCCTATTTTTTATAAAATTTACACTTGACCTCATTTGAAGGGTGAGTTTTGGATCTAGAGGGGATATTTTTCTACGATTGAGATCTTGCTCGTAAACTTTGTTGTGAAACTCTTTTGCAAATTTCTAATAAGGAGAAGCCATTGTTGCCATAGCTATTTTGGGGATGAATTCCAACTTTGAGACCTCAATGCGTGGAACCTTTTTTTTGCTAAGAGGTTGTGTTCCAAAATTGATGTGAGAATGTTTTTATATACTATAGATGATTTTATTGTAGAAGTAGCATTTATTTCTCTAATTTGATGTTATAATGTTTGCGTTATAAATGTGAATATAGTATTGTACTAAGTTGCTCATTTTTTCAAATTGTTCTAATGTGCAATTGGTTATATATGTAAATATTTATTGAAAATAAAAAAATTTACATATTTGGTGTTGTGTTCAAATTTTTGGGTTTGTTAGTTAGCTTAGGCATCATTCTGCATTTTACATCTTAAATTAGTTTCATTTCATATATTGCATTTCAAAAACCCTAAATGGTGGATCATGCCATGACCAATAAATACTTAAGCGATAATGGTTGTTGGGCCATAATTCGGATGGGTTCATATTCCAAATAGTGTTAGGTCTAATTGAGACCTTTCATTGATGGTAACCCTTGTTGTCTACACAAGGAAAATTTCTCCCTTTCAATGCAATAATATGTCAACACGTAGTTAGAGTTTTGACTATTGAAGGACTACTTAAAGAGCTAGGAGGACAAGAATTGTTTTGTCAAGTATTGTGGTATTTGGAGCTTTGCCAAATTGAAAGGTTTCTTCCCCTTAAGAGGATAGTGGACATTGCTTCCTATTGGATTATCATAATACAAGGGTATATTTTTCATATTTTCATTTGAATTGTCTTTATATCTGGTATTTTTCTTATAATCTTTAATTTTACGCATTATAATCTCTACATACATAGTTGTGTTCTAAATTTAAGGGTTGAGGAACACCACATTTTATTTGTTTGTTCAAGATTGTCTTAGATGAAACTCTTTTAACTTCGTCAATAAAAATCCCCCAAATTAATAAATTCAAAGCTTACAAAGTTCATGTTATTTTTAATAAAGCAATATAATTTTATTTTATTTGCATAGGAAACTAACTAAGATAACTAAATTAATAACCATGAACAAAAACAAAGAGACACAATAATTTTTATCTTGGGAAACCCTTTTACTCAAGGGAAGGAAACCCTACAACCTTCTCATGAGAGAATTAATTCAAGATACAAGTATAGAAGAGTAACTAGATACAAAATGATCCCAAATATTATCTTCCTCTTCTGCACTAGATCATATCACTTGATGAAAAATGAATGAGACTTCCTTTATTTATACTTGTTTGAAGGTGAATTTTCCACTTTTCCTGGGACTGACGCATCATTTATTTATACTTGTTCAAATTTAATAAATAAAATAATAATTGTTTATTATTTCTTTTATTGGGCCGACTTGTGAGGATACCTCACGAATCTATAAATACCAATATTCCCTCTTAGCTAGATAGGTATCGTCACACCATAACACGTCTAGATATCACATGATCATGATGACTGTCTTATACATCTCTTCATCATAAGAATGGTATTTTGACACAACTTAGTCCATTGAGCAATCAATAACTCAATTATTTCCATCGAGGGGTTAACATTAAGAACCATTATCTCCCTCTCTCTTCCTTTCAAGGAAAGTCACACCATTATCAGTGTCTCATGGAGAACACTCCCTCTCAATGAGAGAGATATTCTTCTTGCTTGTTCTACCCAAACATATCTTGAGTTCCTTTAAAGTCTTCACACCGTGACTTGTCTTCAACAAATATTCTTAAGGAAAGGTTGATTACGAGCTTGTTTCAAGTTGATTGTTTCAATTTCTATTAGCCAAGTGTCATGGCTAAATCCATGCACTTGCATGAGTGAGAATATAGGGACTAATATCCCCACCCTGTCATAGGGTGTCCGAGAGAAGGCACTGCCCCATTTCGAGTATCTCCCCTCCATCACAGAGTGCCCGAGAGATATCCCCACTCTATCACAATGTCTAAGAGAAGGCACTGCTCCATTCTAATTCATCTTTGTCACATCCCCATGCCTCCGACCGACAAAGAGGACGTGACCCATGGAATTAACCATGCAGACTAACAGCCTCATGAACATATACAGGCTTAATAAAATGCTGAAATGCTAAAACAGAATGCTGATGGAAATGTACCGAAGTAAAACGTGCATAGATGCCATTGTTTATCAAATACAACTACAGTGAAATATCATACACAGCGGAATCATCATCATACATTCAACAAGCATTCATGCATGTATGCATTTATCATGTTCATCAATTTCATTAACAGTAATTAAGATTGCTGAAGTAAAATGGACAGAGCACTTATCTTATGAAGAACTCCTTCCGCAACCAGCTATGTCACTGCAATGCTCCACCCAACCATAGGCCAGCATGCTCATCAATCTCTCAGCAACACTGCCACCCCCGAGCTGGGCATGATTCTCCAAGGAATAAGAGAACTAGCAGGCTTACACATAGCCAAGGATGTACAAGCATAGCCAAGCCAACACAGTTGGGTTTATCAGGCCATCCAAGAGTGGGAAAGGCTCAATGCTAAGCTGGTGAGCTCATTACAGAGCCAAGAACACCTACACCAGAACTAGCCTGACCTCTAAGACACCCATCCACACCCAACACAAGGACTCAATCCCTTCTCTGCTACACAGTCCCTCAGGCCCTGCATTCCCTTCCAGTGCTATTCAGGGGTGATGGAGAAGAAGGCCAGCCCTCTAGCTCTGCCTGTGTGGTTTCCAGCCACCAAGTTTATCAAGCAAAGCTAAGCCCCCATCCCTGCTCCCAATACAGTCCAAAGACCAACCATTGCACTCAGGCAATTAATTTAGCTATCACAGCGTAAACAGGGAACAATTCCTGAGTCATTCTTGGCCCTATCGTGGCCAAAATGACTCTCAAGTGAATTTACAACAATTCCCCAGCACAACAGCAACACAATTCCAACACAAGGAAGTCAACAGTTCGTCCAGGTAAATAAGGTAAGCGGGAAAGAAAATTTACATAGACCACACCCAGTTCTTGAGCGTGAAATGGCTCCCTACAAGAAATCGTGGGAAATAGCAGCAAACGGCTCCCAGCTTGCTGTGTGTGAGTAATGACAGCAATTCCTTGCAGGAAGATGAATAGCAAAATCATGAGGACACGAATTTGGAGGGCGTGGGTGTTTTTGCAAACCCGTGGAGCCAAGAAATTGTCTGCGTGAGACCAAAATCTCCCAAAGCCTGTGCGTGAGGAGGATCAGACCAAATCGTGGTGAGAGTGGAATTGCCTGCGTGAAATGAAGGGTGCGTGAAGGTTTTCCTCCCATTCAGAAGTCAACATGGATGGAGTGTGCATGGGGGCAAGGACTGACAGTCTTTCCACCCCACTCCCAAAATAGTTAAATGTCATAACTTCCCTCAACTGCTAGCAGAAATTATTAATTGAAGGTGGTTGGGATAAAAAGGAAGATAACACATGGGTTTTTCCCCTTTTGGCTCAAGGTTTGACAAATTCCCAACCCCACATCCTTATCCTTGGAAAAATCATGCCCCATTTGATTTAGTTGCCGTGACCGTAGCTGGTTGTGTTCATTTTAATTAATTATAGATGCATATTTACATGATGACCATAATAATATATGCCGCATGCCCGGATATACCATCGGTGACAATTTAACTCCAAAACATAGCATTATCGATCAATGGCAGGGCCTTGGCCTTTAGCTCTGCACCATGATCATTTACAATATATACATCTAATGCAACGGGGTCAAAACCGGGACATTACAATCTTAGGGGCTAGTCTCCACCCTGTCATAGGGTGTTTGAGAGATCTCCCCACTCCATCAAAGAGTGTCCAGGAGAAATAAATGGTCCCCATTATTATTATCTCCCAAATTTGTTGCAGAGTGTCCAGGATATCTCCCCGCTCTATCACAAAGTGTCTAGGATAAGATACTAGCTTTCATTCGAGCCATTCACCCCTATCCAAGTCACAGGGATAATACTCAGGAAATGTCTTCCTAATGGAAACCATGTGTATCCATTTGTGTCATATCCCATCAAGTGGGTTCACTAAGACAAGCCTCCTTCTCCCTCAAGAACATTGAATACCATCCATGACATAAAAATAAAAAATAAAAATAAAAGAAACCCTAAGGACATATGCATATCAAACATATGCAATGAACTAACCCTCGGTATTTTTAACAACTTATGAACATTATAACATAACCACCCAAATATATGTTTTAAAGCATACCATGGTTATAAAGTAATTATCAACACCATATGGTTGGAATGGCTACCATAAGCCGTTCCACATTCAGTTCGTTGGCTCCTTGCTTGATGTCAGCAAGCCCTTTGCAGTCATTGACATCAAGCCCTTTGCAATCATCAACAATCAAGATTTGATTTTTTTATATAGAGAGAAAAATGAATTCATAATCATTGTTTTAACTGTGGTAAAACCATTTTTTAATGTGTGCATAAAAATCACCAACCAATTTGTAAAACCATGTGTTGGGAAGAAAACCATGCTCAACAAAACCATGCTCATAGGTGAAAGTCCAGATACAAAACCTATACATAGTAAATATAAATGAATAAATATAATATATTAATGAAATACCATGGGTTGGAAGTGAATACCATTGGTCAATACCCTCACAACTCCAAAACACAAACCAAGGCACCACCTTTAGTAAGAATACAGAAAATACCAGGAATAAGGTTTTACCACATCTAATGAGAATATGGTAAATACCCCAGAAATACGATCCATTGTCTAGCTCTGATACCATGAAATTTTTAATAAAGCAGTATAATTTAATCTTATTTGCAGCAGAAACAAACCAAGATCACTGAAAAAATATATTGTTTTCAGTGGAAAAAAGCTAGGAACATTGAAAGAATAATCATGCACATAAACAATGAGACACTAATTTTTATCCTTCTTCTCAAGGGAAGAAAATCCAACAACCTTCTTATGAGAAAATTAGTGCAAGATACAATTATAGAAGAGTAACCAGAGACCAAACAATCCCAAATATTATCTTCCTCTTATGCACTAGATGAGATCAATTGATGCAAATTACTTGATGAAAAATGGATAAGACTTCCTTTATTTATACTTGTTAACATTTAATATATAAAATAAAATCTGTTTATTATTTGTTTACTAACCCAACTTATAAGGATACTCATGAAGCTCTAAACACCAACGATACATTAAAAATATTATATTGTTCATTCTTAAATTATTTAATTTTTAATTGAAAATATTTTCCTCTTCAATTCATCAATTTGTCTTATAACATGTTATAAAATAAATGTATTCATAATCACTCTCCCTTCCATGTCATTTCAAAATAATTTTAATGATTATTTTGTTTCCTCCATTATTTTATTCTAAATAAAGTTTTTATTGGTCTCACAATAATTTCAATGAATGATGCTAAACAAATACCTGTAACACCCCGGTTTTGACCCTGTTGCATTAAATGTACATCATATATATATTGTAATAATCATGGTGCGGAGCTAAAGGCCAAGGCCCCACCATCGATTGGTTATGCTATGTTTCGGGCTGAACTTGTCACCGATGGTATATTGGGGCATGCGACATACATATTAAGTTTTGTTATCATGTAAATATGCATATTTAATTAAATGAACCTGGCCAACTACATTCACAGCAACTAAATTAAGAAGGGGCATGATTTTCACAAGGATAAGGGCGGAGGAATTGTCAAACCTTGAGCCATGAGAGAGAATCCATGTGTCACCACCCTATTTTGATTTTCCATCTTTCCTTGTTTTATCCAACCACCACCATTAAAAATTGTTGCTATTAGTTGGGGCAGTTATGGCTGGGAGTGGGGTTGGCAGGGCTGTTAGTCCTTTCCCACACACACACTCCACCAGTGGATTGAACCTCATGTTGGGGAGAAGAATGACTACTACGCATTCTCACCATTGTATGTTCATCTACGCACATAGGCGGAGCTTTTCATCCTCACGCAGGGACCATTTTCTGTTCATTATTCTCACGCACAGGATTTTTCCTGGTTTTGACTCACACAGCGAGCTGGGGGCCATGCTCTTTCATCCACGATTTTCCTGTGAAGGGCCATTCACATTTTCGGATGTATGATCTCCTTACAGACTGGTATGGCCATGTAATTTTTCGTCATTTCGATGTTGAGATTGGGACCGTTTTTCTTCCCGTGAGTTATGGTTTCCACCTTTCTCCTCAAGATTCGTTGTGTTGCTGTGGTCTCCCTTATGTTGTGATTGTTGTGGTCTTCTTTACATTTGGGGTCTGGTGCAAGTTTCCCTCATGCACAGGTTGGGAGACTGTATTTTCTTTCCCCATTGTGGGTTGCGTAAGTTTTCTCCAGTGGCTTTGATTGTGCAGAATGGGCTGATGTTCTCTATGTTTGTTGGTTGTGTATGTTGTTATGCTTTGGGGCTGCCACAGACTATTTGGAGTCATTTTCCCATGTCAAGCTATAATTGCTGATTAGTGGCATGCGCGCAATGGTTGGTCTTCGGACTGTGTTGGGAGCAGGGATGGGGGCTTGGTTTTCTTGATAAACTTGGTGTGTTTGGAAACCACAGAGACAGGGCTAGAGGGTTGGCTTTCTTCTCCACAACCCCTGAATAGCACTAGAAGGGAAGGCATGGCATGAGGGACTGTGTAGCAGAGAAGGGGTTGATTCCTTGTGTTGGTTGTGTGTGGGTGTCTTAGAAGTGAGGCTAGTTCTGGTGTACGTGTTCCTAGCTCTGTAATGGGCTCACCAGCTTATCATTTAGCCTTTCCCAGCTCCTTGATGGCCTGATAAACCTGACCATGTTGGCTTGGTTGTCTTGTTGATGGCATGATAAACCCAACTGTGTTGGCTTGGCTGTGATTTGTGTATCCTTGGTTATGTGTAAGCCTGTTTGTTCCTTATTCCTTGGAGAATCATGCCCAGCTCAGGGGTGGCAGTGTTGTTGAGAGATTAAGGGGCATGTTGGCCTATGGTTGGGTGGAACGTTGCATCGACATAGCTGGTTGCGGAACGAGTTCTTATAAGATAAGTAACCTTGTCTATTTTACTTCTGCAATCCTATTTACTGTTAATGATTCTAATGAACATGTTGAATGAATTCTTGTATGAATGTATGTTGTTTTCGTTGTGTATGATAAATAATTGCATCTGTGTATGTTCTACTTCAATGCATTCTGTTTCAGCATTTTTATGAATTCACATGTTCATGGGGCTGGTAGCCTGAATGGTTAATTCCATGGTAGCATCCTCTTCACCAGTCAGAGGGTCAGGGACGTTACAATACCCTAGAAACTGTGAAATGATTATCCCAACTTCCTCAAATGTGCACAAAATATTCATGAAACTCCTTGGATCAACACGACCAAACTTCTCTTCTTCCTCAATAAAGAGCCATGGAAAATATGAACTGATTTCTCCCTTATATTAGCTAGGGTATATATGTTTCAGTATCGAAACTAATGTCCTCTTATGGTTTTTGTCCCAAGAGCCAAAGCCACAAGAACTCTCCAAAATTTCGAAATTGCAAATTACATGAATGAATGAAAGAATGAGCCCCAACGCTCTTTTATAACTTCATGTGTCTTTTCTACTCAATAATTAATTAAAAAGTGAGTTTATAATTCTTTCTTAATTATTTTCCGAAAAATCACTTTATTAATTTATTACACCTTTTTTTTTCCAAAAAATGATTTATTTGATTTTAAGGCCATTTCGGGCACTGGAAGTCACTTTCTCATCATCCCAACATTTGAGTTTTATGTCCTAGTTCCAATGTGCTATTACATTAAGGTATCCCTCAAATAATATGCTCCAAATAACATTTTTAGTACAATTAATTAACTAATGCTCAATAGTCCTCCCAATTTACGAGAATCGTCATAATGCAATGGAACCAAGAAAGAATTTTGGAAATTATCTTAGTGATGGATAATGGTAAATGGATTAGACTAGGCTTCATAAAACTCTTGCAAACCCTCTAAGATCATGGGTAACATAATCTCACTCCTATGACCTAACTAACATAAGTTATGGAAGTCATCCCCAACCACAAAATAGAGGAGTCTAAAAATGGAAACATTACACATTTTTTTATTGTACAATTTTGTATTAACTTGAGAGTAACATGGTGAACTTAAATATTATGTTGTATCTGAAAAGGGGTTAAAAATATACTTAAATAATTTAATTAAGTTGTATCTACATATAATGATACATCATATTGGATCCCAAACTGAAGCAGCATCATGAATTGTTTCTCCTATCAGTGGCAAAGCCTACCTAATCCGAATCAACATAACTGTGTAGGTTAATCTTCTAATTTTATTCATACTTGAGCCCATACTTAGATGTACCCTTTAGGTACCTCAATACATGATTTGCAGCAATCAGGTGAACATGTCTTGGATCCGTAAGGAACTGGCTCAAGGTGTTCACAGCAAAGCATATGTCTAGCCTCATGTTCGTTAGATACATCAATGAATCAATCATTTGTTGATACATTGAGGCATCAACAGAATCTGATGAAGAATCACACAGTAGCTTCAATTTCGATGCCATGGGTGTTGCCATTTCCTTGCAGTCCAACATTCTGAATCTCTTTATAATATCCATGACATTCTTTTCTTGACCAAGGAAGATCCCATACACACTCTACCACACCTCCATGCCTAAGAAGTAATGCATCATACCTAGGTATTTCATCTCGAAATCATTTGCAAACCTCCTCTTTGCACATGTAATGATTTGATCCTCACATGTTAGAAATAAGAAATCTACATATAGAAGGAGTATCGTTGGTATTTTTCCTTCAACATTGAAGTACTAAATGTTGGAATCTACTTTACTCTTGGTAAATCCTAAGCTCATTAGGGAGTTGTCCATCCTATTGTACAATGTCTTGGGTGCCTACTTAAATCCGTACAAGGATTTGTTTAACCTGCACACATGAGTCTGTTTGTCATGTGTCTCAAATCCTAGTGCTTTATCCAGGTACACTTCCTCTTTAACTACACCATTCAAGAATGTTGTCTTGACATCCATCTGGTGTACCTTTCATTTCATTACTGCAGCCAATGCAAGTCACAATTCTGATTGAACTGTATCTTGCTACAGGTGGAAATGTCTCCTTGTAGTCTATGTCTTATTTCTCTGAAAAGCCATGTGCCACAAATATTTCCTTGTGCATTTTAATGCTAACACCAATAGCATGCTTGATCTTGTAGATCCACTTCAAAGTCACAATATGATTCTCTTATGGTCTTGGAACTATCTCCTAGACATCATTCTTCATAATTGACTGGTACTCCTCGATCATGGCATCCTTCCATTCTTTCTTTTCTGCTGCTTCTTCATAGTTGGAAGGTTCATTATCAATGATGTCACATAGTAGGACCACATAGTTGGTTTATGGTCTAGGTCTCTTGCTTTCTCTATGTATCCCATATAGAGTGCCATAGCTCTCTGCATCTTGTATTAGTTATTGTGCCCATGTTAGTATTCTTTTGTGGGATTTATTCTCGTGAAGTGGTTCTATAGATTCTTGTGGTTTTGTCATGTCGTGGTCCTCATGGGCTTCTAAAGTAGCTTCTTCCACTGCAATGTTTATGACCCTTATTGTTTCAGGTTCTTCGACCTCTTCAATGGGTAGTATTCTTGATTTGGAGTATGTTGAGTCTTCGCCAAATGTTATGTCTCTGCTGATGTCGATCTTCTTAAATATTGGGAAGTATATTCAATAGGATTTTGAAGTGTCACAATATTCCACGAATATCCATTTCCTTCCTGAAGGATCTAGCTTGGTCCTCTTTTCCTTTAGGATGTGTATGTACACTAGGAATCCAAATATCCTTAGATGGTTGACTTCTGGTTTCTCACCTGAGAAAGCCTCTTTAGGAGTCTTGTTGTCTAATACTCGCTGAGTTGTACAATTTTTTACATACAAAATGTTCTTGCTTCTTCTTCCCACAAGTATATTGACAGATCTTGGTCATGTAGCATTTCTTTTGTTGCTTCCGTTATCATTATGTTCTTTTGTTCTGCAATGCCATTCTGTTGAGGATTGTAGGGAATGCTCAACTCCCTCTTAATCCTAGATTCTCTACAAAGTTTCTTGAATTCTACGCCATTATTTGACCAAAGATTCTTGATCATCCTCTCAGTGTTATTTTCAACCAAGGCTTTGAATTCCTTGAACTTGCTAAATACCTCATTTTTACTTTTCAAGAAATAGATCCAAGTCTTATGGGAGAAGTCATCTATAAAGGAAACATAAGATCCATACTCATTTAGTGAGTTGGATGACATGGGAATGCATACATCTGAGCAGGCTATCTTCAATATTCTTTTTTCTTTGCTTTTGATGCTTGGAAATGCCTTCTTTACATTATTTCCCTGTGCACATCCCTTTCAAGTGCCTTCATGTTCTGTCTGGATTTCTATAAATCCTAAAATTTCTTTTCTTGCAATAAGTAATGCTCTATAGTGAAAATGTGCAAGCCTTCTATGACATAGTTCACTTGGTTCTATGGACTCATGAACCAATGTTTGTTCAAGTTGTCCCTTTAACTTGTACAAGCCTCCCTCTTACTCTCTAATTATTGTTGCATCATCTATTGTGTTTCCTTGTAAATATGGAGAGAATATTCTTCTTCAATACATAAACATATAGAACATATTTCATCTCCAGGGATTTTCCAAAATCTAGCTTGTCGAAAGCTTCTTCACTTCCTTTTATGAGGTATTGATAGTCATCCCCAAGTTTCACCATTCACCTTGTGAGGTGACTCATGGTTAGATATATTGATGAATGATTCTTTGTATCCCACCATATGCTTGGATGCTCCACTATCTACAAGCCAACCATTGCTTCCATGTGTGATAGTGCCATATTGTTCATCACTTAAAGAATCAACTCTTTCTTCTCTAATTCTTTTCCTTGTTGGTTCATCATCTTTAGCGGTGTGAGCATGATGTCTTTTCTTGTTGGACTTTTTGTTGGAGGAACCTTTGTTTCTAGGACAATGTCTGTAGTAATGCCCCTTCTCATCACATATGTAACATCTAATATTGGATAGATCTCTTTTGAGTTTTCTTTGTCTTTTGTGACGATGTCCCTCCCTCTCATTGTGATTGCTTCTGGTGTGAATTGTATGAGCTTGATCATCAGTTGCTCCTATCTTCTCTTATCTTGTTAATAATCGAGCCTCTTCTTGGGTACATTCTTCCCAAAGTCTGTTGAAAATGATCAGCTTCTTTCTGGCACATATTCCTTAAATGAATGAATCCCATGATCTTGGGAGACCATTCAAGGTGGTCATAACAATCTCTCCTTCTTCTACCTTCTCTTCAACTGCTTCAATTTGTTCCTTGAATTGGGAAACCCTTGTGAAATATGATTGCATGGTCTCTGAATTCTTTGTCTTCACTATCTTGAGTTGGTTCCTTAATGTCATCTTCTAATTTATGTTACTTCCTTCGAATAACTTCATCAAAGCATCGAACACTTCCTTAGGTGTCTTCAAGGATGACACATGAGGGATGAGATGATTCTTAATAGAATATGCAATGATTCTCTTGGCCTTGATCAAGTTCTTTCTTGTGGATAGCCTTATCTTATTTCCCTCTGGAGCTCTAACTTCGTCACTGATATACTTGTCTAAATCATTTTGTTCAAGGATCAAGGAGATCCTATAATTGGAATGCTCGGAAGTTGTTAGCTCCCCCAAGCTTATCATCGCGTTGGGTGTGGTGAGTCCTTTTGAAATGATAACCTCAAATGGTAATAGCATAGATTTAAATCTTTCCAATTTGAGATGCCCAACCTGGTTGTGGAGCTAGTTGACCTGAGGGTTCCATAGAGAAACCCTAATTTTCCAAACTTGGAATCTTAGAATTCTGTCTGGATAGAAAGATGTGCCTCTTTGAGGCGAGTTGTCCAGTGAGGTCCTTTGCCATGTTATATGAAGGAAAAATCCAAAAATATGATACCCTAGTTTCTCCCGGCATTAGTGTTTGGGTTGAAAATGAAACTTCTTCAAATTTGATTATACTTCCTCCGAAAGATGCGCCCTTCTAGGGTGAGTTAACATAGCCCTCTTTTCTTGATGATTTGTGGATATAAGACCTTGAACTATGAATCCCTAGTTTCCCACTGCTTCCCAATGCCTTGTTTCATAGTATCTCTAATACCATGTTAGAGTTTCTACTTTAATTCAAATTGATTAGGATCTTTAACTGAAAGAATAACAAGCACAACAAGATACACAAGACACAAATATTGTCCTCGGGAAAACCATAAAGGAGAAAACTCCAAAAATTTCCTCGAAATAGTTATGTCACTAATAAAATATCACAAGATAGACAAACCCAAGAATAAGAAGTCTTATGCAACTCTCTCTCTTTCTCCTCTAGCGAATTTGTCCTCTCTCTCTCTCCCGTTATGTGAACTTGAGAGCACTGAGTGTGTGTGTGTGTGTGTATAAATGAGGGAGTGTGCCTCCCTATTTATACACATCAAGTGACTGACTTAAAACCTAACTAGGCTGACATCCTAACCTAGCACGATCGACTTCTCCTAGGGAGACTCAAAAATACATTTTATTATATTTATCTTGGGTACTATTGCCTCAACTTACAACAGAGGTGTTTCTGCAATGACCAATCATAATAATGGCATCCCTAAGGGAGGAAAAAAAATCTCCAACGAGGGTACAATAAAATACAATAATAATATACAACATAATATATTCTGAAATTACATTCACAACAATAATAAACCTCTATGCAAAACACAACGAAATAGGGGATGCAAAAAGGGTTGCAAAAAAAGAAGCATAAGTGGATGCAAAAAAGGATGTGAATATGGATGAAAAAGTTGACGCAATCATGGATGCCAACGCGGATACAAAAGTGAACGCAATCATGGATGCCAAAGTGGATGCAAACATGGACGCAAAAGAGGGCGCTACCACGTGGGCGTCACCTAGGGACCAATACGGTATCACATCCGTTCATATTGGGGTGGTTAAAAATTAAAATTTAAAAGTCAATATATTGGTGGTATATTAGGGGTAAAAAGGGTTTTTTTTTTAAATATATAAATATCCAATATGTTTGGGGTTATTTTATTCCAAATTTCTGCCCGTGCCCTTCACCACCAGTGCTCCACCATATCTTGCGTGCACCTTGCGGATCCTCCACCATTAACAATATCTTGACCTGTTAATAGTTCTCAAATATGGAATCAATTTGTGTTTTACACGCCTTTGCAGCACCACCCAAAAAATCCAAGGCAAAAGACCCTTATAAGCGTGAGATGACATTTGAGGAGAAGCAAAGGTTGAGTGCAAGCCTACAAAGTCTACCCACTAAGAAGTTGGAGAACATAGTCCAGATTTTTAAGAAAAGGAATCCGTTCCTATGTCAGCAGGAGGATGAGATTGACGTTGATATAGATAGTTTCGATATAGAAACGCTTTGGGAACTTGATAGGTTTGTCAATAATTGCAAGAAGAGTATGAGCAAGAATAAAAAGAAGGAAAATGGTGCGGAATAGGTACATCCAACTGGGATGGAGGACCTTCCGGCAAGAGAAGGGGTTAGTTCTTTTCTTTACTATGTCCTTTTATTTATTTATTTTGTTGAACTAGATCCATTTACCCATTTTATATTGAAATTTGCTGGTTAAAATTATTTTAGTGCCCATAAGTGGTTATAGTAGGTCAACTGGACTCCATGAATTTGCTATCCCTAATTTAGGGAGTGTTTCTGTACGCTGACTATTATTATTCTAACTAAGTTTTTCTTCTCACCGATAATGTGTTTTTTCGTTATTGCCAGTCTCCTGTTGCTTCTAGAGGAGAAACCCCAAAGAAAGCCAAGAAAGGTACAATTGAGAGTTGTCTATTGATACTGTTCTTTTTTATTTCCGCCCTTTGGGTTGTGTTTTAACCCTTTACCTCACCATTTTAGGCTATTTATTCAATTATTTTTCTTTGTTAAATGAGGGTTTCCTTTGCGGTATTCAAACCCCAGGAAGGCTACCATATCGACGATTGTGTGGATCACATGGTGGCTACGGCGGCCTCCATTGAGAAGTGTAGCAACAAAAAATCGGATGTTAGCATCTCCATCCTCAGAAGTATCAGTAGGAGTTGGGTATGTTCTTGAATGTTAACTACATTTACTTTTTGAATTGTCTAAACAGGGGACGATTTTTTTTTTCTTTTCGCACAAAACAGGGAAACAAGGAGAAGAAGATGTTGACATAGATGATGATATGCCATCTACAAATTTCCCTCCCATGGAGATTGACAAGGATGGGGGTTATGCAAGCAAGTCTAGTAGTTCTAGTAGCTCGAGCAATGATTTGGGTTCTTCTTCAAGCGGTATGTCAAATTGTTAAATCTACACTCCAATTGTATGGATTGGATTTACCTATACACTTTGTTTTAGGGTGAAAATGTTTTTTTTCAACAGTTGTTGTGCAACATTTTGATATGGTTGTATTTATCAACGATGTTGTTTGCTTTGTTAGATGAAATAATAAAAAATGGGCCAATTTGTTTAAAATGTCCAGATTCTGATTCTGGGAGCTCATCGGGGAGTGATTTAGATGTAGATGATGCACATTCCCCTGCTGCGCACTCGCCTATAGCAGAGTCAAAGGCGCCACCTAGAAGTTGAAGCAGATCTGAAGCTAAACATGGGTGAGTATTTATTTGAGTGATCTATGCCTTCATGACATAATAAAAAATTAATCTTGCTAATATCTCTGGCCAAATGCCAATTCTGATGACATTAACTTGTTGGGTTTGCTAGGTTATCTACGAACATCTTTATTGCCATGTTTTATGGAACTGCATACTGTATTTTGATTTAAGTTTTATTCTCTCATGGGGTGTTTTAGCATTTACAAGGAGAGGGTCATGTTTTTGTGTTATTCTGAAACAAAAAATTTAGTCAGAAAATAAAGCTTCAGATTTATGACCAATTTTAAAGAAAAGAGCAATATTACAGTGTTTAATTGCACTTGAGTTGATCTATTATAAGGTACCCTCATTAGACTTTCAGGTAGATTTTCTTTTAAAATTGGAACTTGTGGCATGATCATTCCTCATTTCAAACTTATAGACATGAAATATAGGATGGAATTTAGAGGAATTTACTATTCAATTTTTTATTCCAAGACACACTAATCTTCAACCACGAAATTCAATTTCTAGACTTTCAAAGTCCAAATTTAACAGTAATACCTTTGGAATCATACAAAAAGAGTGTCCTAGTTTTTTTCATTCACACTAGCTAGGCTAGTTCTTCTTTTCTTAGTTTGTTAAAGTTAATATATAGCATGCTGCTAGAAATTACTTAGTTTACATTTAGAATTATGTGTAGAAGCATGCTAAACAAATAATGTCCCATTCAAACAAATGGAAATTTGCTAAACAGACAACATTCCATTCAAGTCAAACTAACATTTTTGCTAGTGTGACAAATATGACATCCATTTAATCTGGGTATCTTCTATACAGATACAATATTAAATAAAGATGTAGTGAGCTTATGGAATGTGGTCAATTTCTGTCATTAGAGTAAAAATGGTTTATGCACAAATAAAAATGAATGCTTGTAAATCATCTATAAGATACTAGCTTTTGAAAATATGTGTAGAATATGGGTGCATATGATCTTTATCTATTCATTCTTCATTGACTTAATTTCTCTTAGAGCTGACGTTTTTTCAAAATTTATTATAGGTTCCATTATTCACAAGATATACACAATCACATGTTGTCCAATTTTCTTTTGAAATATTGCACTCATGATGCAGTCCCTTTGACCTATTAAATTGGCTCTAGAAACCTTGCCAATATTGAATGTTCACTGATCAACCTAATGCAACTGAAAATGAGAAGCACCAAAACATTCACCCACCTTCTAGAGGGTGCATAAATCTGATTGCCAGTTGTAGGTGTTAGTTTTTCATCACATTAAGCTAGCATTATGATCTTAGGATCTTTTCAATGAGAGAATAACAAGCACAGCAATAAAACATAAGCACATCACAAGAGACAAGAGACACAAAGAGATTTTCCTCAGGGAAACCATAAAGGAGAAAACCCCGCAACTTCCTCTAAGATAGGATCAGCACCAAAACAGTAAGAAATCTCCCAAAACAGTAGTAGTCTTCTATCTTCTGTCTAGTCCCGAAATTTCCTTCTTTAGTAGTGCGCCACACTTGGGAGAGCAAGTGATGTATTTCACAAGTGATAAATAGAGAGGCTCTCACTCTCTATTTATATTCTTTCGTTGACTTGAAGTGCACTCAATGATGTCAGCCCAACTAACAATTACTTACTCGAGCCTACACCTTAATTAGTGTATAATAACTCAAGTGCCCCGAAACTATGGGGACTTACCTAATGACTTGATATGACTTGATTACATTATTAATCCTCCCGATCAAAACATCGAGGCATGACCACATGAATCAAATACATAATAGAAACATCCCGGAATAAACATCGGGTTACAATACATAATATACATAGAAGAATACATTTCGAAGTTACATATACATCAACACTCCCTCTTAACTAGGAAGGTATTCTTTCGACACAATTTTTTAGCACTGGTCTTCTTCTCTGTATAAGCTGGATCATCTCGTCTTCAAGTCATCTTCACTGGATCTGGATCATCTCTCGATCTGGATCATCATAGAACATCATCACTGGATCTGGATCATCTCTCGATCTGGATCAACATAGAACATCATCACTAGATCTGGATCATCTCTCGATCTGGATCAACATAAAACATCATCACTGGATCTGGATCATCTCTCGATCTGGATCAACATAAAACATCATCACTGGATCTGGATCATCTCTCGATCTGGATCAACATAAAACATCATCACTAGATCTTGATCATCTCTCGATCTGGATCAACATCACTACTGGATCATCATTACTGGATCTGGATCATCACTTGATCTGGATCAACATCACTGCTGGATCATCATTACTGGATCTGGATCATCACTCGATATGGATCAACACTAGTGCTATCTCATGATTCTTCTTGTCATAGGAAGTTCTACAGAGCCAGCCCTTTTTCATGCTAGTTGTAGGCCTACCCTCATGTAGGTCTTCGCCCAACACTTACATCTGACCTACTCGTCAGAAAGGCACGCCCTGCACTCACATTTGATCATGTAGTAAACTACAATCCCATCAAAAAGGCCTAGCACTCACATTCACCAGCATGATAGGACACACCTACTATCATCTGTGAAATGGCTCAGCACTTACAACCACCAGCATGATAGGACACACCTACTATGATCTGTGGAAAGGCACAATGCTCACATCCACCAGCATGGTAGGACACACCTACTACCATCTGTAGAAAGGCTCAGCACTTATAATCACTAGCATGGTAGGACACACCTACTACCATCTGTGAAAAGTCTCTGCACTTACAATCACCAGCATGGTAGGACACACCTACTACCATCTATGAAAATGAACTGCACTTATAGTCACCAGCATGATAGGACACACCTACTATCATCTGTGAAATGGCACAGCACTTATAGTCACATGCATGATAGGACACACCTACTATCATCTATGAAATGGCACAACACTTATAGTCACCAACATGATAGGACACACCTACTATCATCTGTGACAAGGCTCAGCACTTATATCTGACCTACTCGTCAGAATGGCTATGGATCTCAGCACTCATATCTGACATGGAAGGAACCAATCCTCTCACCATGACAAAATGGCTCAGCCCTTACATCTGACCATGGAAGGAACCAATACTCTCACCATGTCAGAATGGATATGGATCTAAGCACTCATATTTGACATGGAAGGAACCAATCCTCTCACCATGAAAGAATGGCTCAGCCCTTACATCTGACCATGGAAGGAACCAATCCTCTCACCATGTCAGAATGGCTATGGATCTCATCACTTTCTCTGGGAGGAAGCCTCGATCTGGAGAACACCAAGTCTCTCTCTGAAGTACTTGAACTTCAGCCTAGCCAATGGCTTCGTCAATGCATCAGCTATCTATTCCTCCGTCGCAACATACAGGAGCTTCACTGCTCCTCTCTGCACCATATCCCTGATATAGTGATACTTGATCTCGATATGCTTTGACCTGTCATGAAACACTAGATTCTATGAGAACTTCACGCAACTCTGGTTGTCACAATGTATACAAGTAGCATCTAACTGGAGATCAAATATATCAGATAGTAGCTTCCACAGCCATACTACCTCACAACTAGCTGAACAAGTTGCGACATACTTTGCTTCAGTTGTACTCAGTGCCACACATGATTGCTTCCTGCTAAACCAAGAGATCACATCTGATCCCATACTGAAGAAACATCCCGAAGTACTCTTCCTGTCGATGGCATTGCCTGCCCAATATGAATCAACATAACCCTCTAGGTTAATATTTTGATTCACATCGTACTTGAGCCCATAATCAATTGTACCCTTCAGGTACCTCAGAATATGCTTTGCTGCAATCAAGTGAACACTTCTCAGATCTGTCAAGTACTGGCTCAAGGTGTTCATAGCAAAGCAAATGTCTGGTCTCAGGTACATCAAGGACCCAATCATCTGACGATACATCGTAGCATCAACCATCTCTAATGAAGCATCACATAATAGCTTCATGTTCGATGCCATAGGTGTGGTCATGCAGTCCATCATCCTGAACCTCTTCAATATCTCTACTTCATACTTCCCTTGTCCAAGGAAGATTCCATCTGTACTCTTCCACACCTCCATACCTAGAATAGTAGTGCATCGACACATAATAGGAGCATCACTGGTCTTCCACCTTCAACCTTGAATCAAAGGTTGGAATCCACTTTAATCTCAGTAAAGCCTAGATTCATCAGTAATCTGCCCATCCTTTCATACCATGTCAAACCTCAATATATTCTGTAGTCACTCCCTTTGAAGCGGAGCGTCATACTCCCTCTGTCTTCTGTGCTCTATGCACTGAAAACATTCTGTACCAGAGTGACAAGTAGCTTCCTATGCTACTAATATTCTATGTGACCATCTAGTGTATAGACTTGCATCTTCAACCTTGTAGCAAAGGTTAATATCTTCATCAATCTCATCATGTATGTGTTTCAACTCTTACTGGCTGCAAATGTCTCTTCGTAGTCTAGGGATTCCTTTCATGAGAAGCCTCATGCTATGAATCTTGCTTTGTATCCCATGATGTTTCCATCAACTGCATGATGGAACTATGAACTTCTCTTCAGGTCTCGATACTACGCCCAGACATCATTCTTCTTGAACCGATCTTCCCTTTCTTCTTGGTGGCTGGAAGGTTCTGCATCAATGATGTCACTGCACTTGTCATATTATTCTTTGTCTTTGAACTATCGTCACTTGTTCTTCGGAACAAGTCTTCATTCTTCTTTGCTTGTAGGAGATTATGTATGCGATCTTTCCTACAAGTAAAATGCAATTGTATGGTTAGAAACATTTCATAAGGAATATTTATACTGGCAAACACTTATGCGTAAATATATGATCATGCAACTACTTTAGCCAATACAACATTCATCCATATCTCATTGAAACTTTCTAGATGCCTTCCATCTCTACCA
The DNA here is from genome assembly GCA_001517045.1 of Pseudotsuga menziesii. Taxonomy (NCBI): domain Eukaryota; kingdom Viridiplantae; phylum Streptophyta; class Pinopsida; order Pinales; family Pinaceae; genus Pseudotsuga; species Pseudotsuga menziesii. Next base: position 75,148 of record LPNX010185083.1, read on the forward strand.
GGACAACATTGAGATTGTGCACTAATCCAATATGTCAGCAAAGAGGTTTCATTCTAGATAAGTAGCAATGGAGAATTTGTATATCCCCATGAGCTACTTACCCATCACATGCATATTAGTAGTATTTTGTCATTAATGCAAACATCCTATCATGCATAATACAATAACTGAATATAAACAAATGCATAACAAAATAATATAATGAAATGACAATTGAATACTTATCTTTATTTGTTTCGAGGGTAGACTCCTTCTTGAGCCTTCAGCTTCATCGTCTTCTTCATTCATAATAGCATCGTTTCTTATCCAAAAGCTAAGGTGGATAAGAAGTTCTTCAAGAGTTGAGTTCTTCATATTCCTCATTGCTTGAGGGATATTCTTTGGATGGAAAGAGCTTGATCTTCAGTTGCTCCCACCTTCGCTTCTTGAGCTTCTTCTTCTTGTGAGTTCTCTTTCTAGATTCTATTGAAAGTAATCACTTCCTTCTAGCACACATTCCTCACATGAATGAATTCCACGATCCTGGGAGGCCATTCAAGGTGGCCATCACCACTTTTGCATTCTTCACTTTTTCTTTTACCGCTTCAAGTTGTTCTTTGATTTGAGAGACTCTTATGACTACATGGTCTCTGCATTCTGGATCTTCACATTCTTCAACTGGTTTCTTTAGGTCATATTCTGATTTTGTTCTTCCCTTCAAATAGCTTGAAATTCTGGAAGACCTTCAATAGCTTTGCTTGCAATAGGTAGTGCTCTGTAATGCACATGTGCAAGCCTTCTATGCCAAAGCTCATTTGGCTCTACTGTGTCATGGATCAAGGCTTGTTCTGGATATCCCTTCAATTTGTACAAGCCTCCTTCTTGTTCTTCAATAACTACCACATCATCGATAGTCTTTCCTTTTAGCCATATGATGACTTGACCATCTATGAATGCAGCCCGCATTCCTTTTGCGTCAATGCTGAAATGGAGAGAAGGTTCTTCTTCAATCCTGGCACAAACAATACTTCTTTTATTGTTAGAGACTTACCAGAGTCTATCTTGTATGAAGATTCCCCACTACCTTTTATTGGACATTGGTAGTCATCTCCTAGCTTCACCTTGTGAGGTGATTCATGTTCTGACAGTCTTACAAAGGACTCCTTGAATCCCATCATATGTTTGGAAGCTCCACTGTCTATAATCCAGTCATCACTTCCATGAGTAATGTTACCTGTGAGAGATGATATCAGAACATATTCATCCTTGCTTGAAGAATCTTCACTTTCATATCTGGATCTCTTTCTGGATGGTTCATCATCCTCTGCAGCATGAGCATGATTTCTTCTTTGGCCTTGACCAAGTTCTTCTTGTGAAAGGCTTCTAACCTCGTCTCCCTCTGAAACTGGAACCTCCATACTCATGTAGGTGTCCAATACATTTTCTTCAGAGAGATCATATACTTCCAGGATTGGAAGTTGTCAACTTCCGCAAGATTTTCACCAAGCTGATGTGATATATCATATTGAAATGAGAACCTCAAATGGAAATAGCAAAGGATTAGATCTTATCGATTGAGGTGTCCGTCCTTGTCCTAGAGTTCGCTGATCTAGGGTTTGTCGCAGAAACCCTAATTTTCAAGACTTGGAATATTTTAGATCTGATTTGACAAACAGATAGATCTCTTCAAATGGAGCTGTCCAATGCACTCATTTTCTGAAAACAGTGGAGGGAAGCTCCCAGAATAGGAAGCCCTAATTATCCAATTTCTTCTGCAGAAATTCCTGTTACTGTTTCTGTGATATCTGCTAAATTTCTACTCCTCTGTGTCTAAACTTTCTCATTGAGGTAACCTCGCATGTTACTGATCCAACACCATAGGTTTCATCAAAATTGGTTTCACCATTTGGTATTTATGATCCTTTTCCCAAGGTGACCCGTTACAGGACTGTTCAGAACAATGAAGTTGTACGAAATGCCACGTGTCACTGGTTCATTTTTTGAGTCTGATATTTGGACCAACAAATGTACAGTCCATGCCATTTCTGGAACATCTTAAGGAATTCTATTTGGATCTCTGTAGCCCAAGATATTGCAGATCTCCCCAGGTGTCATGTTTAGGGATGAATTCTGGAAGAGGCTGGAACCCTAACTTGGAGAGATCATATCTCCTGGAGTACAGCGAATCTGAGTCTGATTTTTGGACACCAGCTTCATCCAGATTTTATATTCATACCTTGCAATTTTTAGCTTCTGATACTTCACCAATCTTGTAATATAGCGACTGTACCAAAACTTAGCAGTTTTAGTATTTAGGGTTTCTCCTAGCTCAGGGTCAAACTAGGGTTTGACTTTCCTGGAGTTTCACCAAACCAAATTTCTTGATCCAAATCTCTAAAATTTGGTTTTGATGAGGAGAATAACCCTTTTTTGGTCTCACTCAAAAATTCCTCTTCTGTAGAAATCCCTAATTTCCGCATCGAAGACTGAAAATGCTCGGAATCAAATTCTGCCTCGACATAAAGATGCGCCCTAAGGAGGAGAGTTGTTCCACCTTAATTTTGCTGAAAATATGTGGAGGAAGGTCAAAAGACAAGGAATCCCTAGTTTCTACGGCTGCACAATGTCTTCTTCTCAGGTTAGCTCTGATACCATGTTAGTTTTTCATCACATTAAGCTAGCATTATGATCTTAGGATCTTTTCACTGAGAGAATAACAAGCACAAAAATAAAACATAAGCACATCATAAGAGACAAGAGACACAAAGAGATTTTACTCGGGGAAACCATAAAGGAGAAAACGCCGCAACTTCCTCTAATATAGAATCAGCACCAAAACAGTAAGAGATCTCCCAAAACAGCAGTAGTCTTTTGTCTTCTGTCTAGTCCCAAAATTTCCTTCTTCAGTAGTGCGCCACACTTGGGAGAGCAAGTGATATATTTCACAAGTGATAAATAGAGAGGCTCTCACTCTCTATTTATATTCTTTCGTTGACTTGAAGTGCACTCAATCATGTCGGCCCAACTAACAATTACTTACTCGAGCCTACACCTTAATTAGTGTATAATAACTCAAGTGCCCCGAAACTGTGGGGACTTACCTAATGACTTGATATGACTTGATTACATTATTAATCCTCTCGATCGGAACATCGGGGCATGACCAAATGACTCAAATACATAATAGAAACATCCCGGAATAAACATCGGGTTACAATACATAAGATACATAGAAGAATACATTCCGAAGTTACATATACATCAACAGTAGGGTATAAAATATCCACTCCTTCAACCATCTTTTATTGGTATTAGATTCATTTATAGTAGACATCAAGATATTGTAGAAAGCTTAAACAAATGATATGCATATTTATACGTTCGTCTGTAATGAAACAATTCCTAGTAGATATTTTTCAAGGAATTGATTTAGTATGTTCTTGAATCTTAAGCAATTTATTCAAATGAAGTTGTTTAAAGACATGTTCAAGTACAGGGTTTGGTTGAATTTTATTTTTTATTAACATTACTGACATGCAAAAGTCTCTTGGTTGCCTAAATCAAGCCTTGATGGCTTGACCAGATGTTCTGAATCTTATTATCATTGATTTTTTCATAAACACATGATCTTTTGTACAGATATTTTATGCAATTATATGAATTACACTCTATGTGTGCTCTATGCATACATACAATCCTTCATCCACTTTCACCCAATTACCTATAATTGGCATCTAATAGAATTTAAAGTTTTCATGATAGTGCTTACTCCACTAGGTATGTAAAAAGGAACACACAAAAACAAACAATTGACAAGATGATTCTCACATAACTTTGAGTGGTTCCTTCTTTTTGCAACATCATATTTTTTAACTAGACTGTGTAGTATTGTTTATATCATATTAATGCCATTCTATACATACATACCTAAGATCTACTCCTCCATCTACAATCACCCAACCTGTTATTGGCATCTATGTTATACATACATACCTAAGATCTGGTCCTCCAACTACAATCACCTGGCCTGTTATTGGAATATAGGGTTTCAAGATTTCATGATATTACTTATAGGGGATTACATCACTGAGATGGTATATTTTTGAAATATTAGAAAAAACATCTATAGTTGTTGGTATTCCACAACTTTGTCACATAATTGAATTTTCCATGTAGATATTGAAGTCTTGGTCCTGTTTCGTTTTCACTGAGGGAAGATGATTCATTTTTTCCTCTAATTTGATCTTAAATTATTCTACATTTTGAGTATCCACTCATCTAATTGGTTTTTAGCAAATTCCTCTAAACCTGGTTCACATCTTTGTTTAGACATCTCCATACATTTCAAAGAGAAAAACGAGTGCAAACCTTTCCAAAAACCTAAACATTGGGGGTATATAAAGGCTTGGTACATCTTTTTTTATCTGATACTTTCATACATAATATAATCCAATGGAAGCATTGCAATCTTCCAATGGAAATGTTGCAATCTTGTCAATCTTCACGGTTAAATCTACTTAATTCTGAATGAATGGGATATGAAATTATGTTTTCTTTTCTTAATTTTAAATGAGATATGACATTATATTTTCTTAGTATAAAGTTTAATGAAGTTGAAACTTCTCTCAAACACACTAAAACATTTAATCGTAAAAATATAAGTAAAAGATAAAAAAGAGTGTTAACTTTTTACTATAAGAATTTAATATTATTAATAAGTTACCAAAGAAGGAGGGAAGGTGAAAGTAATATCATAGTAATTTATTTTTTCCTTTTACACAATGGATATAGACATCAAATTGCAATGTAAAACTAACATGATTGGTAGGGTAATAATTTTGGTCATGATGCTTGAACAACGTTCTTGCTATACCAATTCTCTTGATGGAATGCCAGAATTCAGATGGTTGGTCAATGGTTTGGGGTCAAGGATTTGTTGATATTTTAGACTTATAATTTGATTTCAAATAATATATCTTCGTGTCCCATCTACATACTGACCTTGTGACATCACTAAGGCATCAATTAAGTATCATTATTTCTCGAGTTTATTTAAGGATGTCATTTCTTCTTCCATAGACAACAAGTACTCTAATAGAATATTTATATGTTTTATGCTAATTTTTCAAGCACTAACATTAACATGGACATGATATCTCATTTAATATGTAGGATTCACAACCTAATATTATCCAACTTGTCATATCTAGTGTGATAGAAATAGACTCCAATAAACATTACAACTTTTAATTACTATAACAAAATTATGAAACATCTCTAGTGTCATCGTTACTAGGGCTTGCAAGAACCTTTACTTTCTTCTCTAAAGCAAGAATTGTTTGTTGGCATTCACTAATATTTTTGGCAACAGCTGAAGTATCTCTTTTTTCCTCTAATTTTATCCTCATCAATGAAGTAGTGTAAACTTTAAAGCTTCCATCTTTCCATCTCTCGAAGTGTCAAGTTTGTGTCTACTCTTTATCTATATTTGTAGGTCGGGACATGTGGTCTCCAATTCTTGGAAACAACTTCCTTTCTTTTCAAATTCTACTTGTAATGTTGTATTTTTTCTTTAAATTGTTTTCAATTCAGCTTGAGCAACCCTAAGTTGGAGTTCAAGCTCTTCATTCAGAGACACTTGATTTCTATTTGATCATTCCTCCATTTTATTCAACTCTTTAGTGGCAGCAAGTTTTGTTTGTAAATCAGTGTGAATTTTTTTCTCTGATTGTAGGAGTTGAGCCATGAGAGCCTATTAGATTGTTGTTTTCCATTTGAAACAACCCTTCTCACTCTTCCTTTTAAGTTTGATGAGCCTTGAGAGCCTAGCTATAGATTGTTGTTTTCTTTTTGAAACAACCCTTCTAACTCTTCCTTTTCAGATTTTATGATATTAGGTTTCCTTTTTGGTTTGTTGATTTCTTCATTTAACTAACACATGCAAGAGTTTTTTTTTAATAGGAAATGTTCAAATCTCCCACAATTATTAAAAACAGAGTTCGACTCAAAATATCCAAATAGAAAGTGTAGTCCAATTAAAGGTTCATTTTCATTTGCAGTCAGAGCTTTTGATTCATGATTCATCATCCAATTTGAGTTGTATGTTGATTATGGCCTTCATGGTTAATACACATTGAAGTGGGAAAATAATTTACAAGCGAGACTAGTGCAAACCCCACTTCTTCCACAAACTCTACTATTTGATTTTTTCCTAGAAGGAGATTTACTGTAAACATTGACAAGCCTTTGAATGATAGAATCAAATGCTGAATTCTATCACTAGAGGACACATTGTATAGCCTAGGGATTTTAAGAACGTAGAGAACCAGAAGTAGTGAATGGCATTCTCTTTAATAAGTCCCATTATTTTATGATAGATGCATTTGATCTCTAACTATGAGAGGACATTTTGGTCCATTTGGAAGAAGTAAATGGACCTATTTCATCTTCAGAATAACTTTATTTAGAGAGATATCTTGGTGAAAACTAATATGACATTACTCCCTCTAGATAACTATTGTTCAATCCATCGTTGTTTAAAACATTCAGACAAGTTAACCTTTCTTTTATTTTGTTAATTTGTTCAGCTTCAATGTTGTGATTTTGGAATAGCAACTTTCACCTTTTCTAAGAATCCATCCAAGCTTTTCCCTTTTGCATGAGCATCCAAAATCATGCAAAAAGATCTCTGGGACTACAAAGGGCTACCTCATTGGCCAAATTTTCAGATTGTAAGGTAGAAAATTGTTGGTCTCAGGTTGTGCATTTATTAGTGACTAGAATATCTAAGTTTTGTTTTTGTAGTGGCAACTTCTAAAGCACCTTTCTTCTCCATCACAGGTAAGGAATTTCTATTTTTGGTCCAGATTCACTTCAATAGGTCTCTATGATTGCACTTCTAGTTTTTCAAAAACTATTACAGACTTTGCAATCTCGTCAAACAAAACTATTGCTAACTATCCCATCTCAAACCAAGGTTAAATTATTACATCATTATGCTATGAACAAACCATATTGCTAATAATTTACCCTTTCAAATCAAGGTTTATCTCTATAGCATATGGAACTCGAAAGGGTGAATTATTGCAATGCTGCTTGCTACTAGCGTTTTTCTTCAGCTAATTTCACTGGGATCCGTTTTGCTATAAATTATTGATGTGCTAGTCATAAGTATTAGTGGGATGAAACAGGAAATGCATAGGTATTCTGTGATAATATTTAAATACCCATTACCAATTTGGTTAGTCAAATTTCATACCATATTTATCACTGTTGACAGTTTCAGCAACAGCTATTTGGAGAGCTGTGTAATGGGATGAAACTTTATTTTCAAAAAGGCATCGCCTGCTTTAGCTGGGTGGGGTCCATACATATTGTACACCATTTTTTGCAGTCCCTAATAGAGCAAAAAGTATGCATGGGTGGTGACTAGAAGCTATGGTATTCTATTGTTTTCTATTCCACTGTTTGCTTTATGACATCGGAGAGTTTATACTTCACAGCTTTCAGTTTGTAAGGTGTAATGATTCAGGTAAAAATGTTGCAGCCCTCACAGGTGTACGATAAATGGGTTTAGTTAAAGGTCTACATTAATTTTCACAAGACATGTACTATGAAATTCATAGGGCCTTCAACACATGTCTACTATGCGGCTATATCTACCCCAGATCTATATTGCGATCTTTACAAGATTTCTACACATTTCACTTGTTCTTATGCCAACTCAAGAGATGATCATTCATTAACAATATATTGACCTGTTAATAGTTCTCAAATATGGAATCAATCTATATTTTGTCCGGGCCTAAGGGTAAGCCCAAACTCTAGATCGTACCTTTCATTTATCTCATGAGAAAATCTTGCAACAGATCTCACACACCCTCTTTCATTGAATACACCTGCAATATGTCACAAAGTGTAAACCCACTGTAAACTCGAGCACATCACACCATTTCAAAGTCTAATGATATTCCTATTCCTCACCTTCTTTTAGATCAATGAGCAATTGGTCCCCAAAATCCCTGCCCAATATCCAAATCAATTGATCATATTTATAGATCACTTGTAACCTCAATTGACTTGGTCCTTTTACTTGGAAAGCCCAAAACCAATCTCATTATGTCGGCTTCCATTACATCAATCTTCTTCTTATTTTGACAATGGGATTTCAATGTTGTTTTGGTTCAAACTTTTATCATCCTATCTCAAATGGATATACATACTCATACATCGTTCTTATAATCCAAATAACCAATGCTTTGATCATTGAAGAAGAATATCATGTGGACTGACCATGGTGATACCACTAGAACCTTTTCACATGATGAGCAGGGTCATCTTTACTTGAGGTGGAACAATCAAAACTTGTCAATGCCAATATCTCATATCCAATGCTTCTGATAGTTCAAACATACCTTTACAATTCTGGTAGTTGGAGCATGCATATTTAACATTGGCAAGTTACTAGAGTAGCATATTTTGGTAGTTAGAGTGAGTCTTGTCCACACTATGCGATTAGCAAAACTTTGAGTTCCTATAGTTATGTCTCTTTGATTTCAGTAGTACCAAATCTTGTTTGCTATATTCATTTCATTCTCTTCCAGTAATGAATCAATATTCTAATGTTGAAATTATTTAGACAATCATTGCTTCTTGACAATAATACCTAAATATTCCAGTTATTGAAATTATTTAGACAATCATTGCTTCTTTATCATTTTTCTTTTGCCATAATCTTGTTGTCCTATGATGTCTTCCTAACAAAACAAAATCTCCATTAAAGCATAGCATTTCTCGTTCCTGGGTGCAAAGTTCAAACATACATCCTATGCATTCTTCTGTGGGAAAGTAGCGTCCATTCAGTTGGACCAAGTTTTCTAAACAAGGAAAATGCCTTAAGTGAAACACTATGTTAATCAGTTTTGTTGGAATTGGAATAGAACAAGCAAAACGGGACGGTCCAACTCATTTGGGCATTTTCTGGTCTGGGTCAGTGTTTTGGGTCAGAGATGGCCATTTCCATATGGAACCAGACATAAATGCCTGAACTTGCCAGTTTTGTACAAGTCTGTACACCATGGCTTTGGACATGAAATTTTTATAAAAGAAGGTAAACCCTAGTAAACATCAATGGCATCAAATGGTAATCTTAAATTCTTAAAGTAAAAGTATAGAAAATGAAAGATAAGGAGAATGAAAAAGGATAGAAATTGAAAGATAAGGAGAATGCCACTTAAAATTTTAACATCATCATTAATTGTGTCAAAATAATTGAGAGTGGTTCCAACCTTATTAGACCTCATAAGCCAAAAGTAGAATTTTAAACCCCATTCAGAATTCAACAGACTTAATAGTTTATAGGATTTCAGGATTTAACCACAAGATTCTATCATGTATGAGATATCGGATTGGCATTTAATCAAGCACATCAACCTCTCTATGTACCTTGATGTTGGTGGTGCTGATTGTTAAACTTTGTCACGACCTTAAAAAAATGTACCCTTGAATTAAGCAGGATCACTTATTAAGAATGGGATGCTTTTTCTACCTTAGTTTAACACTTGGATTAGGAGGTCCCATCAAAATTGTAAGGTCTTGACATGTCCTTGGAGGATTGACTTCGAGATTCCTGGTAGAGGTAAGGACCAAAGCCTAGAGGAGGGCACAGGGTGCTATTCACGAATAGGATCCCTATATAGGCAATGATTTTGATGATATGTAGTTATTTGTTGTAGGATAAGGGGGGCAAGGGCTGCTACTGATGAATAGGATCCTTATATAGGCTAGTGTAACAGGAATCATGAGTTTGACTTGGATCCCCCTCAAAATGAGCTAATTTAGTTTGGTTTGATTCAAACTTGGGTTGATTGAGCTTGGTCAATTGCAGGTCAAACTCACGTTTTTCTTTGACTTGCGATTTAAAGCTTCGATTTTTTGAATTGCATGCCTAGGAAAAGTGTTTAACGTTTCCATTAATTGGTTCAGGATGCTTGAGAGTGGTTTGAACCTCATCGAAGTTCATATGCAAAAAGTGGAATTTTAGATCCCATTCAGAATTCAACAAACTTAAATTTTTTTCAGGATTTCAGGATTGCAACGTTTCCATTGGATTCTATCATGTATGAGTGTAAGGTATTGCAATTTAATCAAGAACATCAACCTCTCTATTTACCTTGATGTTGGTGGTGCTGATTGTTGAACTCCTTTTCACAACCTTAATAAAAATGTATGCTTCAATCAAGCAGAATCACTTATGAAGCATGGGAAAATTTTTCTAATTCTACCTTATTTTCACGCTTGGATTAGCAATTTTCATCAAAATTGTAGGGTTTTGACTAATGTCCTTGGAGGATCAACTTCGAGATTCAAAGGAGAAGGCAAGGGCTAGAACCTAGAGGAGGGGGGCATAGGGTGCTATTGATGAATAGGATCTCGATATAGGCAATGATTTGTCTATCATGACTCATCATATGGATGAGAATTGATATAATTTGGACATCTATTGATATCTTGCAGTATATGGAAATGGCTACTTTGAATATCAATGAAAAATGTTTTTTTTTAATTCAAAATATGTGTATATTTTATTTTTTGTATTTGCCAATTTTTTTTTCTGATCCGTTTCAAAACTTACTCTTTATCCTCATTGATTATTGCTGATTTCGATTTTGGTAACATTGATATAGGCAATGATTTTGATTATATGTAGTTATTTGTTGTAGCATGAAGTTTTTTGGACTCTAGAGGCCATTTATAGCCTCTTTGTCCTATGTATTTTGGGTTAGATATTGATTGCACTTAGTGCATATTCTAGTTATATGCACCCTTGCTATATATATGAGAAACTTTGCATATTTGTGTATAATGGTTTGGATTCATATGGATGCATGTGAACACTGAATATATATGTTTTTTTTCAAATTTTGAATATTTTATATATTTTTTGGTTGAATGGTTTTTGGTCCATTTTTTAAATTAATATATTTTAATATTTTTGGTTTTGGTTTGGTTCAATGACCAGTCTGGTTTTCTGATAATTACGATGTTAATAGCCTATATGTTCTACTTGATGGTTCTTTATAAAAGACATTGATTATGATATTTATTGCTCTATCTTCATCATGTTTCAATAATATGCATTTTAGAAAATCTGCTTACTCCATTTTGAAGTCGTCAATCAAGCTTTTGTTATTTTTTCTCGGTTATATTTGAAAAGGGGATAGGGTTACATCCAAGTAGAGTTACTCTTGGACAAGTGTTACATTAACTATGTCAAATACATATTAAAATTAAAATTATTGTAAATGTAGTTGACATTAATAACATTTAATGTTTAATTTTCATTTGATCTGACCATTTTTCCTTTTAGAAAAAGGGAAATGGCATTCCCTTTACCACCGACTTGCACTATTTTCTGCTACACCAATTTGATATATTTCAGAGTCCAAACCCTAGAATGCCACCCATTTCTCTTGATAGATTGTAGCCTGTAGAACTTCAACATAGTTCCCTTTGTCTTCAAGGCTTGAAATTGATGATGTGGTGTTGCACCCTTTAGGGGAAAAACAACAGTGGTCAGCTGCATAGCTTGATTGGCTGCAGAATATATTTTGGGGAACCTTTGATGGACACACTTAAAACACAGGATGTTATTGCAAAAAATGGGACTGCTGGAGAGCATTACACAAGTTGTAATTAATCCATTATTAGCATCATTTATTGGTGGATTTCAGAATTGGATAATATTTGAATTACAGTTATGAATTTTGATAAATTTATTATTGATATAGCATGTAAAAGTCAAGATATATCTCTTACCAAGAGCTGATCTGCAGTTCAAGACTGGCACTATTGTGCATGCCTGTGTTTTCACTGCATTGTTTAATCGGCCAAAGCAGAGATTATATATAAATAGGGTATGGATAATTGAAAATTGTTCTGTGAGAGGAGTCTTCCAGTGACTGACACCTAGGAAGGTGTTGATGAATTTTTTGAAACGTTAGTTATAAATTGTTTATGTTTACAAATTACAAAACTGAGGCGAGAGCTGGAAGAGACGAAACAATCTTTGGATGAAGAAAATAACAAATTAAAGTCTAAAGAAGAAATGGCAACTGCTGCTATGGCTACCCGTGATACAGCAGAAAAATCATTGCATTTGGCAGATGCGAGATCTTCTCGTCTAAGGGCAAGGATAGAGGAATTGACTAGACAATTAGAAGAGCTGGATGGTGGGGATGAGCAGCAGAATCTTAGAAAAATGCGATATGCATGTTGGCCTCTACAATGGCTTCCAATTGGTATGCTTGGAACTTACATGGGATCTGATAGAGATGAAAATAACAATTCAGCTGAGATGGAGCTTTCTGATCCTCTTCTTCAAAGTAGCCGATCAACTTGAAAGTTGACAGCAAATTACAAGTTGTATGTGATCTCCTCAAATCAAAAAGCCTATAAAAAGTTACTTCACTAAACATCAATAATTTGAGGATACATTGTCCTTGTTAGAGATCATTGTCGGTTTTTGTCTCTAAGATTTTCATGTGTTTGAATCATGTATGTTGTATGGTTCTAAAAGGATTCATTTTATTGCTTTTAAACTGGTAGTTACCAAATTTTGGGAAGATCTTTTAGCAGTTGTTTTGTTCCTTGTAAATATGGGAAGGGGTGCAACCACTTTCTGAGGGAAGGTTGGGAACAATATTTTTTTAAACTAAAGCTGTCAATATTTAGCAACTAGATATGGATAAATTTAAAATAAAATGTCATTCATTGCATTTGTTAACCTGGTTTGTTTTAGAGCCAAGTTGCATTTGAAGTATTGGAGGGTTTATTTATGATATTCCGAGGTGATTCTATGCTCAAATGGAAGTTTAGCCTACTTTTAGCAGGATGAAAGCGAAACTCAAGGGGCACAACAGGTCTGTTAATGTACCTGATTATATTTTTTTGAAATTTAGTTTTTTTTCCTTCACCATCTTTGTTGATCATGTTCTGACAATAAAAACAACAATTTGGCCTATGATCTGTCCAAATACCAACACAATCATTTCTTATATTGTTTTGTAATGAGAATGCCAATATATGTATGCACATGGAATCTTGACCAGATTCTACCAAAACTGTATCCCAAACCGTGGTTAGAAAAGTTCAATAATCAATCGAGTGATGATACATTTAGCAAAAGGGAGTAGTATGCTTTGGTGTCTTGATGATAGCTACCATGTTGACTGCAAAGTTGGCATAATTGTCAAACTCTTTCATCAAGAGAGTTGGAAATATTATTTTTAAGATACCAGTTTTCAAAATGGACATGCTTCAAAGGGAATGTTGTCATTTAAAATGGTATTTAAAAATTGATGTATTTTTTATGTTTTAAGACTCTATTTTTTGTTTTTCATTAATATTTGTGAGCAAAGAACTTTTTGTTTTTCAGTAAAAGCTGTATCATATGTATTTTATAAGGATCAATGTTTCAGATTGGTCCCTCTCTTATATCTATTCTAGGTCCTTGCCTCTTAGGTTGTGTTGGGATTTTGCTAAGATTGCAGTCATATCATAGAGCTATATAATTTTATCTACGGTACATTAACTAGTTTGAACATTCCATGTATAGAATCTTGTTCTAACTCATTGCAGTTCTTGCAAACTGTATGGATGCTTTAGATCTACTGAACTAATTTCCTAGAGTTTATTTTAAGCACAAAGTCATCTACTGATGCGGCGATGTTCAGGTGGCTTTGGTGATATGTCAATGTTGTCAATCAGAATATAAAATGGGCATTAACTTATAACAATTGCATCATTTGGGCTATGAAGCTTTGATTTCCTCATGTGTTCAGCCATGCTATGGCCTAGCCTTTTTCTAATAGCTTTATGGAAAAAATATAGAAAGTGTAATTGCAGAGCATCGTGACTTTATAAATATCTTATATATGTTAACTAGATTTAATTGGATAATGCATTTGATTAGGTCTTGGAAAATCAATGTTCTCTATGTAGGTTCATAATGATGAAGAAGTCAGAGCCCTATTTAAGCAAGTACAGGGAGAGGTTCTAGGTTCACCGATATTTATCATGAAGGTTGCATCTCAGATACTAAAATAATTCAAGAAATAATGAATGGCTGAAAATGGAACTTGGATGACATTTTAGTTGTTGCGTACACACCACTTATAATGGTATTCATTATTGAAGTGGAAATGGTTATTGATTTATGAGATTTTGTAGTGAGTGAAGCATAGCTTTTTCTCTATTGTTATGTCTAATCCTGTATGAGACAAGAGGTGGCAAAGTTTACTCTGGGCCTACTTTTCCATTTATTCATGAGCAGTTAATGCTTCTATAACACATCAGTAACATACATAACTCTACCTCTACAGAGTCGACATCTAGAAGTGTAGCTACTTTGTGACCAGCATGGAAATGTGGCAGCTTTGCATAGTCGTGACTGCAGTGTTCAAAGAAGGCACCAAAAGGCTAATATTTCTCTCCATTTGTCTTATATGAATTCTGTTTTTCAGTGAAATAGATTAGATGGAATATGATGTTAATGTATTTTTTATGTCCTATCAAGTTAAACATCTTAAGCACTGTGTTGAATACTGTGTTACTCTCAGGACACAGTGGACTCTCTATTGCATTGACATATATACATATAGAATAAGGAATCTTGTTACCATTATCACTAAATGCACATTATTTCAGCATTACTACTAAGCACTCGGTATGCAATTTTTGTTAAGGATGTCAGTTCTTTTTTATTTAAAGATTATAGAAGAGGGTCCAATTACAGGTGGAGCCCACCTGAAACTGTGAAGCAATTAGAGCAGGGTGCATGGAGACTTGCAAAGTGTGTAAACTATATTGGGGCTGCAACTGTTGAGTATCTTTATAGCATGGACTTTGGCGAGTATTATTTTTTAGAACCGAATCCTCGTTTACAGGTATATAGAATTTGCTTAAGTAAGTATTATGAGCATGGAACTAATAATGTTGGATTTGAATTTCTAGTTGTATTGAGGTGAATAGAATGGTTTCTTTATTAAGATGACATGCCTTCGTAGGTTGAGCATCCTATTACAGAGTGGATAGCTGAAATGAACTTACCTACATCCCAAGTTGTTATAGGCATGGGAATTCCTCTTTGGCAGATTCCTGGTATGCACTTAGTAAGGCTGTAGGTTGAATTATCTTTGTTGATATTCTATTATGACGACACTGATGGAAACCTACTATGCGCTGATGTTCTTGGTGTTTGTATGCCTTAGAAATAAGACGATTTTATGGAAAGGAAGGAGGAATAGGCTATGATGCTTGGCAGAAGACAACGGTGACAACTACTCCATTTGATTTTTGACTTGGCAGAATCTGTCAGACCAAAAGGACACTGTGTACCTGTCCGTGTGACAAGTGAAGATCCTGATGATGGTTTTAAGCCTACCAGTGGCAAAGTGCAGGTCTGAAACAATGTTATTAGGGACACTTAGAGAAATATTAGGGTGGAAATAAATTGGATTTTTTTTTTAGAAATTAAAACATAGATACCTTTTGTGGATAGTCTCTTGAGAAGGTCTCATATCCCATAGATCAAGGAGAGGAGTGCATATCTTTATGTGGGGGGGTCATAAAGTTCATTTTATTGAACAAAGAGGAGAAATACCATAGAGGGAGTAGCCTTAGTTCATTGTTAAGGAACACTACACACTTATGAATAATTATTTTCCATGGTGAGGGAAAAGAATGAATGTTGAGTATCATGTCAATATACTAGGTAGAAATCTAAAGGGGTATTAAAAATGTAAATGAAAAAATTGATACATGCAATATACAGTGAAAATAGGGTTTTTTTTTTTTAATTAGGAAGGCATATTGGGAGGGGGTTAAAAAAATGATTTTGGGAGGTATTTTCCAATATTTTTTGAAAATAGGGGTATTGTTTCATATGCCACAAACGATCATGCTATGGCATGGTTTCACTAAGTGAAGACCCCGTGGGCGCTACAAGAATAGACATAAATACTAGGCACAAAACTAGGTGCACAACCCGATGGCAAATCGAGAGAAAAACTAGTTGCAAAACATGGCGCTAAACCCAATGCAAATTGAATTGGTTTTAGCTTCAAATTTAGCAAAAGGATGCAAAAAAGACACCTAAAATAGCACCTACTCGTGAAATTGAGTCAACTTGGCAAAGGAAATGAAGAAAAATACATTAAAAGGGGATCAAGACACAAAAAGGAAGCAAAAATGGACTCAAATTATAGGGTTTTATTGTATTGATTGTTTAAACATCAATAGTTAGTTTTCTTCCCTTGAAAGTTCTCTTTCTTGCACAAGAAAAAACAAATATTTTACCATATTTGATGTATAATTTTATTGGCTTTTGTAGCACCATATAGGTCTTTGCAATCCCTTGGATTCTTATATAAAGACTTGTTGCAGGTATATATAACAATGTTTAGGTTTATATACCATTTGTTACTTTGAATCTTATTTAAACATTAATATGTATAAAGTTTTATCTCAAGGTGAAGCGAGGTACAAAAATTTCAGATGAAGGCAATCCCAATATGTAAGAGGGCACACTTACAATTGATTTTGTATTGATTTCTCAAATAAATAATCAATAAACTTAGTTAACGTACACATCATTTAATGGCATGTTATTAGAATGCTTAAAAATTTTAAATTTTTATGATCTTTTGATAAATTCAAATTATCATTTATTCATAATCTAATAGTATTTTGTTTTTTACATATTATAAATTTAATAAATATTATTTCAATTACAATATTAATAATATATTTATATGTTTAATTTAATTTTCTAAAATCTTAGACTACTAACAACTTTTGTTTTAAGATTTATAAACTCACCCCTGACATTTCTACATAATAATTTGTATAATTAAATACAATTTGTATAATTAAATACAAGGGATAAAGGCAAGAATGACAATACCATCCATATCTTTGGAGGGATACCATAGGCTACAATGTAAACCTCCATTCGGTTAGATTATCCACTTGAGGAGATATTGACTTGCACTCCAAATGACTTCATAAAATGCAGCGTAATAAGACTAACTAATAAGCAAACTCTAATGAATTTCAAATGAACAGAACCTCAAAAGCGATAGCCTCAAGTTCCCCAAGCGAATTCATGGGACAAACTTAAAATTATATATAATTATAAATATTTTATTTTTTAATTTTAAAAAAACTCTAGTTAATTCAAAATAAATTATATAAACTTTTCAATTACTTCATTTTTAAGAAATGTTTTGTGTAATTGATAGTAACTTTAAAATTTGTATACTATCTATTAATTGTGAAATATTGGATTATTAAAAATTAAAAAATATATATATATATATTTATATACATGTTTGTACTTGTGTATACATTGATACACAACAATAATCTGAGTAGGATAACTCTATAGAAATAGATATCTCTATTAATAACTTATAATGTAATTGAATTAAATGATGTTTTTTACAAGAAAGTACCAAGAAATCTTTTGAGAAAATAAGTTTTAAGCATGTGTATAGAACAGAATTTGAAGGTAAATGCTCTTATTAAAAATGTAGAAAGGTCACTGGTTTATCCAAATGGAGAAGTTAAACCAAGACAATTTTGACATAAACTCAAGTTGTCACAATTGCTTCGTGACAGTTCTCTTTGGCTTTGTTTAGTGTAGTATCAAGAAGAGTTGCAGTTTTATTTTGGTGAGGACAAAATTTAGTATGTTTTTCTTTTTTAGTTATAGGTGAAAATTTTGTTTTTATAATGTTTGAATGTAGTTTACTATAAATATTGAAGATTGAATTTTTTTTCTTTGTGAAAACAACTTCAAGTTTTTACTATCTATATATTTAAAGACATTAAAAAACAATTAAATTAAATAATGTTTATAATTTCATATATATATATCACAAAATGTAACTATAATTTACAATAATAATAATAATAATAAGCTTCCTCGTAATAATAATAATAAGCTTCTTCCTTATAATAATAGTAATAATATAATTTTAAAAAAAAATTACAAACTTAGTCCTTTCCTATACCACTTACATCTTTGACGTTGATGTTTTTAGGGTTGTATTTCACTAAGCTGCACAATCAGTCCACCGCCTGTCCGTCACAACTTTGAATCAGAGTTGGCTGATCTTTAGCTTTGACGTTGATTTTTTTAGGGTTGTATTTCACTAAGCTGCACAATCAGTCTACAGCTTGTCTGTCACAACTTTGAATCAACAAAGTTGGCTAATTTTCTTTTTGTGGTTGAAAATGAGATTTTCAATGTTAAAATTGCAATTTTTATTGCAGAAATAGATTCAAGACTTTTAATTACTTTAGGACACTCCAATTATGCAATTTCAATAACTAAAAACTATCCTTTAAACAATTTCCACCGAATTTTGACAAAAAAACTTACCACTGTTTTTGAGTCACTGCATTGTTATTACACAATCAGTCCGCCGGCCGCCGCCACAACTTTGAACTGATGGATGGGTTGTTTTTGGGTCGTTTCAGTTGAACAGACAAATTTTCAAAGGCCTGACCGCATCCATGAACACGTTATAATCCTCTTGGTTTGGCAGCTCACAGATTTCAGAATGGGCAGAGGATCAAATTGCATGAGTGATCAGCACCTCTCACAGATTCTGTCTTCTTTCTTTCTCCTCCTCCTGCTGCAGGTCAAGCTGGGCGATGCGGCAGACGCATCTTCCGACAGTATTCTGTTAGGCGCCTCTATGACTGGTAGCCAGACTAGGGTTTCTGACAGCGGTTCCTTCAAACTGGGATTCTTCGATATCACAAACAACAACGTTAATGAATGGTATGTGGGTATTTGGTATGCCGCGGCCTCTAGGCATATAATTGCTTGGGTAGCCAACAGAGAACGGCCATTGCAGAACTCGTCCAGCATTTTTAAGCTCGCAGAGGACGGGAGTCTCCTTTTGTCTTATGGGGGATCCATCGTCTGGTCTTCCAAGGCTAACGGGCCGAAGAAGCGCCCTTCTTCGGCTGTGATGACGGATTCTGGTAATTTAGTAGTGCTGAGTGCCGAGAATACCTCTGAAAGTATTTGGGAGAGCTTCGACCATCCGGTAAATACTTGGTTGCCTGGGATGAAGATCAGTGTAACCCAGAACCTGACTTCCTGGAAAAGCACTTGGGATCCGAGTCCAGGCCACTTCGGCCTTCAAATAGATGCAGGCGAAACTAATGGATTCGGTTTGGTGTGGAAGAACCAGATCAACTACTGGCAAAGTGGTGCCTGGAACGGCCAAATGTTCAGCTCGGCACCGTTGAATACCCTCTTTAACGTCGTCAGCTTTTCCATGAACGCGGGTTCGCACAAGTATTTCACTTATTCTGTTATAAAAACCCTCGATTCGTCCTGGATGAGTCGGGAGAAATACGATTTTACTTTATGGTGTCAAATAACGAATGGAGTCTGGTCTGGTCACAGCCCACAGATCCCTGCGAGATGTATGCCGAATGCGGGGCTTATGGATCATGTAACCATAACAATCTACAGTACTGCAACTGTCTCACAGGCTTTGTCCCCAACGACGCCCAAGAATGGGGCTCTCGCCAGTGGTCAAGCGGCTGTGTTCGGAAGAAGCCATTACAGTGCAGCCATGCCGGAAGGCGGACCAACAGTGTTGAATTTGTAGAGTTCAGTGCCAAGTCTACGCCCCCTCAAGCGGTTCAATACAGAGGGCAAGGGAAAAAGCAGTGCCTTGCTGCCTGTCTCGGCGATTGTTCGTGCACTGCACATGCCTATGTTGTTAACAGCACTTTGGAGGCATCATGTTTAATGTGGTTCGGTGAACTGCTAGATCTGTCCGATGCGGCCTCCGACGGGATCTCTCTGTTTGTTATGTTAGATGACTCTGATTTGCCCGACTCTTCTGCTTCCAAAAGTAAGGCAGCTGATCTTGCTGGCTTAGTGAGTGGTGTCGTCAGTGTGGTGGTTGTTACTCTTGCCTTTGTGATGCCGTTTTTCTGAATACTTAGCTCATAGTGACTATCGGACATACCCGTCACTGCCAAGGCCAAAGTTTAAGGCTGCCAAGGCCGAAGTTTAAGGCGAAGAATAACCAGTTTGTTGAACTCTGTAGCAGGTAGTTGGATTTCAAGCAATTTGTAAATTTCTGTTGAAGTTTACATCTTTAGCATGATATTTATGGAGATTATTGTGAAGATTAAAAGTGAAGGGCGTTGCAATTCAGTTTTAAGATGGATCTATTGTGGTTGCACTTCTCAAGTTTAAGATGGATCTATTGTGGTTGCAAGTTGGATCAAAACTAGTTTACATTTTAGTATGACATTTATGGAGATTATTGTGGGGGAAAATGTGAATGACCTTGCAATTTAGGTTTAAGACTATTGTGGTTAGTATGTTTTGGTTATTATATTTTGGCTATTGATATCAAATTTTGGTCATTAGAAAATTTGAAAAATAAAGTTAATTGATGTCAATGATAATGAACAAGTAAGATATATTTAAGTAGATAGCCGTTTTTATTTAAGATTTGGGGTGGTACTGCCTATGCTTTTTCATCTACTGAAGAAGATGAGACAAGTGTACTATCGAGATTGATTCTATGGCAGTAGTTCAAAATTCAAAATAAACAATTATAAAATTAGCACACCTACATAGTTTGTAATTGGATCACCTCCATAGGGATGAAATGGTTAAGAAATAGTTATGGAATAGAAAAGAGTTTGATTTTGTTTTTATTCCTCATATTCTTGTAGTTAAACAGGTTCAAGTGTGAATTAATCATGCCTAGCTACATGTTATCGCCTACATTCTTCGGGTTATCCATCTATCAACTATCAATTATTTTTTATATTCTTTTTCTTTTTATCTCACATTATTCTAGTTATGAGTTATCCATGCATTGCTTCCAATTATCCATTCATCAACTAGCTACCGGTTATTTTTTATGTTCTTTTTTTTTATAATAGTTTATTTCGAATTTTGAACCACTGCCATAGAATCAATCTGGATAGTACACTTGTCATGCTCGTCTATAGATGAAAAAGTATAGGTTGTTGTCCACCCCAAATCTCAAATAAAAATGTCTATTCATGTAAAAATGAATATAAAAGATAACTAGTAGTTAACTGTATATATATATATATATATATATATATATATATATATATATATATATATATNGGATAACTCAGGTTGAACCGTTTAACTAGAAGAATATGAGGAATAAAAAATATTTTTCATTCCATAATTATCTCTCAACCATTTGTTCGCTATGGACTTGATCCAACCACAAACTATGTGGGTGTGCTAGTATATATCAATGATATCATGTGAAAAGTTAATTAAAGAAACTAGTAATGATTTGTTTTTGTTTTTCATATATTTTTTGTTTTGTTTTGTTTATTAAATAGTATTTGTTTTTTGCTTATATTAACTTTAAAAATCATGAATGAATAATGGATATGATAACCCTTAACAACTATTTCACAATCTAATAATAACACCTCCACGAACATTATAGTCATGAATCTCAATGAAATTATAAATTAATAATTACATTGAATCTCGTAATGCTACCAAACACATTAATGAACATAACCGTAATATAACATATTCTTGGAGAAATTGTGCAATCCAACATAACCTTGATGAACATCGTCATCCAATATAACCCTTGATGTACATGTCAAAATGGAATAAAACCATTTCAAATATGGCTAAACCCAACCCTTGCGCAACGTTATAATGAATTACATAATGTGACACAACCCATTAAGGAACATAACAATAATGCAACATGACAAGATGAATGTTGCGATCCAACTTAACACTTATCAATGTCATAATTCAACGTAGCAATTAATAAATGTCACTTGGTGACAATACCAAAAAAATTATGTGACAACAATGTTGCAATCCAACATAGCATTTATTAATTGTTACACTATTACAATCTAATAAAAGTTTTCAAAAACATAGCACATATGTATCTAGTATTATAAATTAATTAAATACGTATTTAATTAATTTATAATAGTGTTGAAAATAAAATAACCATTAAACAATAATAATATATATTAAATTACATTATTTTTTAATTAATATTTTGATGTAAAAAACACTATAACGACTTTATATGATAATAAAAAAATTAAACAATAATGCTTTGAATAAACTATTTAATTTATACTTGTATGTAAAAATCACGAACTTTTTTAATTAATTATTAAATTAGCTTTTAGCTATTTAAGAAAGTTACATTATTTTTAATTAATTATTATTTTATAAATACTTATTCTGTTATAAAATTTTTAATTAAACAATACTTTATTTAATAAATAATTATATTATTTTAAATTATTATTATATTATAAATTATTAATTAAATAATACTTTATTTAATTAAATAATAATATTTTATTATTAATTTGAAGATACTGTATATTATTTTATTAAAAAATCATTTCATTAAAATTGTTTTATTAATTCGAATTATTATTTAATTAAATATTTTATTATTACAATTATTTAAATAACCATATTTTTATTGATACTTTGATATATCTACTCATCCAATAATTATAAATAAAACACATTAAATGTAATTATTGTTAATACAATTATAGACCATGTTCAAATTGACACAAATAACAGATCTTCAAAAATAACATCAATACATACATTAATATTAATTCCTCAAATTACCTAATATACAATGAAAAATAATTATAATTACATACCGTAGAACACAAAAGTAGTGATGACAAATCCCATGTGACATAAGTGTTTATTTGTTTTTAAGGGTATCCAACTCAACATTTATCAAATGATATGTGAAAAAGGTAGATGATTAGGTGATATGTGTAAAAGCTAGATGATTAGGTGGATTTTTTTAATTAATGATAATTAATTAAATTAAATTAAATTAAATTTAAAACAAAATCTTAAAAATTAATAATAATAACAATAACTATATATATATATATGTTTAAATGAAAAGCAATGTTGAGATGATGGTTTAGCAACTTTTTTTTTTTTGCAATTATTTATAGATTTTTTTTAATATATATATTAACAAATGATATTGTGAATTGGTTTTAGATTGAGTGGTTAGGAAGACAGTTGTTATGCTTTCTACATGCTAGTTTAATTTTTGCAAGTGATATGTTGAGATTTTAATAACTATATTGTTGTAATGACTTTGAGCCCTATGTTAACAAAGCTTCAACTTTTGCAAATTATGGTTTACCATGTAATTCATCCTCAAAATAAGGGGAGAATAATATGGGGTGTTTAGGGAGATATCCAAGGGGATAATGTATGTAATGTGTCCATAGGCCAACTTGGTAGTTGGTGGGTATGTACCTAAAGAGGATAATATGTGGTACCTAAGGATGTGCCCAAGGAGATAATGTATGTATTGTGGGCCTATGTAGTTAGAAGAAGTAATATAATGATAAAGGGTAGTCAACATAGACTCCCTACGAATAGTCGTGAAAAATTTAAATATATATGAGTAGATCATTGTATGATATATGTTGGATGAATTTTTTTCTAGCAAACATGGCTTGTGGAGTGACTCATTTCTCGAGGAATAATTGATACCAGTGTTACCTATTTTAAGGGTCTCTATATATCTCGGTGTTATTATTGAAGTGAATGTATTTTGGTTTAAGTTTAAAGTTTATATATCATTTTTTATTCAAATTTTGGTTAAGGATTACTACAAGTGATATAAAGCACCATTTTTGGCCCAAAAAATGCAAGTTTTTTTTTTTCGTTTTTGCATATTTTTCAAGGAAAAAGAGGACATCGGAATTCTACTTTATTTATAAAACTTTTTCTACAAAATGTCAAGAAATTGATTGCATATATGCTTTCCTCTCATCAAGACACCAACTTTGAGGAAAAAAATCATCCATATCAAACTCTAAAAAGTGAAGTTATTGTTGATTTAAAATCAATTATTTTTTAGGGTATTTCTAGACATAACCGCAGGATTGAAAATATGACATATTTTGATCAATTTTTTTTATTGAAAACTAACTATCATAATTGTGGTCATAATAAATATTTTGAGAAATATTAAGCGACCTGTGCTCATTTAAATTTGTTGTCTGTAAGTGAATTTTTTGAAACCGTAGCTCTATTTTTGGAATTATAACAAGCAAGGTATTTTTATAGCAAAATCTAATGGTCTTAGCATGGAAGCATACATATTATATTGGGGGACTAGATATCCCACTACTTGGGGATACAAATTATATTTTAATCTAAAGGAGGTTGTTTCCATATGGTGGAGGATAATTGACCCTAAAGAAATATTGAGACTTTCCAATATGGAATATAAAAAAAATATTTTAGACAAGTGGTTTCATTACAAGTGGAAGTCACTTGACAAGGACAAGATGAAGAAAAGTTCAAATGAAGAATGTGAAAAAGGGTTTTTAAGATGGGTGTTTTGAAGTTGTGAAAAGGGATAATGAGATCAATAAAAGTTTATTTTCATGCACAAACTTTCAATTACAAGTTTATGGGTGTATTCAACAAGAAAATGTTATTATTTATATAAACCCTAGTAGCAAGTATAATCTCATCAAGGACAATTTGAAAAATTATGGTTGCAATTCCGAGTAAAGCATATTCAAAGCACACATGTCGAAGGTGAAAATGTCCAATTTTTGGTTTGAACATTGCCATGGAAAATATACATGTTGCGTTTATATTTATATGTTATAGATATGGAAGTCGTGATACTATTTTGAAATATTTTTGGATGGACTTGTTTGGTACTTTTAATATTAATGTGCATTTTTTTAAAGATTTGGTACATTGAAAAGAAAATTATATTACATGATATTCCTCTTACTAAATAAGAAGGGGCCAAGGGGGGCACATGAAGAAGTCCTTGCAGGTAAAATAACTGAAGTTTCTATTGACACATAAAATGAAGATTATGAGGTTGGATCAAAAGAAGGGGTCACAAAATCACATGAAGAAAATCCCACAAAGAACCTAAATATGAAGAACAAGATAAGAAGCTATGTGACTCAAAGGAAACACATGTTAAAGAGTCAAAGAAATAAGAACCAATAAATAAGGTTGTGGTATATCATCATCCACACCATCATGCGAAAAAATAGTCATCAAGGCAAAGCTGGGAGCATCAATGAACATTGAATCAAAAAGAAAAACAATGTGGATCCACATGGAGGACTAAAAACAACACATGGATATCTCATAATAGCACAATGACAATAAGGAATCCAGACGAGCAACACAAATGAATATCAAGGTTGCACATAAGCAATTAGACCCCATGTCCACATTTCAGTAGGATGGATGGATGCTCATGCAAGAAAAAAAATTCATACAACATATCTTACAAAATGATACACATGTATATTTATACTTTCTCATGAGTATCCCTAGGGGGTCTATGCTAAATACCTCTTATTATTCAATTATTTCTTATAACTATCTAGTAGACCTATTTATTACCCACCAACTACCAAAAGGGTCTATGGCCACATTGCATACATTATATGTGTGGGTACCTCCCTAAGTACATTACAGAATTTAACCTTCAACCCCTATAACCCCAATCCTCTAACTCATATATTAACTAACTCATATGCTTTATAAACCTTTAAAATTAACTTCTACAACTAAATTACTCCTAAATCGTAATGTATAATCCTTAAAAATATAACATAAAATCCCTATAACCTCTAATATTTAATCCTTAAGGTAACTAACCAATAAAAACTCTAAAAATTAACCTAAAAAACCTCTATAACACATTAAATATATAATCATGAATACTTGATACATCTAACATGTATGACACCTTATCCCTTTAACTAATGATATGTCCTAACCCCTATATGCCTAACCTATTATGACCCCTTATAACCCCTAATTCATATAATGCCAAATACATAGAACCTTTGACTTGATGCCCTATAAGTATCACTATAACCCTTAAAATGATGCTTAGTGTCTAACCATTATATACTATCAACTATACCCTTCTAACCACTAACCTAACACTAATACCTATACCTCATAATGCAATAACTATACAATCCCTATAACCTAGATATTATTGTTAACCTATAATCCATCCAACCTCAAACCTATGGCCCATATATTGTCTAGAAACTAACATCTATCCCCTAAATTCTTTAACTCGTAATGCCTAACCCTTATCACAACTCATATATATTACTCTTAATTTTTAGTTGATCTAACCCTTAATGTATTAGCTAACCCATTTACCTTGTCTAATATTAGAAGTGATGAATTGTCATATTAATCCAATAATCAATTCATGAATTAACTATTACCGCAATGGAATTCATGAACATTTTGTCCATTGAAACAACTTCCACCATTGATTGTTTGGCCATAGTATAGGGTGAATAGAGAATATGATACATGAGGGAGGCAATGAAACCAAAATCGAGGAAAAGTATCACAACAAATTCTCTCTAAAGGATACATTGACTAGACTAAAAAAATGTATAATAGATGAGAGGTATGGGATATATGCACAATTATTAATTCTTACTACAGTGGAGTCCTATCAAATGATGACCTATTTTTAAAAAAATATGTGATTAAGCCTCGAATTAAGCAACAAAAAGAGAACAAAGTAAAACCACATATAATGTGTGATCAGTGCAAGGAAAGAGAGAAAGAACATGAAAGAAACCAAAAGGTACAGTGAGAATATTACCAAAGGTATAAGGTTTTCCTTGGTATTTTAGGGCAAACCAACGGAAAAAAGAGGATGGACTCAAAATAAAGGGTGATGAAATGACCAAGGAGCAGTTTGGACTTGCCTAAAGGAGAAACATAGCATGGACACCATGAGGGAAGGTGGGGAGGATGGAAATGCTCCTTTCCCATGTGGACGATGGGAGAAAGAAGGTTCAAGGAGATGTTTACGATGAGCAAGATGAGAGAAGGAAAGATTCCAAGAAAGATAGGATGTGTGGATGGGTATATCCATGAAACTGTACTTGAGGGAAGTATATAGGTGATGAGAGTTCAAACAAGGAATAAGAAAAAGAGAAAGATGGAGTAAATGATTAAATAAGAAAAGGCGATCAAAGTAAGGGATGGAGGAATTCTTCTTGAAGTATGAACAAGGGGTGCCTTGATATATTGGAAGGGTTAAGAGGAAAGTAGAAATTAGAGGAGATTTCAACTCAAAATGGGCCTCTTAAAAAAATTAATAAAATAATATTTATCAATTTTGGAGGAAAAAAAGAAAAAAACTACTTTTTTGTTTGTATTTTTGACATATCTCCCCGTGTTTTTACTCAAATTTCGATTGGGAGAGCTCGTTGGACATGGAATTAAATTCCACATCCAACAAGTACCCACTGGGCATACTTTTGACGGACCCCGCTACCCCAAAAACAAGAAATACCTGAAAAACGTGGTGATGACTAATGTCTAGAGCCTCATATTTATCATCATGTATTTACTAGCAACGAAACTATCCAGTTTCAAACATAAACTAATTTAAAGCATACATATTTCATTTGTATAGCTACAAGTATCTAATAAATGAATATATAAAACGATATACATTATCCACAAGAAACAATATTAACAATTTATGATAAATATAAACTAAAAGAAAATAAGCAAAAGACCTTTCAAAATATATTAACCCAGAAAAATACAGTAAAGACTTAGGTTATATAATCAACCTTTCTTCTATCCATTTACTAAAGAAATTGTTATTAACAGTAAAAATCAAATTATATTCTAAAACCAATTGTCTAAACATTTCATTTCACTTTTAAACATAATCAAAACAAATATCAAATTCAGTATCAATAAATCTGTTTAGGGTTAATTTAAAAAGATTTGAAGAAAAAACCAGAACCCATAAGAATCTCATAGCATGTCATCTTTCTCTTAAATCCATTGTATATATTTATTATTGAATATAGAAGTCACGAAATAGTAAGCTTAAAAGCTTAATCAATTTAGATAGCATCTAAAACCCTATCATCATTATCAAAACCACTATTGTCACCTTAGAGGTTACAGCCTAATGACCTTTTTACAATTTAGTCATGGCTTACAAGCGTGTATAAAAATAACTTTACTGAAATCAAAATTACGACTGAGAAGGCCTGTAATTTTTCCAAGTCACGGCCGTGAAAGCCCCAAAAGAATTCCTCCACGATACAGCCACTAGGGCTTCAAAGTTTTCTTCACAACACATCATAGTCTTGGCCACATGGCCATCCAAACAAATAGACCACAATGTATCCATGGCCGAGTAGTAGTCCAAAAACCAAGTGAATAGTACCTACTAAAAACACCATACACCTGTGCAGGAGAAACCTTAGGCGAGACCAAGGCTTACCAGGGTAGACACGCAACGTGGAGTCTGTGTAGGCCCTTTCTTCAATGGTTTCCAGCATCCTTCTACGAATTCAAGCACCTACACATTGAAACCAATGAATATTAAAAACTCACATAAATAACTAAGGAGATAAATCTATGAATGGTGCAAATAGAATTATAACTTTCTTTAAAAATTGAATATCTTACATGTAAATGGATTTTCGGCCCCGTAGTGGTAATATGCACAAACCCTAGCCACCATTAAAGGTACAATGAGCTTCAAGGAAGCACTTTCAGAAGGTAACACAAACGCGTAGTGTGCAAGCCTAGAATAAAAAACCATGGTGAATTAGGGTCAAAGCCATAGTAGAATTCAGGCGGTGAAGACAGCTAAACCCTACACTCAACCAGAACACTCATTAGACAATCAAAACCACACTACGACAACTCAAGAGCCATGCTCACTTTCACTGCACCAGTGCTTGAAAGATAGCTTATGTAGAAGAAAAATAACGACAATGAAGACCACTTTCACACAGAGAAATGGTAACGATGATAGAGGGTTCTCCCACAGAATGAAAGGCAATGGCCAAATAAATATCTTACACAAAAGAAGAACGAAAGTCCAAGGAGGCTTATACAGAGTCAAGGGAGTGACAGTAAGGCCATGCGGCCCTCCCATTCTGGAGCAAGGTTAAAATCCAGGATTAATACGAATTTAGGGTTTTAGAATAGTTTTATATTACCCCCCAAAGTCAACAAAACCTAACCATCGAACATCAACAACGTGGCTACAGATTTATTTATGAAATGTGGGTTCTATGATATAGTTTTGAAACCCCTATGGAGCAGCCTGCACACATTAACAATTTGTAAAGGAACTTTGGTTACAATAGTTTTCATAACTTTCAATATATTATAACCCTAACGAGTATTATAGGGAGGTAAAATTTATACTAGGGTTTATATCCATGTTTTCAAATCTTTGGAAATGGTTAAACAGTCATGTAAGACTTTCTTCAACTTAATTTGCATAATGAACACCAATTTATGAGAAAGCATAGCATTGTAAAAGACCAGGTAAAGAATTAATCTTTATGTATATGAGGTTGCAAGTACAGGAAGATGTATAGCTTGGTTTTGTTAGACTAGGTATTAAACTTAGATCTATATATCACCTTGTGAGATGAAGATCATATAAATGTTAAGTTGGTTAGATTTTTTTTGTAGAAAGTAATCTTTTACTTATTTACCCAAATAGCAGTAATGCTATTGTTTTAAAATATAAAATTTGTATTATTGCATCTCCATTTGGTAAGTACTAGAATAGTTTAGAAGAACTATCTTATGCACTAGGTTTTATTTCCATCTGTGAATAACAGTCAATGTACTTTATGACTATACCTAGATCATAGGTTTTCCTAAGTTTATTTAACTCGTTATTTGTTGAAAAAAAATACTCTTGAGTTTAACTCAGCATCAAGTAAACAAACAAAGGAATCTACTATACAATTTACCTTTCACTAGAGTTACATACAGGAACTAAACTAAAATTATATTGATGAAAGTTAAATGAACAAGTTATGGTTATAGCGAAATGGAAGAGCAACTGGACGAGGTTCAGTTTACTAAAAATACTTATATTACCAGAAACTATTTAGAACATAACTATACAGATCAATGATACCTCATTTATTGCTCAAAGCTATAAAATAAATAAATTTACTAGCATTCTATTTTATGCTAGTTGAGATAATAATCTTGATCTGGAAACTGGTGACAAAACGTCTTACCTGTAAAGGACTTGTAAAAGAAGCATCACTTCACTGCATTAGCTAAAAATATAACTAAGCCTCGATCTCAACTGAAGTTCCTTCCTACTTTCATAAAACAGTAAAACAAACTTAGCACTAGTAATTAAACAGATGTTTCAATTCCTGTTATTCCAAATCATAACCTGCTAAATCAAATCCTTAATAACGATTTTTTAAACAAACAATTAAGTATGAAAAACTAGAAATTAACAAGAATCAGTTCTAGTTTAAACATGTTTAGGTTAACCATTAACAGTTAAATGTCCCTTAGTAGTGATGACTGCAAACTTTTAATGTCATGAAAAATTTTAAATTTTTACGAATTTTTGGATTATTACACCTCATGTGTTAAATTTCTCATATCTAGGGTTATGATTTAACCTAGATTGTGCTAATGAGTGTGTGATACTGGATGAGTATGATGTGATGATGAGTCCATTGCACACTTTAGAAGTACATTCCCAATATGATGACTATATCAAGATGATCACTGTGACTTCTGCATAAGGGAAAATATAAAGAGGGAGGAATTTCTAT
Organism: Pseudotsuga menziesii; assembly: GCA_001517045.1. NCBI lineage: Eukaryota > Viridiplantae > Streptophyta > Pinopsida > Pinales > Pinaceae > Pseudotsuga > Pseudotsuga menziesii. The sequence continues at coordinate 105,880 of LPNX010185083.1, forward strand.
GCCAATTTGTTTTTATTCTTTGTATTGTCATGACATGTTGCATATATGTTATTGATATTCTCTTGATGGAATATAAATAATATATGGATGGATGCTAAGACTATGTCATTATATCAAATTGATATTGTTTATTGTTGACTATCAAACTAAATTTAACTACATCCCATGACCTGAGATTTTCAACAACGCACAACAAAGATATCCGATAAAGTCTATCAAAGCCCTTCACCCTATCAACATGTTTTACTGATTATTCCTTTTTCATTGCTAAAATCCTTTGACATAAATTAACAATACACGTAATGGATCCTTTTTTTTTTACTGAGTTCATCATGCTACCATGTCTATTGGTTATTCCTTTTTCATTCTTGAACTCCTTTGACATCGATGACAACTATATTCTCAACAATCTCTAAATTCCTTTGTGATTAACTTAAAAGTGCCAAGTAAAAGTCACTCTCGAAGAGTACATAGAGACAAGATTACATATGCAATGTGTGTGCATTTGATGTGTGTGTCCATGTGAATTCCCTTCTTCTAGTATTATAAGTTGGGCATTTACCTTGATGTTTTCAATCACTCTTCTACTGTGGAAAATAAATCCCATGGGAATCAAACATTGGTCAATAGGGTAGCATAAATGCTGGAAGATTTGATAGGGGCCATAAAAATTGAGAAACTAATTGCTTTTTTCCTTGAGATATGCCCTCTTATAAGTCCATAGGTGTAAAAACATTTGATCCACTTATTCAAAGTAACACTATGAGCATTATTGAAATTCTTGTTGCTTCACTCCATTTTAAACCAAGAGAAAAATGTCCTTAAGAGTACAAAGAAAGTTATATTTTATGTTAAGATTGATATCCACTTCTTGTGCCTTGGATGTTCTTTAGTAAAATTGAGGGTATGGATGGGGTGGTTGTCCAAAACATCCTTTTAGGTTGACATTTTACTACCTTTCTGCAAGGGGTGTGTAGGCGGGGGGGGGGGGTGGGGGGGGAGGAATTACTAAACATAATGGCCATATCAGTTAATGTAAAAAACAATGGCTAACAATATTTTTATGGTCAATACCTCACAAACTCTATTACTTGTTATTAACTCCAATATTTCGAATCTTACAGTATCCAGAAGTATTATACATGCATCATCATCATGGACATCGATGGTGTCATCATCATCATCATCATCAATGCTATATGGTACATCAACATCATCTTGACCATCATCATCTTCAACATTAAGTACATCATCAACAAAATCATCGTCATCGTTGTCATTATGGTCACTCATATGCCATTAGTGTCCTTAATCACTCATCGACATTAGGATTAATGTCATGTAATTGTTAAGGTCATTTATATGTCGTTACAGTCATTTCGATTATAATAGGATTCTTTAGATGTCGTTACATACATTTAGGTGCCATTATAATCAATTAGGATCCAAAAGTGATACCATATGCATAATCATCATTGACATCCACATCGTCATCATCATCATACAATAAATCAACATCATTGTCATTGTCAAAGTCATCATCAATATAATTGTGATAATAATGAGCAAGGAACCCTACTACCTCGCAAGAATGGATGATATAGTCGTATACTTATTAAATCATACCCATATGGTCCATCATAATTATCGCAATGCATCATCGTCATGTTGGTAGGGCCAATCAGATGCAATTAGGGTCTATTAAATGTTGTTGGGGACACTCAAATGATGTTAGAGCAATTTAGGTGACATTAAGGTAATTTTCCCCTCATTAGGATTAATTAAGATCTAAAAGTTCCATGATTACAATAATTTAGGTGTCACTATGATAAATCAAGATCCAAAAGTACTATCACATGAATCATGGACATTGACATTGGCACTGATATATCTGATGTTATGTCGAACGTTTTCCGAACACAATTCCTAGCTCTAAACCTAGTGCAATTCCTAGCATAGTTCCTTTCGAAATTTCTAGCATTATTCCAGACACTATACCTAGATCTATACCTGGCATTATGTTGGATGTTTTCTAGGTGCACTTCTTAGCTCTATAATTGGCAGTATGTTTGATGTTTTTCTTGCCAACATTCATGGCACAATTCTTGTCGCTAACCTTGGATTAATATATGGTGATATGCTATTTAGGATGTTCTTTTGGAGGCTATTCTTGGCATTATATGGGATTTTTTTACGCTAATTGGGATGTTAATTTGCATGCTAATTGGGATGATAATTATGATTCTAATTGGGACTCTAATTGGGACATTAATTGGGATGCTAATTATGTCCAAAATAGCGTCGACTTTGGAAAAGGGATGCTAAATAGGACGTAAATTAGGACACTAATTGGGACGCTAATTGGGATTCTAATTAGGACGTAAATTGGGACGTTAATTGGGACGCTAATTGGGATGCTAATTAGCGTCCAAAATGGCAGCAAATTTTAAAAAGGGACGCAAATAATGCCATTAAAAGAACCATCCCGTGGAAAAGCATCCACTTTGTCCAAAAATTGATGAAAAATACACTAAAAGTGATAATGGATACTAAAAAGGAAGCTAAAAGAGACACTAATCACATGGTTTTGTTGTAGTGTAGGTTGTTTTGGTAAAAGAGAAAGTTTGTGTAGAAGTTTGAAGTAAAATAAAAACACCTATGAATAATGGTATCCTGTTTAAATAAATTTACTGAATAATATTCTCTAGTCTCCTGTTTAATTAAATTTTCTCATCGTTTTTTCAGAAAAACTATAGGACAATGGTGTTCACATCTTTGTATGCTTGTTTCATGTAAAAAATGCATGTTACTTTACACGAACCAGGTGCCTCCATAGTGCAGTTCCCTTTAAGCAAGATGCCTCAATCCAAGTTCCTTACCTCACATGTGTGCCACATGGCCTTAATTTTCTTACTGCCAAGCAACCATCCTCATCAACATGATGCATCAAGACCAATCACCCATGCAAAATATGTCAACTACCACATAAAATAGCTACATTCTCAAGAAGTGTGCCTCTTCTAACACATATCTCGAGGAAAAACATTCGCCTATAGTAAGCTATTGAATTGTCAATCAACCAAATGGTGTAAGATACAACAAGGGGATAGGATTTTTTCCTTTCAACTTGCAACCAACATGACATGTGATTGAAAAAATACTCATATTTCTCAATAAGATTTTCTCTGAGTATGCATTCAACCTATTTTCGCACAACTCATGAGTCTCTTCAAATGCTTACAATGAGGAGGAGATGAAATTAGTCAAGAGACATTGAAATTGCTATTTGAACTTGTAATATGGTACATCTAAAAATGAGGTGCTCCTCCAAATCAATCTTTTGTAAGTGTCACATAGATTCCAAGTCCTCTCAAGGTGTGGAATGTGGTCATTATCTCGAGTCTAGACCTAGAGCTAATGGGATCCCACTCTGCAGTCTGAACCAACCAAGGAGGATCTTGAGGGCATGCATCCAATGTTTGTGTGGATACTTGAGGATGACAATACAACCATCTCTCAAATGCATGAAGTTCTAAAAATAAAATTACATCTTAGGGATAAGGCCCTTTGTGGGGTAGTATAAGTGACTTGGATATACTGCCTACAAATATCCTCCCTAATCAGGAGTTTGATTTTGAGATAATTGTGAAGCCAGGTCGCTTGAATGCAGGCCCCAATCACTTATCAAGAATTGAGACAGGTGAAGAATTGATGAACATTGAATATGGGTTGCCAGATGTGCAACTATTCAAAGTTGAGATGGTTGATGACTACTATGAGCAAATAGTTCAGTTTTTGGCGACAAGGAAAGCACCGGAGGAGCTTACCACAAGTCAGAAGAATCAGTTGGTTGTGAAAATCATATATTTCCAGTTGATTGTGGGACAACTCTATAATATAGGACTAGATGAGATCTTAAGGCGATGTGTTGTACTGCATGAGCAGGGACAGGTGTTGGCAAATGTACATGCGGTATTCACATCATAAGGTTCCTTAAATCATGAGAAGTATTGATACGGTTCCTTAATAAATAAATAAAATTCTCTTAATATACAAGTAGATATTTTCAACACAAACAAGATTTAACACAAATTGGAAGTCTACACCCTCCTAGGAGAGCAGTTTTCTAGGAAGAAGTTAACCACACATAGACTTACCTACCCTCCATGACAGGTTTGGTAAGAGGATATAACCAAAATAAGTTCTTTAGAGTTTCAAAATTCCCACAATGGGGTAATTTAATATTGTGTGCACCTAAGTGAGTGAGTCTCCTATTTGGATGCAAACCCCCATAGTTATGGACTACAATAGTTACTCTCTAAGGCTCCAACTTGAATTCAACACATTGCTCAATATGAGAACCCGAGTTTGTTACATAGATATGAGCATTCACGATGTACTCAAGTGATCATAAAGAGTTGGCTTTGTACATTCCTTCTTTACCTTTTCTCTCTACAATAACTCTAGCAAGTGTTCACTATTTTTTTAGCAGACTGCACCACTATTTTCTTAGCAGACTACACCTCTAACTACAAGAGAAAAAAGGACCATTCTTGCTATGAAATCATAGATTTTTCTATGAAGAGAGAATCCATTTTCATGAACTTAAGGTGGCACATTGTTATTTACACGGGGACTTCACTTAGTGAATTTCTCACATAGCACATGCGATCGTAGGATATTAAAGAATACCCTTAATTTCGAAAGATATTGACCCAAACTCTTTTTTTGAAACCCCCTCCCAATACTTAAAACCTCCTCCCCACCCCTTTTTATACCTCAATCCTTATAAACCACCCTACCCACCCCCACCTTAAACCCCTCATCCCTCCAATACATGCAATATATTGGTTCGATTTTTTATAATTTTAAAACCCACAATATGAACTAACGTGATAGGATATTGATCAACAAGTGAAGCCCCCATGGTTATTTATTATGTAGTTTCAAGAAACATTGTTCCAAAAACCAAACAAAATTCCAATGATGAACTTTATCGGTTTAAAGGTTATAGAAAAATATTGATTCTACAGGTGAAGAAATTACATAGCATCCTTGTACTAACTTTCATTCTAAAATCTAATACTAGTAGTCTTGTGCATCGTGGCCAGTCTCTTAGTAGGGAAGAAAACTAATCAAGACAATACAATTTCCTTATATCCTTGAGGAGCAAAAAATAAAGAGGAAACGCCATAATTGAATCGCACTAGGAAGTGCCAAATCTGAGTAGTGGCATAATAAATATATTGAAGCATTTCAATTTGACTTTGAACCACATAATCTTTTCCTACAAAGTTCTTAATGAACTAGAAAGCATAGTATCTTTAATTCCTTTCCCCTGTTTGGATTTGGTTAATCAACTAGATTTTCATTAAGTCTAGAAATGATTCGATGCTTTCCTACAAACAATTGGATTTGTATAGAATTATTTCAAAATATTACATTGTTTGCTACATTACATATGTACATGATTATTTTTTCTTGCATGTGCAACTTCTTTCCAATACCTTTTCCTAGTTTTTCATTCTACATGAGCTCCCTATACATTTGCTTGGTTTCTTGATCTTGATATAACCAAAACTCAAGATATGAGCTTGCTTGGTTCAATTCCTCCATGCCTTGCCTACAAAAACAAATGACTAAATAAATGGCGAGTTAATATCAATCGATGAGTAAATGAATAACTAGTTAACATCAATCAACGAGTAAAGAAATGACCAATTAATAACAGTTAGTGACTAAATAAACGACTACTTAACTAGTTGATATAGTTTAAATGACCAAATTGCTCATGCCAAATTTTGCTTGGGTCATCTCTATGAACAACAGATACTAAGGTAAAAGGTGATGACCAAAAGATCTTGAATTTGTACAACCTAGTAATATTATCAACAATTCTAGTAGCCAGGACATGCTTAGGATATTGAAATTATTGATTACAACATGGTGTGGTATAGACTCTAGAAGCCTACCTTAACTAGAATGAAGTTATTTGATAGAATAACAAAAAATTGTAGGAAATTCTTAGAACACATAATAGATAATAGAATTGGCCATCATCTACCTGAATTGTTGTATATCTTATTGAACCTAGTATTTTCATTGTTGTAAAATAGGATTGGAACGTGTACCTTATTGAACACGTGTTGTCATTGATGTCAGATGAGAATATGTTGAATACAAATGTTATCATTGATGTCAAAAAAAATGAAGGGTTCCTCATTCAAAGCCACTTTGAAGAAATACATAAGTCATTAATGCCAAAAGAAAATGAAGGGTTCCTCATACAAATCCACTTTGAAGAAATACATAAGTCATTAATGCCAAAAGAAAATGAAGGGTTCCTCGTACAAAGCCACTTTGAAGAAATACATAAGTCATTAATGCCAAAAGAAAATGAAGGGTTTGTCATACAAAGCCGCTTAAAGAAATACATAACATAAAAAAATGCAAAGATCCCAAAAATTATGATTAGTTTAAATGAAAGTAATTTAGAAAATTGTATAATTTTATTCCTTAAATATTATATAAAAAAATAGTTTATTGTGATGATGATGCTAATAGTTATGGCGATGGACATTTAGATACAAAATTAACCCAAGTGTATAGCAAGGATTTATTTCATGGTGACATTTAAGGGGTGGTTAAAGAAACGGGTAACAATTTGTTTTTGTTTTTTCATATCATTTTTTTTATTAAATAGTATTTGTTGTGTGCTTATATCAACTCTAACAATGTGGTATGAATAATGGATAAAAAATATATATGTTTTAGCTTTTATGGTTGTTCTAGTTAACTAATATCATTGAGATTTACGAATCTTTGGTTTTCTTTAAATTTTTATTTTTATATTTAAAAAGCTTTTAGAGCAGAATTTATATATTTAAATAGTTTATGTTGAAGCAGTTCTTAAGGGCTTTCATTAATTCCATCATTTGAGAGGCCGTTCTCTAAAACTTGAAGAATATTATCAACCATTCTAATAGCTATAAAATGCTTAGGATATTGAAATTATTGATTACAACATGGTGTGGTGTAACAAAAAATTGTAGAAAATTCTTAGAACACATAATAGAAAATTGAATTGACCATTATCTACTTATCTACTTAAGTTGTTGTATATCTTATTAAACCTAGTATTTTCATTGTTGTCAACTAAAATTGGAATGTATTATCATTGATATCAAAAGAAAATGAAAGGTTCCTCATACAAAGCCACTTTGAAAAAATACACAAGTCATTGATTCCAAAAGAAAATAAAGGGTTCGTCATACAAAGAGAATTTAAAGAAATACATAACATAAAAAAATGAAAAGATCCCAAAAATTATGATTCTTTGATGGACATTTAACTGGTAGCTGGTCCACTATTAACATCTGACAGGCCGTTCTCTAAAACTTGAACAAGTTTCCCGAAATATTTATTCGTTACTTTTGTGAGATGTGCAAGCTTTCTACGGAAACCATCAATATAACTTTGCAGCTCTCTCTCGGCACACTGATGAAGTCGTTCTAGAGCAGATTCAGCTTGATCTTGCAAGTACTCTAGTAAATCTCTTTTAGCCTCCTCATATTCTGGAAGATAAAATCCATATACATATGTCCACTTCAGAACACCTCTACATTCAACAATCTGTAACCATGCTTCAGTAACGAACTTCAGTTTTGAAACGCGTTGACCAATTCTATCACTTAACTTTTCGAAGTGCACTGCTTGCATTTGCTGCAGATCTGACAATGCCTTTGCCCTAGACGATTCATTTGTCGACCATCGCTCATACTAATGGGTGTATCTCTCCAATGATTTTTTGGCAATCTCCCTTTTCTGCTCTGACTCATCATAAACTCCTTCCCGTCTTGCAGTTTCATATAGGTTGCACGCAAAAAAACCACCTGTTGCTTCACCATGCTCTGACCAGGGACCAAGGCATTTCCAGCAAAACTGGTAATTACATAGAGGCGTGCACGTCATATGCATAAAGCCTTCATCTTTCTCAATTGGACGTTTGCACTTTGGGCAAGGCTTTGAATTTTCCAATATCCAGTTCATGTTTGCTGAATCTTCGCTGTTCTTCAAGATCCACTTTTCCACCATACGACAATCTACTGGACGGTGAGCTTCTTTACAACAATTCCAGCAGAAGCTATATGCACATTTGCACTTAACATCATAATTAGGGCCACTTCCCATAACAAATTCCACACCATACTGGCACCTAGGAGCTGGACACCACTTAGTCTTTCTATTGTCTTCAACATATGATCTCAAACACCACCTGGTATACTTTGCTCTATCTTCATCAGTGACTAAAGAAAGGACCATATCTTCACCCACGGCTGCCTTGCATTCAGGGTACATGCACCGCAACGTAAGGCATCCAGGACCTTCATTTATGGAAGCATGAATGTAGCCTGTCCAGCACACATTACAATGTTGATGACCACAAGAAGCCGCCTTCATACTGCTACGCTGGAAAGAATCCCAGCAGATCCCACATTTCAACTCTTCTTCATACGGTTCAACCGGTTCAACCTCCACAACAGGCTTTTCCAACAACCCCAAACACACAAAGGTGAACACGATTTGGGTGATAAAGGAATACAATTTTCACCTTAGAGATCAATCTCTTTAATGGTAAGTATTTACACTAAATCTCATCACTATTTTCAATAATGTGTATCCTCTATTATGAATTAAAAGCATTTTTTTTTTTTTTAATTTCTATTCTCTAAAAGAAATTTACATGCCCAATGGAGACCAAAACTCCAATTTACTCATAAAAACCAAATCAATTTCACTATAACCCCAATTTACTCCCCAATTTAGTCATAAAAAAATAAATCAATTTCACTATTTACATAAATATTAACGAGCATCCTTGTGAATCCAAACCAATATTCACAAATTTGCAAAGTTTCTCAACTATATTGCAAGGTTGCATACAACTAGAAAAAATTCAAGTAGAATTCATATCTTCCCCATTGTACATAAACAAACACGCTAAATGGCCTATAGAGTTTGAACAAATTCATGCGACAACAAATAATAACATATCAAAATCCTTTCCAACTATGTCACTTGAACACAAGGACATGAGACATCAAGACCACAAAAATACAAGTGTCCGACATAGACATGGTGACCTTAGAATTAGGACATCGAAGACACATTATATATGTGGCATCTAATGGAGAATCTACGGTGAGAGAATTTATTGTCAACGTTTCGAACCAAGTGTGGCTCATCTTTAGGACAAAGCCACTCGCTTTGTCCTGAAGATGAGCCACACTTGGTTCGAAACGTCGACAATAAATTCTCTCTCCGTAGATTCTCCATTAGATGCCATGAATTCTGCGGAATCTCAGCAAACCTTACATTATATATGTGTGAGTGTGTGTGTGTGTGTGTGTGTGAAGACACATTACATATATATGTGTGCGTGTGTGTGTGAAGACACATTACATATGTGTGTGTGTGTGTGTGTGTGTGTGTGTGAGTGTGACCCCCAGAAGATTGATATTTGAATGAATCATGCCATATTCACAATGAAAAAAGAACAATGAATTGAGATATGTGAGGACACAACTTCAACATGTGTCGAACACGTTTTTTTTCATGTCATGATTTTTGGACATGAAAAAACACATATATGGCATGTGTTGAAGTTGTTTTTGTGTCTAAAACGACCCCACGGGACACGAGGGGAAATATGGACTTATTCGATGACTTAGCTTGCCAATACTGGGAATTTATTCATCAATAGCATCGTTTACCATCATTTAGGCTCTATCCTTTTCCTCTACCTAAAATATCCAAGTTGGTCCACCAAGGACATTAATCAACACCTTATAGTTTTGATGAAAAATCCTAATCAAAGTGTTAAAATAATGTATAGAAGCTTCCCATGCTTAGCAAATATTTTACCTTGACTGAAGGGTATATTTTGGTTAAGGTCAAGACAACGGAGTTCAACAATAGGCTCTACAAAAATGAAGATACATAGGGAGTTTTATGTGTTTGATTACATGTCAATCACATATTATCATACATGATAGAATCCAAAGGAAACCTTGCAACCCTAAAAGCCACTATACACATGTTATAGTTAATTCTACCACACTTGGTTGATCACATATTTATGGCCTTCAATGTCCCTCTGCAGACTCCTTGGACCCCCTTTTCCCATATTATACTTTGATGTTCCAAGATTATCCCCGAAAAACACTTGTTTATGCCTATACATGACTTTTAAAGCTATACTCATGTGTATACACTGATTTTGAGCCAAAACCCATGTACATCGAGAAATGTGCATAAAGCCAAATGTTTTTGGAGTTTTTCTCATAGAGTTCTGAATATCTTGACTCCTGGCCTTCCATATGCCTTGAGAACGCTCGGACTCGACCCTCCATTGCCTATTTGGAGTACTATATATTGAGCCTCTTAGATCCATTGAAGGAGGAGAAAATTGAGAGCAAGGAAACTATAGTCCATTGTTGCCTCACTTGTTATGCTTGATTCTTCATCCCTTTGTCTCTTTGGAGCACATAGTGTTGCTCTTCCCAAGCTTTCCTTTTCTTTGTGAGCTTGCCATTGAGAGATGGAGGATTGAAGTGGTGGAGGACTCAGTTTCTCTAGTTCGAAAAAGTGTCAATAGAGGTTGTCACTATTATGTCTTTGTTTTTATTAATAGAAATATCCATTTTCTGTCCAATACATGTGCATAAATATGAATATTGTATCCATGGATGTATTTATTTGCTTATACATGATTGATTATATATGATAGAGTAGGCCTAACACTTGAATATATAGCATGTGTGTCTTGTTTGTTGTTGTTGAGAGCGAATTGGGAATACAAGCGTGATTGCAAAAGCACGATGGGGATCTACATCAACCGTCTGGAATAAGGTACGATTCATATCCCTTAGTGTTATATGCCTTTATTTCTCTTGCATATTGGAAATGATTGATTTCTAGTGTCATTCAGTCTGTTGTGGTACACCCCAAGACATATTAAGTTTCTCTCCGTAACAGAATTTGTGACTCCACTAGGGAGGTTCCTTGTTTTTTATTTGGGGATTGGGTGCACAATGTGCTTGAATTGCTCTCTGTTCTCTAAGTTTTTGTGTCGGTTCTAGAAGTAGGTTTACCCTTTAGTGTCTGGTTGAAGTAATTTTGGTCTTGGCCTATCATTTTCCCTTCTTTTCCTTTCTGTACGCGAGTTTTCTCTTCACAGATGCATATACACGCGGTTTTCTTCTGAATTCTCACGTATATACGTAGGTTTTCTGTGAACAATCACGTATGCTTTTGTTTTGATCTTTATTTGGATGATTGGAAGTTGTTGGGTGAGTTTTGAATGTTGTTGAGTCTTCCTGGATGCTTTTGATGTCTGTATACTGCCTCTGTTTCTATCCAGAGACCCTTTTTTAGTTCTTTTTTATTAGATGTTGTTCTTGTCATCTTTTTCCTTTTTTGTTTTGGGATTAGTGCATTAGGTCTCTTTTATCTTGGTACCTTGGTTGGCTACTATCTGTGAGTGGTTGTAGGGTCTGAGAGTTGTAGAGCCTTTTTGTTGCGTTTACATCTTATTTATTTCAAAAAATACAAAAATATTTGATTTTTTGCATATTTATGCATTGTTGCATCTTTGCACTTGCATGGCACTTGCATTAGGTTTTCCTACTGAAGTTATAGTCAGTTTTTCTTTTATGAATGGTTTCATTATCATTTGAAGGAAAAACATGCATCTCATGTAGTGGCATACCCCGTTTTTTCATTTAAACAAGATTGCACTTGGCATTCTTTGTTAGGTGTGCACATTTATTTCACTACTGAGTCATAATACCATTGGTTGCACAGCCATTTCCCTTTGAGTAATCACAACCATTAAAATCAACGCTTAATTAAAATGAATTACACATTTGTATTTGATAGGGTTCATTAACAAGATTAGTATTGAGAGTCTTGGAATAGTTCATTGTGAGTTAATTCTCCAAGACTACTAAACACAACAAATAGGTGTCTGTCCAGGTGAGAGAGTGAAATCCTTGGTATAATTAGTGCTTCTCAGGAGGCTCCTCTTACACATCAGTTAAGCACAAGGCAGTGTACACGATTGTGGTTGTGAAATCCCTTGGCCATTTCTGTGAGCGTCGAAGATATTTCCAAGATCCTATTCATAACTGGGGGCTTTTGAGGTACTGGTTGGTGCTTTAAAGCTTTGGTATTTTCTACCCTTCCCATACGCTCAATCTCGATCATGATTGTCCGCTTGAGCATTGGTTATATTGGGGTGACCTTAGTTTCCTTACCTAGGTATCGCTAGGGGTACTTGCAAAGGTTATTCTGTGAGTGTCTTGGCTAGGTAGGGGTCGGACAACACAGTCACTTAAAACATTGAATATGAGGGCCACTATAATTGGTTTTACACCTCCACTTGTAGTGTATGGGAATCTCAAGCCTCTCCTGAGCGAGACATACCTACTGCATTCGGGATCTCACATAACCTCCCCTTGGTTTGCTTGTATTTTGTGTATATATTTTCATGTGAGGGTGCTCTGTGTATGCTATATTTCTTTAGGGTTTGTAATTAGTTTGTGTCTTTTTATTTTGATGAGTCATAGTCGATCTGGGTGCAGTACCCTGCTACTCTCTTTGTTTAGCAGGTATTCTACCTTCTACATCTCCTCCTCCTTTGGGAGAGAGACTTAGACAGTCCAAACGGACTAATACTCACTTTGATTCACACACAAATCTTACCATGAGTCATATGTCTGAGGGTCAAGAAGGATCCCCTTATCCACCCCTTGACAGGAAGAGTTTGCCTGAGAACTTGTATGGGACTCCAGAAGATATCGACCACTTTGTGGTTGGGACATCACATGATGTTTTATAACAACTTCCAAACTACATAAACTCGGACTGTGGGTATTGTTCATGCACATATTCTGAGTGGTGAGACTCACCATGTACCCATTAGCACTAACACAAATGATAACATATCAAAATCCGTGCCAACTAAGCCGCTTGAACACGAGGAGACGAGACACCAAGACCACAAAAATACGAGTTTCTAACACAGACATGGTGACCCCTAGAATCAGGGCATGGAAGACACATTATATATATATATATATATACAACCTTTTTTAGAAACGAGAACATTTACAAATATACAATAGAAATTACTAACTAGAATGAATACACATTACACAGTCTATCATTCACAATTCACAATGCGACACAAAGATGATAGATCAAGATGTCAAAACCATATTTCTCATTAGGTCATCAAAATAAAATCATCCAAAATTGAAAACATAACCTAATGTTGATTTCCTACCATTATATTCTCCTACCCAAATTTTTCATTCCTTCAAATGCAATTGCAAAATTTAAATATGATTTAATATACCTCAACACTCTTCATTCCATTCCAATGTACCTTCCTAGGATAATTCAAAAATATTGACAACATTTGAACTACAAAATTTATGTTTGGTAAGGTTTTTGTAAGATAAACTCCATAAAAGTTGACGATGCATTTTTTCATTAAAAACTTTTGATTTGTCATTATTTAGAAGTTTCAATCCTACCTCCATTAGTGTCCTATTAGGATTTCCACTAAACATAGATATGATCTCTTAGATAAGAGTTTCTTTAGTTTCGTGCAAGATAAAAAGTCGAACAAAGGATTTATGCGTAATAGCTACGATTTGAATCCTCTTGAGTGGAATAAACCTCTTGAACTCTTAACACATGTTTTAATTGCCTATAAATTTATTGATATTTGAATGAATCATGTCATATTCACAATGAAAAAAGAATATTGAATTGAGATGTGTGAGGAAACGAGTTCAACATGTGTCGAACACATGTTTTTTTGTGTCATGATTTTTTGACATGAAAAAACACATGTCTGGCATGTGTTGAGGTTGTATTTGTGTCTAAAATGACCCCATGGGAAACGAGGGGAAATATGGACTTGTTCGGTGACTTAGCATGCCAATATTGGGAATTTATTCATCAATAGCATCATTTACCCATCATATTAGGCTCTAAATTATTATTATAATATTAAGAGAGTTTAAATAATAAATCATTATAATTATAATAAACGATATATGATATTCAATTTTTTTACTATCATACAAATTATTTATAATATTTTTTATTTTTTAAATTAGTGTTGACCACTTTCATAAAATAGCTTAATTTTATCTTATTATTTATTTCTTTATGGCACCGCAACTTATCATATATTTGTTTTTATAACAAAAACCATGAAGATATTTTATTTATATTAAAAAGTTGTAGCTAGACAAGCATGCATAAAGAAGAAGGTCTGAGACCTACACTTAATACTGTATATGCCCAAAATTTCAGAAATGTTTATGCTGAAAACTAAAGACCTAAACCTGCAACTACGCCAAAATAAACTTCTAGCACCCTTTGAAAGGTATATTTGAACAAAGACACCAAAAACAAAAATGCAAGAAAAACATAAAGTACCCATTGAGCTAGAATTACTCTCGCTACTTTCCTTTTGGGTCCTTGACTGGTTGGACCACTGAGGTTTCCTCCATTGTCTGGTCTCTGATGGGGGAGTCCTGTATATGGATTCTTTGATTCATATTGACCAACTTATGTAAATATTCCTTCATGTAGCCTATTGTGCCCATAAGCTCATGAATATCTCTGTGATTGTCTTCTATTCGAGCATCATGATTTCCTTTCTGACGGACCATCCATTTGACTTCTTTCGTTGTTTTGCTACCTTCATAAATGCCTCTGTTCATTATGTCATATAACCATCTCAGATGTCGCTTGATGTCCTAGAGGTCATCCAAGGTGACTTCCTTACTTGCCATGTCTATCTGAGGTGAAATCGAAATTGAATGTGCTGTTGAGGATTTCACTTAAGAGCTGGTTGGCCAAGAAATGCTCAAGGATTCCAAAGAGAAAGAGGAGGGATCTATAATGACGTGGACTCCACATTATCCTAAGCTACTCGAGACAGCCTATTCACTTCACAAGGGAATCTACCATTCGCTACACCAAGATTTCCAAACGTTGTGCAAGCCAACCAGTTCACATAAACTATAGGATAATCATTCATGATTGGAAGATTTCCATGCCCTGCACCAACTCCTTTCACAATGCTAACAGCTTCTAAGTTTGAAAAAACGTGCATACCCATCGTGTAGTTTGGCTCACAATCGTCTTCTTCCATCACATACCCATACCCTCTGTTGTACTGGTATACATCGCTATCATTTGCAACATGCATATCGTTCTCTCAATCCATTTCTCCTACCGATTAATCAATTGATGGTTTTACTTCAATTAGGTCTCCAAATACAAAATGCTTAGGCCCCAAAATGCATTTTATAATTACAGTCTAGAACAAGGAACTTATGGCCACTGAAAAATATCTTCAACTGCAACAAAAATGGATGAAATTTTCTATAAAGACGATCTAATTGGAACATAAGATTCAAAGAACGCACCGCTAGACTCGGAGTTGTGACAAATCGATCTTGATCTGACCATTAATATTCTAATCACATGTATGAGCATTAATATTATATATACAATCGAGAGAAAATAATGTATGAATTAATTTTGTATAAGTAAAATGGGTAGTGTGCCGTCACCGTCATTTTCTCCATAATAGCCAGTTGTAACCTTTTCAGGCCGACGAAAACACGAAAAGGGTGAACACAATTTGGGTAACCTTTTCAGGCTGACCAAAACACATAAGGGTGAACACGATTTGGGTGAGAAAGGAATATAATTTCCACCTTGGGGATCAAATATTTTTATTTATTTATTTGTTTGTGTACTTGGTACTTGGGTGACACGCGCAAGCATGGGGCACCCCACTTGAGACCTCCTTTACAACATTCCTTCATTTACACGGCACTTGCCAAGAAATTTACATGCACAATGGAGACTGAAACCCAATTTACTCATAAAAACCAAATCAATTTCATTATTTTCATAAATATTCACGAGCATCCTTGTGAATCCAAAACAATATTCACAAATTTGCAAAATTTCTCAACTATATTGCAAGGTTGCATACAACTAGAAAAAAATCAAGTAGAATTCATATCTTCTCCAAAGTACATAAACAAACATGCTAAATGGCCTATAGAGTCTGAACAAATTCATGCAACAAAAAATAATAACATATCAAAATACTTTCCAACTAAGTCGCTTGAACATAAGGACACGAGATGTCAAGACCACAAAAATATGAGTATCTGACACAAACCCGGTGACCCCAAATTCAGGACACGGAACACACATTATTTGTGTGTGTGTGTGTGTGTGTGTGTGTGTGTGTGTGACCCCCAGAAGATTGATATTTGAATGAATCATGCCATATTCACAATGGAAAAAAAAACATTGAATTGATATGTGTGAGGACACGACTTCAACATGTTTCGAACACATGTTTTTTCGTGTCATGATTTTGGGACACGAAAAAACATGTGTCTGGCATGTGTTGAAGTTGTTTTTGTGTTTGAAATGAACCCACGGGGCATGAGGGGAAATATGGACTTGTTCGGTGACTTAGCTTGCCAATATTGGGAATTTATTCATCAATAGCATTGTTTACCATCATTTAGGCTCTATCCTTTTCCTCTACCTAAAATATCCAACTTGGTCCTCCAAGTACATTAATAAACAACTTATAGTTTTGATGAAACATCCTAATCAAAGTGTTAAAATAATGTATAGAAGCTTCCCATGCTTAACAAATATTTTACCTTGACTGAAGGGTACATTTTGGTTAAGGTCAAGACAACGGAGTTCAACAATAGGCTCTACAAAAATGAAGATACATAGGGAGGTTGATGTGTTTGATTACATGTCAATCACATACTATCATACATGATTGAATCCAATGGAAAACTTGCAACCCTAAAATTCACTATACACATGTTATAGTTGATTTTACCACACCTTGTTGATGACATATTTATGGCCTTCCATGTCCCTCTGCAAACTCCTTGGACCCCCTTTTCCCATATTATACTATGATGTTCCAATATTATCCTCGAAAAACACTTGTTTATGCCTATACACAATTTTTAAAGCTATACTCATGTGTATACACTGATTTTGATCCAAAACCCACGTACATCGGAAAATGTGCATAAAGTCAAATGTTTTTGGAGTTTTTCTCATAGAGTTCTGAATATCTTGACTCTTGGCCTTCCATATGCCTTGAGAACACTCAAACTCGACCCTCCATTGCCTATTTGGAGTGTTATATATTGAGCCTCTTAAAGACATTGAAGGAGGAGAAAATTGAGAGCAAGGAAACTATAGTCCATTGTTTCCTTAGTTGTTATGCTTGATTCTTCATCCCTTTGTCCCTTTGGAGCACATAGTGTTTCTCTTCCCAAGCTTTCCTTTGCTTTGTGAGCTTGCCATTGAGAGATGGAGGATTGAAGTGGTGGAGGCCCAGGTGGACGACTCAGTTTCTCGAGTTCGAAGAAGTGTTGGCAGAGGTTGTCACTATTATGTCTCTATTTTTATTAATAGAAATATCCATTTCCTGTCTAATACATGTGCATAAATATGAATATTGTATCCATGGATGTATTTATTTGCTTATACATGATTGGTTATATATGCTAGAGTAGGCCTAATAGTTGAATATATAGCATGCGTGTCTTGTTTGTTATTGTTGAGAGTGAATTGGGAATATAAGCATGATTGGAAAAGCACAACGCGGATCTACATCAACCATCTAGAATAAGGTACGATTAATATCCCTTAGTGTTATATGCCTTTATTGCTCTTGCATATTGGAAATGATTGATATATGGTGTCATTCAATTTGTCCTGGTACACCCCAAGCCATAGGAAGTTTCTCTCCATAATAGAATTGGTCCATAACAGAATTGGTGACTCCACTGGGGAGGTTCCTTGTTTTTTATTTGGGGATCGGGTGCACAATGTGCTTGAATTGCTCTATGTTCTCTAAGTTTCTATGTCGGGTCTAGAAACAGGTTTACCCTTTAGTGTCTTGTAGAAGTAACTTTGGTCTTAGCCTATCATTTTTCCCTCTTTTCCTTTCTGTCCGTGAGTTTTCTCTTTACAGACACATATACACGTCGTTTTCTTCTAAATTCCCACGTATGTACACAGGTTTTCTGTGAACAGTCGTGTATGCTTTTGTTTTGAGATTTATTTGGATGATTGGAAGTTGTTGGGTGAGTTTTGAATGTTGCTGAGTCTTCCTGGATTCTTTTGGTGTCTGTATACTGCCTCTGTTTTGAATGTTCTAAGTCTTCACAAATTTGCAAAGTTTCTCAACTATATTGCAAGGTTCCATACAACTTGAAAAAATTCAAGTAGAATTCATATCTTCCCCAAAGTACATAAACAAGCACCCTAAATGGCCTATAGAGTCTGAAAAAATTCATGTAACAACAAATAATAACATATCAAAATACTTTCCAACTAAGTCTCTTGAACACAAGGACATGAGATGTCAAGATCACAAAAATACGAGTGTCCGACACAGACATCGTGACCCCAAAATCAGGACACGGAAGACACATTATATATATGTGAGTGTGTGTGTGTGTGTGTGTGTGTGTGAAGACACGTTGCAAAGTCTCCTCTTCAGATGGTCTAAAATCAACATTAATAGGATTTTCCAATAACCCCACATCCATTCTCACCTTCTCCTCATTTGCAAACCATTCATCACTGATCTTACCAACACTCCATTTGAAGTGACGCAAGAGAATCCTAGCGTCAAATTTGGATAAGTAAAGCATTTCTGAAACAACTGTTATAGTCTCGTTTTGACATTGAAGAATGTCTTCCTCACTCAAAATCGTGTAGTTTGGCATAGAATCGTCTTCTTCTTTCATCACATACCCTCTGTTGTACTAGTATACGTCATTGTCATTTGCAATGTGCATATCGTTCTCTGAATCCATTTCTCCTACCGATTAATGAATTGATGGTTTTACTTCAATTAGGTCTCCAAATACTAAATTCTTAGGCCCCAAAATGTGTTTTATAATTACAGTCCAGAACAAGGAACTTATGGTCACCGAAAAAGATCTTTGACTGCAACAGAAATGGATGAAATTTGCTATAAAGAGGATCCAATTGGAACATAAGACTCAAAGAACGCACCACTAGGAGAGGAGTTGTGGCGAATCGATCTCGGTCACTTGTACTTGTATGACCATTAATATTCTAATCACCTATATGAGCATTAATATTATATATATGAGTGAGAGAAAAAAATGTATGAATTAATTATGTATAAGTAAAAAGGGTAACCTTTTCAGGCAGACAAAAACACATAAGGGTGAACACGATTTGGGTGAGAAAGGAATATAAATTCCACCTTAGGGA